>OX371264.1:11880146-12480146 GCA_947311025.1 Lypha dubia
TCAAGCACACATGTATATTTCTTACGATGGATACAATTATTTGAAAGTTTTTTGAATTATTTGAATTATTCGAAGAATTTAAAAAACTTACTCGACTAATCGAGTAATTTTGAAATCCCAAAATCGATTAATTCCTTACTCGAACAAACCGAAGAGTCAAATAAATGGATACTCTAGTACATATGTACATACTAATCTCCAACTTTTAGTTATCATTCTATTATGTCATATAGAAAAGTGTGTCATTTCTTAATCAAATAAAAACTTCCGCTTTTTTTATTTTCCCCTAAAATCAACAGGGTTTTTTTTTCCAACTTTCACATTTGATGTCGTTTGTTATACAATATGAATCAACATTTAGTGTTTTTAAAATTGAGAAACTAAAAGGAAAAAAAAAGGAAACGATACCGCAAACTGTAAATATCATTAAAAAAAATACATGGAGGAATATGTATTTAGCATTGGAGTTTAAATGTAACTTTAAATATGAATGAGTCATAACGGCAACAAGGTATAATGGGTTCATATACACATTAATGACGGGGATATATTAAATATAAAATATGATTGGCAGGATATCCAAGCATTCAGTGAGAATATATGTACATATGTATGTATGCAGTCATTAAGTCAGTATTAAAGCTTAACATTATTTCGTTTTATAATACAAAATAAAATTTATGCTGGAAGTTATGATTAGATATATTAATCATATAAAATATGAAGATTAATTTGTGAATTATAAGAACTTTTAAGTTTCTTAACACAATATTTTGAGTTTGAACAATTAAGAATTTAAATGTACTCGTATGTAGATACATATTTACATACATACATATTTATATGAACTGCTACCAAAAAAATATTAAGTGAATTTTCAAGTGATACATTAAATTTTAAAAAACAAGTCAATGTACAATTTGAGGTGATGGTAAAATCGAATTTTTTATGTCCATAAAAGAGGTTTAACATAAATGCGTATAAACATAACAAGTACGTCTATGTATGTCTATGTATGTACACTAGGGTGGGTCAATTTGTTCGGGACCGAAAAACATGACAAAGCATATAGCAAGGTCGTAATCTACGGAAAATTCTAAGAACTTTTCCCAAAGAAACCCCGGGTTCTAAAATCAAAATCGAGCTTCCGGTTTTTTAAGAGAAAATTTGGTGCTCAGGACATCCGAAAATAATGTTTTTTTTTTGGAAATATTCATTGCAATTCATTGCAATTGGTGAATAGTTGACCTGTAACGCTGGAAGAGGGCTTATTTTAAAGGAAATTTTCTCAGCTTTCTATATCTGTCCTCATTTATAGACAATTATTTACCCAAATAATGGTTTTGGAGGTTTATGTTAAAATAACAGTAGTCCTGAGCACAAAATTTTCTCTTAAAAAACCGGAAGCTGGATTTTGATTTTAGAACCATGGTTTCTTTGGGAAAAGTTCTTAGAATTTCCCGTAGATTACGATTTTGCTATACGCTTAGTAGGCAAAAAAATTGACACACCCTAATGTACACATATTATTTAATAGATTTAAAAAAATCCAATGTATTTTTGTAAATTACAATAAAGAACAATAAGGTCAAATAAAACTAGAACACTTTTACCACAAACATACATACATATGTATGTAAATTATAAAAAAAGGATAATTTATCTTATTAAAAAGGGTTTGGCAATTTCAAATATATAATAAAAACAAAATAATGCTACAAATTTTCTATTTGTTTGTATTTCTATGCTTCCTGGCAGAGATTATTGCCACCTTTTAACAGTTTGACATAAAGAATTTATTGGAAATCATTAGATATTAATTTAATTCCAAAAAAAAACAAGTAAATTTATAGTGCTAAAAGGCATCATAAAAAAACTATAGCAACACATTTTATTTAATAAAAATTAAAAAAAAAAACAACTTTGATTGAATGTTGTTTATGTATGTATTAGTTTTGTATTTCTAATCTTTCAATACGACTATACATATAAAATTAGCTCGATATTTTATGCTACTGTCAAAAATCAATTGAATTTTTCTCCCCTTTCATTATATTTTTCCCTATTGGGTATGAATTGCTTTCTTTGATTCAATAAAAAAAAAAACACAAAAATATTATTTGTACATATTGGCTGCGTATGTTCTATTTGTACGTATTAATCAAATTTAACAGATTCTTTAAGGGATAGAAATGAGGAACTGAAAAAAGAGATGTGTGTTAACAGTTGAAAATATTAAAATATGGATGTTTTTCATAAATAAATATTTTTGTATGTGTTTATGGTTGAAAAGTTAAAAAGTCTTTAAATGCAAGAAAACGATTCTAAATACAGCAAATAAAATTGTTTTTTTTTTACATTTTAATATAAGTTCGTTGAATTGAATTTACATAATTTTTTTTGTTTAATAAATACATAGTATGAGTGTATGTATGTATATATAGATGTACGTACACATATGTATGTATGTACATATGTACATATGCATATTTATGTATACATTTAAATTAACAAAAAGTCAATAATTCGACTGCACTATGATAAAAGTTTAAAATGATGTGATGTAAAAACATCAAAATGCTTTTAAATTAGGTAAAGATTCTCACGATGATTATATTAAAAGAAATTTCTTATTTAAAATTTAAGCCACGATTTTAGAAGTTTCAAAAACATATTTTATTATCATTAAATTTCTTAGGCTAATTAGCGCTTAAAACTTAACTGCTGACAAACCAATCAATTTTGAACAATGAGAATGTGCATACACTGAAAGAAATATCATATTCTAAAATTGAGTTTAAAGTTTATATTTGCTGCAAATATCGGCAAATTTCTATTCCAATGAAATATAATTTTTCTAATAAATGCAAAACAAAATTATTTAAAGAATTAAAGTCGATGTTGCCAGCTTAGCATGGAAATTTATGAGTTGACGAAAGCACAAAGCTGGCGGTTTCTGTTGCTATTTGTCTATACTATTTATAAAAAGATAATTATGATTATTATTATGCAGTATTAAAGTAAATGTTACGCTAAAAATTACACGTTTACAAAAGTAAAACTTGATTGGTTTTTTTAAGTGTAAGAATACCACAATGACATTGATTAAAATGATTTGTCAATTTTAAAAAGGGACAATATTTATTGCTTCACTAAAAGCAAATTAATTACAGTTGATAGATACATAATGTCGGAGAACCACAAATAAAACGGTTGCCTATTTGAACTAAAGAAATTTATTTTTAAAAGATCTCAAATTTAAAACCAAAGTTGTTCGTAATATTGTTTTTTTTTTTTTAATTTGATTAAAAGGTCGGTCTATTACCAAAAAAAGGAAATCTCCGACTTTTGGTTTATTAACCTTTTTGGATGATTTTGATTTTCAATTTTGTCAGTTTATTAGTGTCATTTGTTTTGTAAATACATCTCTTAATATGGGAAAAGTTCAACATAATTTAATGCCAACGATTTCTCAAAAATTAGATATTTAAAAACGTTGCAATTTAAAAATGGAAAAAATTCGATTCAGCTGTTATTTTACAAAATAAGTTGCCAAAAAACCAACTCAAAATCTCCAATTTCTTTAAAAATGTTTATAATGTAAAAATAGTATGTACGTATCAATAAAAATAATTATAATTTTAAAAATTACATACAAAATACTGTACAGGTCCGGTTTTTAATTAGTCGCGAAAATCGAGCTTGTACTGTACTATAAAATGCGATAGTTTTTTCTAAGCTGTAAAATATTTTTGGAATTTAGCACATTTTCTCATTTATCTTACGGCAAGGCAATACTGCTTCAAAATAACAGGCTTTATTTCCAAATGAACAACAATTTGAATTCAAATTCTGGGTTTTCAAAATTGTTGAGAATAAACAAAAAATGGTTCAAACGTTTGGCATTGTGTTACTTGGGATATATAAAATATATATACATATATACATATATATACAGTGAACTCGCAGAAACGTGAACATCCAGTAACTTTGAATGAAATAATTTTGACAGACCTTTTGTATTTTCAAAAATTATTTATTTTTCTTACAAAAAGTAGAATCGAAAAATGTTTCATAGCTAAAACACCAAGTACTTTATTTTAATATAATACAAACGACAAAAGAGTGATAAAAAATGAGAGAGCAAAAAGTGATAAAAAATGCAATCTAAAACGTGAACAAAATCGAAAACGTGAAAACCCTCGGTAAAAATTAGTTCACGTTTATGCGAGTTCACTGTATATACATATGTATATGAGGAGCCGCAGAACAAAAGGTGCTTTTTCGCATTGAGTAATGAGGAGGAGGAGCTCTGCGGCTCCTCATATATAAAACAGGATTTGTGTATGTATGTATGTAACGTATGGACTCCAAAACGGCTGGGCCGATTTTGATGAAATTTTCAGGGAATCTTCAGAATATTCAGGCGGGTGACATAGGCTATATGAAGTTTTGATTGGACAACGAGGCGTGGCACCGCCCATATAACCCAAAAATTTAAATCGCCACATTTTGGGCATTTTTTTACCTACGTCGATGATATTTGGTAAATATGCTATTGGCATAATTTGAAATACGTAAAAGGATAAAAGTGGGTGGGACCATGCCCCTTTTTAGAAAAAACAAACCCTTGGACCGATCTTCCTGAAATTTTCACAGCATGTTACTGTGACTCTGGAAGGAATAATAGGCTTTATGAAGTTTTGATTGGACAAAGAGGCGTGGCACCGCCCATATAACCCAAAAATTTAAACCGCCATATTTTGGGCATTTTTTGACCTACGTCGACGATATTTGGTACATATGGTATTGGCATAATTTGGAATACCTACCAGGAGAAAATTGGGTGGGACCACGCCCCTTTTTTAGGAAAACTAAACCCTTCGACCGATCTTCCTGAAATTTTCACAGCGTGTTACAGTGGCTCTGGAAGGAATAATAGGCTATATGAAGTTTTGATTGGACAAAGAGGCGTGGCATATATAACCCAAAAATATATATACATACATATACCTATTTAGATTTACAAAATATTAAAGAGGTAATAGGTACATACATATGTACATACATATGTACATACATATATGCATATGTATGCATGTAGGTACCTATGCAGGTTTTTTTATTTGCTTTTTTATACCTACTTATGTATATAGGTATGTATCTATCCAAAATTATTTTGATGTTTAATTTCAAAGATTTTCCATTTTATTTTTTACCTTTAACTGACCTTTTTTTTTTTAACAATTGGTTGAATTATTTTATTATTCGCTTAATAATTTAATTATTTTAAATTATTTATCACTTTCGTTTTAATTAAACTTTGTACCTATGTGTTTCTGTTATTATATTTTTAAATGCTCTGCACACTTTGTATAGGTATATTTAATATTTTTGTATGATTTCCCATAATTTTTGTTAGCACTATGGGACTTTACACTTCACTGAAATTTTTTTTTTTGTGTAAATGTTTCTTTAATTTTGAGAAAATTATTTATACAAATTCAAACATTTTATTTTGATTTAAGGTTTATTTTACTTTTTTGTATTTTTGTGGTTACGATCCAGTTTAATACACAATCCCTTGTTTGCTTCAGTATACCTGTCTATATTATATAATAAATTTTATATTTCAAAAGAACTATTAAACACACACAAAAACTAACAACACATCACACAAGCTGATCGAACTCTACTAAGTAGAGTAGAATACAGCCAACATGATGATAATAAATATCGTAAACAGTTGATGCATACACACTCGCTCTCATATAAACAACCAATTTACACCCGTCACTAAATGCAGTCGCCTCAGATAACTAAGCGAATACTGTTGTAGGTAGTAATAATTGTTATAGAACAGACAATAAGTCGTCTGATTTTATTCAATTACAAGAGGGGTTTAAAATACAATTTTTGGAGTGATTACCAAAAGCATAAGATGATATTTATTAAAATTTCAAGCCTTTACTGCAAAAATTTCTCTTATTTTCTTAAATTGTGAAAATGCTTTAATTGAGGCCAATAGCCTAAATAGAAAAATGTTAATAATGATTAATAATATACACCTGTAGCTTCACTTTGGTGACCAGTTTTCGCTAGTGTTTGTTGTAATTTTCTATATTCGTTTAACACACAAAAATCACACAAAAAGACTATACACCATACACACTATCTTACTACTAGATACAAGATATTTTGTTTTGTATCTATAAAGTTGTAGATTTTCTGGTCTTACTGGCTTTAATGTTGTCAAATGTATTCAGCATAAATACGAAATAAAAAAATTACCTATAACAAACACACAAAATACAAGCAAATAGCCATAGAGAAAGAGAAACTCCAGAAGTTGATGCTCTTTAAAATGTTAAGCTCGATATTATAAAAAAAAAATTAATGCTCCATCAATAAAACAAAAAAAAAACTACAAAATGGATTGAACCATCAAAACAGCATAATGCCCAAACACACACACAAATACACTTCTCTTACCACTTGCATAAGTTCTCATAAAAAGTACACATATTGGTCTGCCATGAAAAAGCAACAAGATAAAAAACTGGAAACTTGCTTCAAACCAAAAGCGACTCCCAAAAACCTGTTTGCTTTTTTCTATATGTATCCATAAACGTAAAAACATATATTCACGCATACATATCTATGTATCTGCATAAAAACATATATGCATGTATCTATGTGAATATATGGCGCAGCATATAAACATTAATAATTGTTGTTTGTTTTCCTACGTTTAAAATGCAGTTTACTAACAACGTATTCGTATTATTTTATATAAACACACACAACCAAAAACGTACACTTCATCACAAACACTGCGTTTTTAAACAATAAATTGTACAAGTATAGTATTCGCCGTATATTTTATGTTACAAGCATCAGTATAGTGGATATTTTTTATGCTGTTTTTTTATGATTTTCTTCATTTTATTTTTCATTCTATTTATAATACATATTATTTGAGCAACTTTACTGTATCTTTTATGTAGCACTCACCAATTTCTTTTTTAACAATAATTGTTTTTCATTTTTATTTTAGTTTTTAATTTTTTAATAATTATTCATTACAAAAAGATTTAATTTAAGAAATAACACAAAAACACAAAAATCGTTCACTTTACACTAGTTCTTTACTACTGTAGGCGGCCATTACTAACTCAATATTATTTGTGAGTATACATAAAAGCAAGGTTGTTAATGTAGCGACTTTTAAATTAGATTTAGTGCTAGACATTCACTCCGCGCCGTAGATATATTAACTCAAGATTAACTCATATACCGTATTTACATTAGAGAGAGTGTTGAATTCGACAAGTGCAAATTTCATATATTTTTTCACTGTCTTCTTACTGACAAAAAAGGATTGCATGCAACAAAGTTGCTGCATAGAGTTTTCAAGCAATTTCAATACAATTTTTTTTACAATATTAGTTATGCGTTTATAAACGTGCTGCATACAAAATTGAACTTGGAGTAAATTCTCATTATGTAGTTTTGAATAGTTAGCACCACTAAAATATAGCAACATTGCCAGACATAATTACTATTTCTTACTCAACATACGCAGCTGCCAGTCTGAAATTTCTTTTTCATGACGTTTTCAAGGCGAATTCACCTCACTGGTGCTGTTATCAACATAGCTGAAGCATGGTACAATTTGGCAGTGAGCTGCGAGACTTTTTCTTCCACAATGAGGTTAAAAAGTCAAAATTCGTACATGCTTGAACAGGGGCAAGTTCTAACCATATAAAGTCTATGCAAGAAATCAGGACACTGATTTTTTCTCGTTTAGTGTTCCTGTTGCGATGTCAAACACTGATTACAATGTTAGTTCGCCTTTCCTATTTTGATTTATTCAGCCACAAATTTTGCAAATTTTGTATAGTGAAAACGTCCTTTGAAAAGTTTTGTAAATATTTTTAAATAAAATTAAGTTGGAACACTATCATGTTTGAACACATTTAAAAGGAGAATTTAATAAGTTTTATAATAAAAAATTATAAAATTTAATAATTTTTATGGCTTGACATATATTTTTCAATATTTTGATTGGTGTTGTTGAAATTATTATACATATATTAGAATTAAACTCAATTTTCCTGAAGAAGCCAAACAACGGTGAGACATAATATCGAAATATATATTAAAAAATTATTATATTAAAATTAATTTAAAGATTTTTAAAAACGTATATATGTATATTAAAAATTGTAACAGTAAGAAATCAAAGTACAAAGTTAATAGTACTACCAAGTTCACACACTATAGCTGGAAAGTGCAACCATGTATTTACTGCTATTTTTATAATTAAACAATGCACTTTATACAACTGTGTTGTAGTGCGAATAAAAATAGCAATAAAATACCTATAGTGCAATCAATACAGAAAACAAGTGCAGTGGAATTTTATTGATAAAATAAAATAATAAAAGCAAAATGTTTTAAAGATTTTAAGACGAAACATAACAAATAAGAATATTTTAGAAATTAAGTAAATAAATTTTGTAAAGTTATTTTTAATTAGCACGCAAAAAAATCAACATAATGGCCAAGTGAGTATTGAAGAAAAAGCAGTAACGCCCCTCTTTGGAAACAGATGATTGACCTGCATGAAGTTTAATTTCAATTTTATTAATTTAATTATAAATAATTTTATTTTCAGATTATTTAACTAGTTATCGTTATAATACAATGATTTTCTTTAATTCTGTTTTTGATAATTTTGTTGATTTTATGGACAGTTTGTTGGATGGCGATGATAAGAGGTTGTTATACTTGCAATTTTATTATTATTTTTATTGATTTTTTCAATACTATTTATTAAAAAAAAAAAATAGCTACATATGTGTCTCTATAATTTTTTTTTATTTTATTATGATAAGCTGAATGAGTGCTTTTGTAATTAATCTAATTAGATTTAATAAAAATCTATTTTATTAAATTAAATACCTACTTAGAAAGGAATTACTTTTTAAATACTGCTTTAGTCTTTAGAATTTATTATAGAACGCGGTTGGCATTTATAAATTTAGTTTATTATAGTTTAATATTTTTCATATATGAAGAGAAATTTTGTAGCCAAAAATCTGTTGAAAATTTTCTACAAGGATAAAAACATTTAATTATATAAATTCTATAAGTATTAATTATGGTGTCGTAATGTGAAGTTCTCATTGTACTTGGTCCGAAGTCTTTTACTTATTTTTACTGCGACGCAGGTTATTAAATAACGAAGGCTTTCGAACTTCCCTTCTCAATTTGTTTCTTTAGTGACTTATCTTCGCTTCGAAAAACATGTTGGCATATTTTCACATAGACCGTTCATGAATGATAAAAAAAAACTATATCTAAATGCCACCTTTTTATTTCTTTAATTCAAAATTCAAATTCATTTCACGATAAATTTTACAATTAAAATTTTATCTGAATGAACCGCAGTCTTCTGAATGATTAAATTGGATATGTATTTTGAATACTAAATTTCATGATTATTATTGGTTCGAATAATAATAATTTAAAACAATAGCTATTTGTCGCAGCGCCCAACAGTTGCTTCTATAACTAATTGTATACTTAGCTAGTATTACAAATATTTTTACTGAACTTTCCTTTAGTCAGATAAAACAAAAATTTTCCTGTACTCCTACAACTTAAGAAATTTCATCTTACACTTTTGTGCACATATTTGCTTATAAAAGAGAAAAGTCTTTAATATAAATATTTTTGTCTCCACAATGTCTACTGCCCCCACCCACCACTTTCCGGTTGAACTGTCACAATGAATGTAATTGATATTTTTTTATGTAGCTGTAGAATATAGAATATTCACTCAACCGTGGAATATATCAATCAAATCTTTGCAAAGACAGAGATTGTTTGAAGAACTATCAAAAAGTCATACTTTTATACAACACATAATATTCGAAAAGAATAAGATGTGATGATGATGATGATGTTGACTATGTGGTGATATCAAATATGCAAAGAAGTACAAATGAGGGGTTGGCAATATTGGCCTTTATTTTGTTATTATCAGTTAGTAGTAGACGTTTGAATGTGTTATTAAAGAAAACAAAGAATTCTTCTTGTATTTTTATCAACTAAACAAAACAAAAGAGAAATCTAAACAAAAGAGAAAGATAAGACTTGTTTTCAGAACTAAATATTAAGATAAGTAATCACATAAAGAACTTTAAAAGTAAAAATGTTTAAAACCTGGCGTAAATTAGATATAAAACGTTGGTATTCTATACAACAGAATTTAGAAAACGAAAAGTTATTGAAACTATCGAAAGAAAGGTTAAAAATTAATAAATATATAAATACATAAATTTATTAAGCAGAATAAATAATTGTCAGCATCCTTTTCAATTCTAGGGAAACAATGATTGTATTTGTTTATGACACCGAGTGTCTAAAAGAAGAAGCTGACGATCCAGTTAAGGCAGTTTTATATTTCCATCCCAGCTGGGTGTCCGATAATCAAAAAGTGGCCTTGTGTGGCCAGTTAATGGGTACATCTTATTTTCTTAAGGATTGCTTTTATAAGCCGCGTGTAATAGCTCTGCAAAATGGTAAATTTGTTTTTAAAGAATTTGGACGTTTCATTTTGGTAAGTGGTTTGCTTTCTTTGATTTTAATACGTATTTTAATAAAATATTTTTAGGCCATCGGCACTGATCGAAATATATCAGATTATCTTCTGGAACATCGTGCTAATTTATTATCATCTTTAGTTAAATTTTATCATCGTGATTTGCAATTGGTCTACGATCAATTTCCCTTGCAGTCTCAGTACAAGAATTTATCGGAAAAATTATATCATATATTCGAAACATATCTACCAATTTTACAATACAATGGCAATATTTTTCAAAATGTTCCCAAACTGCATATGCCCAAAACGGCAAGCAATATCTATTTGGAAGCTATACAAACTCTTCAATGTTGCCAGCAGACCAAAGGTATATTAGGTGGAGCAATTCTCTATCATAACAAGTGAGTAATTTTTTTTAAATCTTGTGATTTGAAAACCTTGTTCTTATTTGTAGTGGAAAAATATGCCTTACTTTGTATTGTAAATAATAGTTTTTTTATTTTTGGTTTATTAATTATTTTGTAGTTTTTAATTTTAGCTGATTTTTTATTATTTCTTTTATGCTTTTTTGGTGGTAAGTAATTTAACCTAATTTTGCTATTTTTCCACGGCTTTAATAGTTTTATCGCAACCTTCAAACAATTTGAATTTAATTTTATTTTCCAGAGTGGTTGCTTCTCAACTAAGTGATGCTGTTACTAAGCAAATAGTGATGACAGATCCATTGCACATAAAAACGACAGGAGAACAATTGAGTTCAAATGAATTTCATATACCCAACGGTGTTATAATGTTAGTAGTCTATGTTGAGGCTTTACAATATTGTAAACTTCAGGCAGAAGCTCAAAGAGCACAAAATCTACAGACCACTCAGTTGGGTCAAGGCCCGTTGCCATTCCAGTATAATAAACGTAAAATGAAAAGAGATAAATCATTGATATTTACCCACATACCCGAAGAGAATACAACACATACGATTAGTGAACATCAAGAAGGCCAGGGAGACGAAACTACAAAGGTAACGCAAACTACAGCACCAGCTAGACCAAAAAGTCTTATGATGACACGACCCACCCATTTGCCATTGCGTATAAAAAACTACTCTAACAAAGAATTGCCTGAATCGGGTATCGCTTCCATAAACTTTGATGAAACCGATTCATATCCAGAGTTTATAGGACGTACAAGTGTTTGTTCCACACCCATGACAGAGAATAAAGTTCTGGCCGTTGGCAACATCATGTCAATATGTGCCAATACGGAAGAAGAAAATAATTTCAACAAACAAATGGAACATAATCAAACACTCCAGCAAATTAATAGACGGAATTCTTTGAAAAAAGATTTTGAGAAATTCTTTCATAACTTTATAACAAATCCTAATAAAATGGAAAGACGTAATTCTTTAACCGATATACACGATTCTCTAAAGAAGTTTTCCAAAAAGATTTCATTGAAGAAAATTTCTAAAAGTTTTAAGACTGATGTAAATCGCAATGCAAATAGTGCTGGTGACGTATCTCCCGACTTTATTGAAAACGGCGATGACGAAGAAGACAATTCTGATAACTCTGATGAGAATAATAAAACCTCCCGCACTATAACAGATCCCACCAATCCCGTGTTTAATGCCAATGGTCAACCAATATCTCGTAGCTTGTTTCAAGAATTTCTAGAGAAATACTATAAATTATGGGGAGAGGCAAGCGAGGAAAGCAAGCAAGATGAAGATATTGCCAAACTAATAGAAGAGTTTAAAGAATTTGATAATGAATTGAAGAAATTGGATGAATCTCTTAGAAATCCCAACTCAAATACTATTACCATTATCAAACCGGATCGCAATTTAAATTTAGAAAATTCCGATAATCATCAGAAGGTAAAAACGCCTCTGGATAAAAAATCTTTAAGTTTACCTTTGAAGCCCATATCTGATGCGACACCTTCAGGTGAACGTCCCTCCCTTACATCCTCACGTAAACAATTGGGTGGTGTACCGTTGACACCACTTATGGCTAAACTGTCCGTTTTGGCTTTAAATGAAGAAAGACCTGCTTGGGATTCTATGACAGGTGCTAATATAGAAATTCAAACACCTTTAAATACGTCAAAACCACTTGGCAAACGAAATTCATTAAAATGTGACGAAGCAGTAGATGTTTTGACTTGTTTGTCGACAAATGAGGACAACGAGGAAGGTTTACAAAAGGCTGAATTGTACATTTGTGGCCAGCAAAATATGACACTTTTATTGATAATGGAAGAGGGATGTTCGCAGCAATCGAAAATTGTCCAAAAAATGGTGAGTTTAACAAAATGTTTTAGAAAAGTATGCATCAGACATCTGCAACATTGCTAAATTGATGCCACATTGATTTTAATGATCTAATCGCTTTTGTTCAAAAGCAAAAAAAAAAACACTTGTTTACGCAACCGTTCGTTTCAAGTATTCAGTTTTATTCACTTGTTGTTTTGTGCTAACATGAATGTTCTGACTGTGTCGTCAAGTGTATGAACTCATTTTGCATCGAAGCCAACGTTTTGTTAGCTGAACAAGTGTTTTATTCACTTGTTAAAGTAATTTTCTACTCGTATTTGCATAATTAATTTTTATTTATATTTTTGTCACAGTTTGTAACATGCACACATACATATTTATACTTTTGAATTGTGAAATCAAATTCTATACCAACAAAATACATATGTATACATAGTTCATTGTATCATGCAATCAGATCATGTACAACACAACTGCAAAATAACGAACTGTCTATGAACAAGACTTTCTGTTTTTATACATATCAGTTCGCATCAAATGATGGAAACGATTTACACTTGTTGATAAATTTTCTGCTTGTGGAAAAAAAAACGAACGAGTATAAAATTAAATAATACTTGCTTGTGTTGTGTTTTAAAATTCAACGTTAGGGAATAAGTAGGCTCGATCATACTTGTCGCAGATGTCTGGTATGCATCACTCTACAGAAAAAAACTATATAAGTATATAGAATGATATTTTATATTGATTGATTTCGATGCAAAGTCATTAGTTATGTACAACCAAATATTTTCGATAAACAATTTTGCATTTTTTTTGTCTTTTAAATTCCCTAAAAATAAAAAAATATAATATGCATATATGTATGTATGTATGTATGTAAGTATTAAGAAAACGCTCTAAGACTTAAAACGCATTTTATTCGGGAATCTTGATTAATATGATTAAAAATATTTATATAAAATTTGTATATTTGAGACATGTTTTACTTTTCTGATCTTTCTTTTTTACTTACAGTTTGATATTTGTGTTTCGAAATTTCCCCACATGGAATCCCATCTCAGTCAAACATTAAATATTAATGTCGAGGGTGACAAACGTGATGGCAGCTATAGTTTTATGTATATGGATTCGAAATGGGATGCCTTCGAACGCAGTGGTCCTTGGAATCCTGTAGAAATTAATACATTAGAATGCATGCATCTTGACATGTTGAAAAATGAACAAGTAACTGATTTAATAATACGTTCATACGATTCGGTATATTATGGCTATAAATCCGGTAGAACGGAAGTATTTTATAAAGAACCAGCACGTGAAATAACTGGAATACCACCACCCTCAGATGTAATGGGTAGTGTAGCAATGAAAGCTAAAAGTAGATTAAAAAGTGACCATTCCTATATACTGTTTTAAAAATATACATTTGAGGGAAGAAAACAATGAAAATATTGATTTTTTTTTTTTGAAAGAAAAACTCACCTAAATTATACATGAGCACAGATTTGAAAAATTAATGTTAATTATACACAATTGAAATGCCATTCATTAAAATTAAATAGTATAAATATTATAGAGACGTTTATATTTTTAACCAATCTTTTTTCAAAAAAGGATTTTTTTGTTTTTATAAAAACGCAAACGTCTTTTAACCTTTTCATAGTAAATTAAACATTTTACCATAAATAATCAATTAGAAGATACGTTTATTGCTTTTGTGTATTTTTGTTTCTGTTAAAAGTAATCATTTATTTATGTATGTATGTACTATGTGGAAATTATATTTGTTTTTGGCCAAAAAATTTAAAGCTTTTTTATTAAACTTAGGTAATAATTTTTAGTTGTTAGCTTATTGAGTACAAAAATTGTTTTGCGAAATTTTGTTATTTATTTTATAAAATTTTATATATGTATGTATGTATGTATGTATTTTACTTTGTACCTAATCCTAAGAAATAATTCTCTTAAACATTCCATTTATTTATGTTGTAAACAATTAAATAAGCGAGCCTCATTTTAATCTCTTGGGATTGAAACTTTCGTTTTACTGAAATGGACTAATTTAATGTTTACTTACTTGACATGGTCTTACAGTTTGAAGATTATGTGGGGAGGTTTTTCATTTTAATACTTGTTATAATAAATATGAAAATTATTTTTTCAATTTTGCAATAATAGTGATAAAAGCAATTTAACTTTTATTTCCAAACCAAATCAATTTGGTGATCCAAAGAAACTTTAAAACTGTTGCACTTTTCAATAAGGATTACTTCTAATATTCCATTTAATTGAACCACTACTTACTTTATTGCAAAGGTTCATTAAACAAAACAAGTGCTTAGAAAGTCGTAAGAAATTAAAATGAAATCTCGCAAAATTCTTCTTTTATTTAAAAAAATAGAAAAAATTACAAAAAAAAAATTGAAAAATTATGTTAATTTATAGTTTTTGTTTATTGTGCCAATCAAAAGAAAAATGTATGCCGTCAAAAAAGCTTTATAGCAATATTAAGTAAAGCTTATTTTTAATATTAATTTATAAGTGCAGGTTTTAGGAGTAAATACTAAATATAATAAAAAAAAAAAGATTTTAAATATTTTTGCGTCCTTACAAAAGAATTTTTAAAAAAAATATTTTTTTAAACAACAAATCTAGCAACAATTTGCAAGCTATGCATTACCAACATTTCAGTTTATGGCATGGTGTTTACTTTAACTGCAAGCCCTATGTTGCAAATAACGAGATTAGCAATCCTAGATTTTGTTTTTAGCGAACTCTACCAAAACGATGACTAAGAAATGTTTTTAATGAGAGTTTTATATGTATTTATGTTATAAGCTTAAAATATTCCATTCAAAAATATAATTTTGAATGTACCAAATCGTTCAATACGAAAAAAACACGTTTTTTCCTTTTTGAAAATTTTACGATTCAAAAATCTAACGTTTCAACAAAAAGGGACAATATTTTTGTTTAAATTTAATCAAATAATTACAAAAAGGTGTTTTAAAAATAATTTTTCCTAAAAATACAAATGTGCAATTTATTTTAAGTTTTATTATTATAATTAATTATTTAATTTTTTTATGATTACAATTATGTGTGCATTCTTTTTTTATTACTTATTATGTTAATAGCTTTTTGCATTTTTTTATTGTTTGTAGCAACGTAATGTTATTATCTCAAAATAGTTGAAGATTTTATAATAAATCACATTTTTTTTTTCATTTGTAGTGATTTAAATAAAAACAAGCAAAAAAATAAATTAATAAAAATAATCAGATATTTGTAATTGTATGTATTATTTTTTAGAGAGTTCTTATTATAAAAAAAAAAAACTGTAAGGTAAGTATTTAGTCCTTAAAATTGGTACGAGATTCCAATAACGCAACAGAGAAGGCATCAATGGAACAAGACTTTGCATAGAGTTCAAAAACTCATACTGGAAATTTTTGGCAATTGCTAATGTTCCTTAGTGAATTGCAACTCATTTTAATTAATATGAGTATTTATGAGCCATAGTCGCGTACCTTAACGCCGTTTCTATGCAAAACATTTACTGCTTGACATCAAGCATACCCAATATCTAAAATTTCTGAGAATATGTTTTAAGGCTTAAAACATATTCTGCATTGCACTAGCAGTTTTTCAAATTCTACTTTCCAACATGCGATTAGGAAGTCGGCAATAATTTCGATAAAAAACTATAGTTGCAAGGACTTTTTTTCGTTTTTCTGTATCAATCAGTAGGTGTATCGTTATAGCGAAACACTAAACCATAAACTGGCACAGCTAAAACGTTATAAGTTATTATTATGAATAAAGTAATTATTTTCGGATAAATTAAATTAAAGTAATAAATTACAAAAATGTATTTTTATTAATATTTTTGGGAGGTGGGAATTGGATAGGCATTGGGAAGACACCTTTCCTCGACATAAAAGCTTAAAAATGAATATTTTGTGGAAACAAAAAAAAAAATTTTTTTGACGGGACGTTCTTTTTTTTGTGGGGGGGGGGGCGTTGGAGGGATACCTCCCCTTCCTATAAAAGCTCACAAATTTAATTTTAATGGTATTAAAGCGTAAGTAATTCATTCCGTTTAATATTAACATTATTTTTGCAAATAATATTTTATGTCACCGCCCACAAAAGGGGGTAGGGAAAATATGGCATTTTACGATCTCCTGGGTTCAAGTTTAGGTTTTTGAACTTTCGCCGACGTTAACAGTTCCATTTTCTAAGCAAAAGTACGGGAAAACTTAAGACAAAATTTCATTTTTCGGAGGTAGAATTAGTTCTTCTAAGGGAAACTTTTTTCCTCTTGGTCCGATTTTTCTTATTTTCATACATAAATAGTCTATGACCATAACACATATTTGTGCCAAGTCATCAATTTAGGGGCACCCAATAACTTTTTATAAGCAATATAAAAAAAAGTAATGTCCGGCTAGATTGCCAAAATACCCCTATGTGTGTTGGTTTAATGTACGAATTTTATATGGGATAAGGGGCTGTGTACATATTACGTAACGCTCCAGGGGGGTGGGTTAAAGATTTGTTACGGATTGGAAATTTTGCACTGAAAAATTAGTAAAAAGCGATACGAAGGGGTTGGGGGGGAGGTTTCAAATCTCTGAAAACAGCGTTACGTAATATGTGCACAGCCCCTAATTGGTTTTATTTTGCACTTTAACTTTATTAATGGTTTATGAATATGATAGTTATTATTTACTTTTTAATAGTTAACAACTTGATACGCTGCAACGGGATTAGAAAAACTCTGATGATGAGATCGTACTAAATCGGGACATCACAGCGTTAATTTAATAAAAAAAAACAAACGATTATCAATTTTTTATTTAGAAAAAAAAAATATACAAAAAATATAAAACATTGCAAACTGGCAAAATTCAGCTAATTACATTTTCAATTAATTAAACATTTTATTTATACAAAAAATTTCATCTTTTTCTTCTTCAACATTTCATAGAACTCAGCTCTAACTTACCAACACTATCTAATAAATCTCACAAATAAAGTGTAGGGTATTTTTACTAAACAAAAAAATTAAGTTAAAACTTGACAAAACGCTTTGCACATTACGTTTTAACAATTTGAATTCAGTATAAAATTTGATGCTACCGGCAAAAGTTGTAAGAAATTAAAAAAAAAGTGAGCAAAATAAATCTTAAATGATCAGATACGAAAATATAACATAATCGTGCAATAATTTAAAAACAAAATCTGATTAAATTTGGAAAATAACAAAGTAAAAATAAAACTTATAAATTAAAGTAAAATATTTATAAATTTTTGCAAAAGATCAGAAAAGTATAAAAAAATATTGCCCGATCTTCAGCTCATAAATCCAATGTTTAATTGCCAAATACTAGTTGTACGTCAATTCTGTGGCGCAGGCAAATTTCGTTTTTCATTCACTTTTAACGTTTTATATTGTGTTTGGCTGATGTTTCTTTTACAAAGGTGCGTGTTTAGATTTTAATGAAAAAAAAAAAAAAATTCTTATGATAATTTTGTTTGTTTTTTATGCTAATTTGTAAAAAAAATGGTATGAATATGATTTGACAAGCTAATAGATAATAAATGGTTATAACAACAAATTTTGTTAATTAAGAGTGCCTCGAAATGGAGCAGAGTATACGTATGTATGTACATGACATGTCATGAATTTTCACATTTGAGCTTGAAGACAATCGGTCAAGTTTACTTGGCTTTTTTTTTAATGAATTTCAATAATGATAATATCTGAAGAAGAAACTTTTCACAGACTTCTTGTATGTATAAAACATTTAGTACATATCGCCCCTTAAAATCCAAAAAGGCCGTAACTGACACAAAAAACTCAAGATTGACTTTTTGGTATCAATTAGGACGTAATTACCAAAAATACATTCTTCCTTGAAATTTTGCCCGTATATTTTCCGAAATAACAATTTTATTAACAGACCTTAAATGTGTAATTAGATATACATAAATAGTTCTAAATTGGTAAAGTTTTTTGCTTCTCCTGTAAAATAATAAAAAATACTGTTACGGCTCTTTGGATTTTAGAGGACGTATTTCAAAAGTAGTCATCTATTATTACCATCTTGATTATTTTATATTATCGGCAATTTAATTTGAATAATGCGATAATTTGGCACTTAATGGGCGATTTCTTTGATCAGGGCCCAAATCGTTACATCCGTGAACGTAGGACTCGTCACGTAATAACTGTATAAATGGATGGAAAATTACGAGACGAGTTGAACGTTCACGGATGTTGTAACGATTTGGGCCCAGATCCAAAATTTTCAATATAAAAATTACTAAATGTTTGAAAGGTTTTTTTTCTCATAGAACAAAGTTTCCACTTTTCTAATCCCAAATCTGTATTGTCCCGGTAAACTAATGTGTGGGTGGTGTAAAGCTTCGTTTTAATCGAGTTTCTTTAAATCGCTGCAAATGTCATTAGATCTTTAATTACCAGTTTAAAGCTAAGGAAAATGTATTATTATGTTTTAAAAAAGGAATTGATTGGGAAGTTTTTTATAGTTGAAATTAGACTTTAGCTTTTGTGTGAAAAAATACAACAATTTGAATTAGTTTTAAACTGTTTACTTTATGATACAAAAGTTTTTTTATGATTTTTTTTTGTTGTTATTTTATTTGTTTAAATTTATTATTCTTTAATAAATAACTGAGCTGAAAGGGCTTATGTAAATAAATATAAATTTGTACATATTAGTTTAATATTGAGCTATTTATTGTTAATACATTGTGACATGTTAGTTAAATAATAACATACTGAAAGTATTAAATTTATAACATATTGAATATGTAAAAATGATAACATATTTAGGTTCTTAATGATATTTTTCTTCTTTAAGCTAATAAGGCCTAATATCATTAACAACAAAAATTGCATCATTGGCAAAATAATTCCTACGATAACATATTTAATTAAGTAATAAATGAGTTAAAGATACCACAGCAGACGTGAAAATGAATGGAAAATATATCGATTAGAAATTGTTAATTAAGTTATGAATTTTTATTCAAACTGAGTGATGTTTAATCAAAGAAATTTTAATTTGTCAGGTTTAAGTTCATTTTCTGTAAATTTAATTGTTTTTATAAATTAAATTAAATTATTATTTTTATTATTACGAGTTTCTAGATTTTTCTTTCTAACAATATCTTGAAAATTGGTGCATTTAATTTTAAGGCAAAATACAATCGACAGTCAAATCCTAAGCTGATAGGACGGGGGAACGGGTACCCCCATTCAAAGACATTATTAATATTTACATTTCAGCGCAAATAAATGTCTTTTTAAAATGTGCTGTGGGTTTCTTCAATAGCAAAATACAACCTCCAATCAAATCTTGAGCTGATAGGAAGGAGGAACGGGTACTCCCCAAAGAAATTATTAATATTTATATTTCTACGCAAATAAATGTCTTGAAATTTGCTGTGGGTCACTTCTAGAACAAAATGCAACCTCCAACCAAATCTTAAGTTGCTAGGACGGGGGAACGGGTACCACCATACAAATACATTATTAATATTTACATTTCAGCCGAAATAAATGCCTTTTTAAAATGTGCTGTGGATCACTTCAAAGGCAAAATACAACCTCCAATCAAATCTTGAGCTGATAGGAAGGGGGAACGGGTACCCCCATTCAAAGACATTATTAATATTTACATTTCAGCCGAAATAAATGCCTTTTTAAAATGTGCTCTGGGTCACTTCAAAGGCAAAATACAACCTCGAATCAAATTTTGAGCTGATAGGAAAGGGGAACGGGGACTCCCCTTACAAAGAAATTATTAATATTTATATTTCTGCGCAAATAAATGTCTTGAAATTTGCTGTGGGTCACTTCTAGAACAAAATGCAACCTCCAACCAAATCTTAAGTTGCTAGGACGGAGGGAACGGGTAGCCCCAATACAAAAAATATATTGATATTTATATTTCTGCGCGACTAAAATTAATATCGCGAAATTCGCTGTGCATCTCTTCTAGAACAAAACACAACCCCTAGCAAAGTTTTGAGTTGATTCAATTGTGGAAATGTGCAATTATCTTTAATAAATAAGTATCAAAAGCATTATAAAATAATCAATAATTTATACGTACAAATGTTAGTTTAATTTTTTGTAAATGGGGGTAGCGAAGCGCACCGGGTATAGTTAGTTGAATATAAAAACTAATTTAAATATTTTTAATTGTTGTTTTTTTTTTAATAAAACTTCCCCATCGAAAAATTTCCATTTTATTTACAAGAACTGGTAGAAATTTTTTGAAAATATACAACATAAAAAATTTTTAAAAATAGTCCAAACTGTCCGTATGTACGTATTCAGAATTTGATAATGTCAGTTGTTGATAATCCTGTTGTCTAAAGCATTTCAGTGTTTAAAAATATTGACTGAAATCCCAAAATTCTTTTGGTTTCGTACCTATAAGAAACATGTACGCACCTATAATTTTTATGTTTGTTTTTATACATTTTTATTATCTTAAATATTTTCGCTGGAAAATAGTAGAATTTTTATACATAAATTTACATAAATACCTATATATGTATGTATGTGCATATAAATGTAAAATTGAAAGAATACTACATTAACAAAATTGCAATATTAATGGTTTATTTAGAATTTAGAACATTTATTTATATTTTATACAATTTTATATTACAATTAGCCTTAAATGAAATTTATGAGAAAGTAAATAGATTGCTATTGTTTACTAGGAATTATATACATTTGGTTTTATTAAAAAAAAAAAAAAAAAAAACACACCAGAACATCAAAAGGAAAACGTAATAAAATTGATTGGGAGTCAACAAGTGCGCAAGGTTATGTACCATTAAGCGAAAACGATTGATTCCCAAAAAATTAAATATTCCTTTTGATCATATTTTTTCAATAAAAAATAACACGTCTAGTGAGACGATAAAATTCAATTTCTTGAAATGTTATAATCGTTGCCACATTCAATTCGATCATACTCGTATACCGCCATTTGCACAATTATTAAAAAAAAAATTTAGCCTTTAAAAATAATTTTTTTTTTTTCATTTTTCACTTTTATAAGATGGTAAATAAAACTCACATGATACGTGTACTCGTACGTATAATAAATATTTAATTTAAAAAAAAAAGTTAGTTTATTTTACACCTCGACTGATGAGCTCTAATTAGTTTCAGTCAGATAAAACAGCAAATAAATAAAAAAAATGACTCTCTTTTTACATTTATACGAAATATTTGTTTTATTAATTATCACATTATTCGTTAAGATATTTGTGTAAAATATGTATTAAAAATTTAAATGTACAAATATATACATATGAATATGAATGAATGTGTGTAGCTATCTATACTAATTTCTTCGTCATAATAAAAAAAGTTATTTAATTATCGTGAGGATAATCTTACTTCAAATCTTTCAGTTTTTAGATTAGAATGATAGACAAAATTTTCAATTTTAAATTAGCCCATGCTTCTAGAGGTTCACAACTTAAAGCAGATGTAATATGGATTACTATAGAATCCAATGTACAAAGGCACTTTGTAAATAACAAAATCTTTTTTTTACTCTTCATTTGGCCAGAATCCCTCATAGATATCATGTATAAATAACGTAAAAATTAAGTTATCTATAAATTTGAATTAACTATAACATTTTTCAGAAAATCAATTCAGGGACTAAAACTATTTTGAATAGTTAAGAATAGCCTCATAATTAATTTCCCTTAGCTTTAATTTCCCATTGGTCCAAATGAGTGACAAACGAAAATGTGCCCACAAATGGCCAAATTTCCTTAGAGTTCATCAAAATGTACACAATTTTAATATTTTAAATTTTATAGAAAAATTCACAAATACAATTCAGAATTCGGACTTATGTAGTCTATAACTATGGACCCTTGGCCTTACTTTCCCATTGGCCCAAATGAGTGACAAACGAAAATGTGCCCACAAATGGCCAAATTCCCTTAGAGTTCATCAAAATGTACACAATTTTAATATTTTAAATTTTATAGAAAAATTCACAAATACAATTCAGAATTCGGACTTATGTAGTCTATAACTATGGACCCTTGGCCTTACTTTCCCATTGGTCCAAATGAGTGACAAACGAAAATGTGCCCACAAATAGCCAAATTCCCTTAGAGTTCATCAAAATGTACACAATTTTAATATTTTAAATTTTATAGAAAAATTCACAAATACAATTCAGAATTCGGACTTATGTAGTCTATAACTATGGACCCTTGGCCTTACTTTCCCATTGGTCCAAATGAGTGACAAACGAAAATGTGCCCACAAATGGCCAAATTCCCTTAGAGTTCATCAAAATGTACACAATTTTAATATTTTAAATTTTATAGAAAAATTCACAAATACAATTCAGAATTCGGACTTATGTAGTCTATAACTATGGACCCTTGGCCTTACTTTCCCATTGGTCCAAATGAGTGACAAACGAAAATGTGCCCACAAATGGCCAAATTCCCTTAGATTTCATCAAAATGTACACAATTTTAATATTTTAAATTTTATAGAAAAATTCACAAATACAATTCAGAATTCGGACTTATGTAGTCTATAACTATGGACCCTTGGCCTTACTTTCCCATTGGTCCAAATGAGTGACAAACGAAAATGTGCCCACAAATGGCCAAATTTCCTTAGAGTTCATCAAAATGTACACAATTTTAATATTTTAAATTTTATAGAAAAATTCACAAATACAATTCAGAATTCGGACTTATGTAGTCTATAACTATGGACCCTTGGCCTTACTTTCCCATTGGTCCAAATGAGTGACAAACGAAAATGTGCCCACAAATGGCCAAATTTCCTTAGAGTTCATCAAAATGTACACAATTTTAATATTTTAAATTTTATAGAAAAATTCACAAATACAATTCAGAATTCGGACTTATGTAGTCTATAACTATGGACCCTTGGCCTTACTTTCCCATTGGTCCAAATGAGTGACAAACGAAAATGTGCCCACAAATGGCCAAATTTCCTTAGAGTTCATCAAAATGTACACAATTTTAATATTTTAAATTTTATAGAAAAATTCACAAATACAATTCAGAATTCGGACTTATGTAGTCTATAACTATGGACCCTTGGCCTTACTTTCCCATTGGTCCAAATGAGTGACAAACGAAAATGTGCCCACAAATGGCCAAATTTCCTTAGAGTTCATCAAAATGTACACAATTTTAATATTTTAAATTTTATAGAAAAATTCACAAATACAATTCAGAATTCGGACTTATGTAGTCTATAACTATGGACCCTTGGCCTTACTTTCCCATTGGTCCAAATGAGTGACAAACGAAAATGTGCCCACAAATGGCCAAATTTCCTTAGAGTTCATCAAAATGTACACAATTTTAATATTTTAAATTTTATAGAAAAATTCACAAATACAATTCAGAATTCGGACTTATGTAGTCTATAACTATGGACCCTTGGCCTTACTTTCCCATTGGTCCAAATGAGTGACAAACGAAAATGTGCCCACAAATGGCCAAATTCCCTTAGAGTTCATCAAAATGTACACAATTTTAATATTTTAAATTTTATAGAAAAATTCACAAATACAATTCAGAATTCGGACTTATGTAGTCTATAACTATGGACCCTTGGCCTTACTTTCCCATTGGTCCAAATGAGTGACAAACGAAAATGTGCCCACAAATAGCCAAATTCCCTTAGAGTTCATCAAAATGTACACAATTTTAATATTTTAAATTTTATAGAAAAATTCACAAATACAATTCAGAATTCGGACTTATGTAGTCTATAACTATGGACCCTTGGCCTTACTTTCCCATTGGTCCAAATGAGTGACAAACGAAAATGTGCCCACAAATGGCCAAATTTCCTTAGAGTTCATCAAAATGTACACAATTTTAATATTTTAAATTTTATAGAAAAATTCACAAATACAATTCAGAATTCGGACTTATGTAGTCTATAACTATGGACCCTTGGCCTTACTTTCCCATTGGTCCAAATGAGTGACAAACGAAAATGTGCCCACAAATGGCCAAATTTCCTTAGAGTTCATCAAAATGTACACAATTTTAATATTTTAAATTTTATAGAAAAATTCACAAATACAATTCAGAATTCGGACTTATGTAGTCTATAACTATGGACCCTTGGCCTTACTTTCCCATTGGTCCAAATGAGTGACAAACGAAAATGTGCCCACAAATGGCCAAATTCCCTTAGAGTTCATCAAAATGTACACAATTTTAATATTTTAAATTTTATAGAAAAATTCACAAATACAATTCAGAATTCGGACTTATGTAGTCTATAACTATGGACCCTTGGCCTTACTTTCCCATTGGTCCAAATGAGTGACAAACGAAAATGTGCCCACAAATGGCCAAATTTCCTTAGAGTTCATCAAAATGTACACAATTTTAATATTTTAAATTTTATAGAAAAATTCACAAATACAATTCAGAATTCGGACTTATGTAGTCTATAACTATGGACCCTTGGCCTTACTTTCCCATTGGTCCAAATGAGTGACAAACGAAAATGTGCCCACAAATGGCCAAATTTCCTTAGAGTTCATCAAAATGTACACAATTTTAATATTTTAAATTTTATAGAAAAATTCACAAATACAATTCAGAATTCGGACTTATGTAGTCTATAACTATGGACCCTTGGCCTTACTTTCCCATTGGTCCAAATGAGTGACAAACGAAAATGTGCCCACAAATGGCCAAATTTCCTTAGAGTTCATCAAAATGTACACAATTTTAATATTTTAAATTTTATAGAAAAATTCACAAATACAATTCAGAATTCGGACTTATGTAGTCTATAACTATGGACCCTTGGCCTTACTTTCCCATTGGTCCAAATGAGTGACAAACGAAAATGTGCCCACAAATGGCCAAATTTCCTTAGAGTTCATCAAAATGTACACAATTTTAATATTTTAAATTTTATAGAAAAATTCACAAATACAATTCAGAATTCGGACTTATGTAGTCTATAACTATGGACCCTTGGCCTTACTTTCCCATTGGTCCAAATGAGTGACAAACGAAAATGTGCCCACAAATGGCCAAATTCCCTTAGAGTTCATCAAAATGTACACAATTTTAATATTTTAAATTTTATAGAAAAATTCACAAATACAATTCAGAATTCGGACTTATGTAGTCTATAACTATGGACCCTTGGCCTTACTTTCCCATTGGTCCAAATGAGTGACAAACGAAAATGTGCCCACAAATGGCCAAATTCCCTTAGAGTTCATCAAAATGTACACAATTTTAATATTTTAAATTTTATAGAAAAATTCACAAATACAATTCAGAATTCGGACTTATGTAGTCTATAACTATGGACCCTTGGCCTTACTTTCCCATTGGTCCAAATGAGTGACAAACGAAAATGTGCCCACAAATGGCCAAATTTCCTTAGAGTTCATCAAAATGTACACAATTTTAATATTTTAAATTTTATAGAAAAATTCACAAATACAATTCAGAATTCGGACTTATGTAGTCTATAACTATGGACCCTTGGCCTTACTTTCCCATTGGTCCAAATGAGTGACAAACGAAAATGTGCCCACAAATAGCCAAATTCCCTTAGAGTTCATCAAAATGTACACAATTTTAATATTTTAAATTTTATAGAAAAATTCACAAATACAATTCGGAATTCGGACTTATGTAGTCTATAACTATGGACCCTTGGCCTTACTTTCCCATTGGTCCAAATGAGTGACAAACGAAAATGTGCCCACAAATGGCCAAATTCCCTTAGAGTTCATCAAAATGTACACAATTTTAATATTTTAAATTTTATAGAAAAATTCACAAATACAATTCAGAATTCGGACTTATGTAGTCTATAACTATGGACCCTTGGCCTTACTTTCCCATTGATCCAAATGAGTGACAAACGAAAATGTGCCCACAAATGTTCAAATTCCCTTAGAGCTCACCAAAATTTACACAATTTTAATTTTTAAAATTTTATATAAAAAATTCTCAAATACAATTCAGAATTCGGACTTATGTAGTCTATAACTATGGACCCTTGGCCTTACTTTCCCATTGGTCCAAATGAGTGACAAACGAAAATGTGCCCACAAATGGCCAAATTCCCTTAGAGTTCATCAAAATGTACACAATTTTAATATTTTAAATTTTATAGAAAAATTCACAAATACAATTCAGAATTCGGACTTATGTAGTCTATAACTATGGACCCTTGGCCTTACTTTCCCATTGATCCAAATGAGTGACAAACGAAAATGTGCCCACAAATGGCCAAATTTCCTTAGAGTTCATCAAAATGTACACAATTTTAATATTTTAAATTTTATAGAAAAATTCACAAATACAATTCAGAATTCGGACTTATGTAGTCTATAACTATGGACCCTTGGCCTTACTTTCCCATTGGTCCAAATGAGTGACAAACGAAAATGTGCCCACAAATGGCCAAATTTCCTTAGAGTTCATCAAAATGTACACAATTTTAATATTTTAAATTTTATAGAAAAATTCTCAAATACAATTGAGAATTCGGACTTATGTAGTCTATAAGTATGTACCCTTGGCCTTACTTTCCCATTGGTCCAATTGAGTGACAAACGAAAATGTGCCCACAAATGTTCAAATTCCCTTAGAGCTCACCAAAATTTACACAATTTTAATTTTTAAAATTTTATATAAAAAATTCTCAAATACAATTGATAAAACGGAGGTCCATAAAAAAAAATTCGTCACCAATCTGGCCAAACTGAATATAGGGTCTTACTCGTATAGTGTCACATCCGTGTCCAATTCACAAATCTGTTGTTATATACTTTAGGTCGTATATGACAATTTGCATTCATACATTTGCTTGGAAACATGTCAAAAAATTGTATATCAACATGGTAGGAATCTTTACAATCTATACAAATGTTTAGAAGGAAATTAATACAACATTTGTGTTACAGCAACACATAAAACAGGTTGTTATTGAACAACTACTTTTAATAGTTCTCATATTGGGCTTAAAACTTAATTTAATTAACACTGTTATATTAAATCAAAACATTTTATTTATTTTTTTTATTTCATTTTACAACAACAAAGCCCTTGTAAACATGTACTTACAAAAAAAAAACAAGATTTTTCCATAAAGTTTGCAAAAAAAAAAAACAAAAGAAAAAAAAAACATGATATGAACTTATGATCTTACTTGAGCAGATGATCTGTATATTTTTTCTGATAGTTTCAGTTTAAAACTCTATTTAAAAGATAATTTCGAAATAAATATCGTAATATAAAACGAAAAAAAACATGTAACTAGATTTTTCAAGTTTTATGGATGGAAAAACGGTTTAAGCCTACAAATTTGTGTTATAAAGACATAATAATAATATACAATACTAATTAAAAACAAGTAAGAGTGCTATATTTGGCTGTGCCGAATCTTATATACCCTTCACCAATGCGTATAGATGTGATTCCTTTTTCTTATAAATATAACATTTCAAGCAATATAAAAAGTAAGTTTAAACTGCATACTTGAACACACTTTCATATCTTCTTCAGTGCTATATACTTATGTGGAAAAAATACACACTGTTTAAAATATTTTACAATATTCCATCCATCAGTGAACAAAAAGGGGGTTTGTACGAAAAAACACATAAAGTTACTATTAAATTAATACACACATAAAACTAACAAGCCTCAGTAGCACGATGGTTCGTGCATTGAATTATAATTGAAAGATTATATAGTCAACACTGGAGCACCTCATGTATTTATATATCTTCATTTATTTGTATATATAATTCAATATCAGAAACGATATTTTATTTTTTCTGATTTTCAATACGAATTATTTTAAGAAAAATCCTTACATTTCAGCCCAAGACACAAGTCTCTAGCTCTTCTAGTGTCTTCGGAAAATCGATTTCACGTACAAACAGACGGATAGACGGACATGTCTCATTCAACTTCCCCATCTATAAGGATTCAGAGTATACTATGTGGACCTCAAATAAATATTGTGGAAATTACACGCGTAATGACAAACCTATAAATAACCTTACCATTTTTTGTGAAGGGTATAATAACATTTGAGTTCCTCTTTAGGTACACATACATACATAAATACGAGTATATCTCCTTCCTATTTGATATGTAATCTCATTTTTATATACTTATTATTAATTTTCACGTCTGCAATACAAAGTCCTTGAATATTTGACCATCTTGTTGTGTTGTGAACATGAAATTGTAATCCTTATTTGAAATTCAAGAATTAAAATTTCGCAAATTTTTTTATTTTTACAGCTACCGTGCTGATTACATCTCACATTACCATCAGCATTACTTTTCCTGTATAGATTGGAGACAAGCACCCGAAGCAGCCGCCGGGAATTGTACTAAATATGGTCGCTATGGTGCCATTAGATGTTACGGCGGCATAAACAATATATTAACATTAAAGTATATATATATTTTTTTTATTAAAATTCACAATCATCACTCAAGCTATGTACGTCCATACTTGGCAAACATTTGAAAAAAAAAATTTTTATATTACAAAACGATAGTTTTATAATATAGTTTTTAATAATTGCGAACCATGTATTAAAAAAAAAGACATGTGGCACTCGGGGACTGCCGCGGTAAAGCTATTGCATAGCAATTTTTATCAACTTATGCAATTATATTATCATGTTTTGTTTAATAACTCCGTTGTTTTTCTGGCAATACTGTATGTT
The DNA here is from genome assembly GCA_947311025.1 of Lypha dubia. Taxonomy (NCBI): domain Eukaryota; kingdom Metazoa; phylum Arthropoda; class Insecta; order Diptera; family Tachinidae; genus Lypha; species Lypha dubia. Next base: position 11,909,860 of record OX371264.1, read on the forward strand.
AATGAAATCAAAATCAATAGCATACTTTAGGGGTATGTTACATTGGGCGATTTAAATACTAAAAAAAAACAAAAGACTTAAGAAACAAACTTAGTGTCAGGTTTTGTCGTTTCAAAAACAAAAGATTTAAGAAACAAACTTAAGGTACAGTCACATCTGGTAAACATTTGTCCAAAAAAGCGTAACCACTAAATACCAATGAAAAACTTTTTGATTAATGCATTTATTTATTGAGTTAAACAGCATCTAATAGGATAAGATTCTATTACATTTTCTGTAAATTATATAGGAAACTGTTTAACGTAATAAACAGGTATCTAAATCAAAAGTTTTTTCATTAGTATTTAGTGGTTACGCTTTTTTTTTTGGCAAATGTTTGCCAGATGTGACCGTACCTTTAGTGTCAGGTTTTTTCGTTTCAAAAACAAAAGACTTAAGACACAAACTTAGTGTCAGGTTTTTTCGTTTCAAACACAAGACTTAAGAAATAAACGTTTCAAAATTTCTTGATTCGGTCGCCTCAAAGCCCGCGATAGAAGCTATGCAATAGCTTAAAAAGTAAAGTTATTGCATATCATTTTTTATCAACTTATGCAATTATATTATTACGTTTTATTTAATAACTCGGTTGTTATTGTTTAATAACTCGGTTGCTATTGCAGATAATTAAATCAGGTGGCAGCAGGAGAAAACAAGAACTTGGCAGCACATTTGCTGGTGTAGTTGTTGACTAAGCTGATTAGTTAACATACATTGGGCGATGTAAATACTTAAAAAACAAAAGACTTAAGAAACAAACTTAGTGGTAGGTTTTTTCGTTACGGAATTTCTTGATTCGGTCGCCTCAAAGCCCGCGATAAAAGCTATGCAATAACGTAAAAAAATATTGGAATTAAAGGAAATAAAATTTTTGTTTGCCTTATTGGCCACACATTTTTCGGCAAATATTTGACAAGTGTGAACGTAGCTTTAGTGTTATATCGGCTGTGTGTGTCAATATTTCTTAAAAACTTTTAAATTATATTTTCTACGATGAAAATGATACAAACAAAAAAAGGTTTTATAAAAATTAGCACATACAATGTGGTTAGTAACACGCTTTTAAAATCCTTTCATATTTTAGCATTTTAATAATATCACTCACATATTAAACAAACCTTTTAAAAATTAGTAATATTTACAGCGACCAAAAAGTACGTAAAATGGAAGAAATTATATTTTGTGGTTGGCCCAAAAAAGTTTTTAATCCGGTTCTAGATTTACAACCATTCCCGAAAATAAAATCTCTAACTGTCGAATATAGCGATATGACGGAAATAGTGTTTGATTTTCCGGAAATGTTTTATTTGCAGGTACATACATACGTATATACTAAAATAGATATGTATTAACTTTTCAGTTATTACCCCATCTGTCCTATGTCCCACCTCACCACTATTCCCTTTCCAAAGAGGGCAACAACACACTGTTAGTTATTTGCTAGAAGTTAATTGTCTACAATTTCTTTTCTTATAGACCATAAACATTTCCTGGACCAATTTGTCGCATGTTGCAACCAGAACCTTTAAAAGAATTCACACTTTGAGAATAGTAGATTTAAGATGGAATCAATTAATTCAGATGGACAGCCCTTTGGCTTTGCCTAGAGCTTTTGAAAAACTGTATTTGGCTGGTAAAATGTTTAAATAGTTTAAAAAACGATAAAAGAAACTTTCTTATAATTTTACAGTTTCATCTTAGGTAACCCTTGGAATTGTACCAGAAATTTTAAATGGCTTTTACTGCCGGAAAAGGCCGATTTGGTTGCCGATCGTGAAGAGCTAATGTGCTCTGATCGTATATATAAGGATCGACTTTTACTAACAGTGGTAAATTATGAAGTGGTGAATATTTTATTGCTGTTCTTCTGGAATTTCGAAATTGTATTAAGTTTTATTTCAGATTTTAAGGAACGCCTGCCAGTCACATCCCGACATACAAAATTGTACGTGTATAATGCATCATATTATACGCAAATCTAATATGCCTTTGTATACGGTTAATTGTTCGAATTTGGGATTCGATCATTTGCCAACTTATTTGCCAGAAAATACTACCATGTTTTTTGCAAACGATAATAAGGTAAATACGAGCAGTAGCAAAAGCACTAACTTTTTTATAACTTTCATATATTCATGCAATAAAATGGCAAAGAAATGGGATTGTGATCAGAACGCCGAAGAGATGATGGTGTCGCTGCCTCCGAAAATTAGACCTGTTTTGCTTGTATAACTTTCTTAATAAAAATTACGTTTATTTTATTTTTTCTTCAGATAAGCGATGTCTCACCTCTACGTAACAATATTCATTATCGTTATGTGGTTGATGTGCATTTGGAAAATAATTCGATAGAAAGTATAGATGTTTTAGAAGGAGGCTATTGGCTGGAAAATTTCCGCTTATTGAATTTAAAAAGCAACAAACTAAAAAAGGTAAAAGAAGAAGAAATAAAAAAAAATGTTTTATTAAAATGACGGCTACTTTTTTTATTTTTCCACAGATTCCTGTCTATGCTTTGGATAATGCATTGGAAGATAATGCTAATGCAAATCTTTTACTGTTAAGCCTTAATCCATGGTATTGTTCTTGCAAATTTGCTATGAGATTTAGAGAAATTTTAAATAAATATAATGCCATTTTGCGAGATGCTTGGAATATTTCCTGCACTTATAAACAAGGAGATGAAATAAAAACTTCTAAAATTTTGGCTATTAGCAGAGAAGATGTCTGTAAGCCGCAAGATGAGTCCAAAATACATGCTTTAGATTGGGTTAATGGTATATTGGCTTCGTTGATAGTGTTGATTTTGGGTAAATTGGCTTACGATTATTATTATTATAAAAATTATGGAAGAGTACCTTGGATTGTTATGAAGTTACCTTGAATTAAATTTATTAATTGTGTAGTTTTTTTTTTGTTTTCAAATAATTTGATTAACGGAATGTTTATTTTGTTTTAAGCTTTAAATTAAAGTAATATTTCTGTTTAATCTCAAATAATCATTATATGTATATGTATTTCTTTTATTTAAGTAAATATCCTTGTGGTTTTGTACAATAAATGTGTGTATGTTATATAATTTAACAAATATTTTCTTTTTGTAAAAAGTACTATAGTTTGTTTTTCAATTACAATAATAATAAAATAGGAATCTTTTTTGGAGATTTACGAAACTAATAAAATTATCGAAACATTTAAATAAAAAGGGCAGTTTAATTCGTATATTCTGTGTGCTCTGAAGCGTAACAAGTATGCTCATGTATATATTTTGTGCATAAAAAGATTCTACCAACTGCCAGCTGCTTAATTTTAAAATATAATTTCTTTACAAATTATAATATTAATTCTTAGGAAATACCTGAGTATGTCTACATTGGACTTTTTAGTTTTTCGTTTCAATTGTTTAGTTTTTTTAAAGGATGCAGCATTGTTCTCTACTAAAGACCCGTTTTAAATCGAGCGATTTTATTTTTTTTTGTCGAAGATCGTCAGTAGCATTTATGAAAATAGCGCGATTTAAAATGAGCCTTTATTTAGAACATTGCAAAAATCTAGCCTAGCTATCATACATATTTTGTATTCGTTCTTCTTTCAAAACTAATTAATCTATATTATCAATATAATTTGATTTATTCTCTTTCTTTTCACTTTCTTCATCAATTAGTTGATTTTCATGATCTTCATTATTTTCTGTATTATCACCATTAGTTTGGTTTAATTTTCTGTTTGTTTCTTGCTGTATTTGAGATTCATACTCTCGCACTTGTTCCAAAGACATGCCATACCATTCATCAATCCAGGTAAAAGCCTGACGATGCCCTAAAAGCAAAACATCCCGAATAGAGCGTTGTATAAAATCCTCGACTTTGGTTTGTAGTCCCCAAACTTCAAAGGAAGCATCTACCAATTTATAGGAACACATTATGGGTTCGTCACATTCACGCCATCCCTCCACTAAAAGACCACGATCTTTAGAAGAAAAATGTGTATATTCGAAATTGTTATAATAATTAAATTAACCATATAGAAAACTTACTTGTTTTTTCCGATTTGAAAAATTTGGGATCTTCTTCCTTTTTATAGTGTTTATTGTTGGGCAATTCATCAAATGCTATGTCTATATTGTCAATAATACGCTGCTTTAGCTGTTCTTCAGTTAAACTCAATGACTAAAGATTAAAAGTCCACCAAATGATATTAAGTTTAGTAGATAATTTAATATATAAACTTTTCAAAAACTATTTTAGCTTACATTATCAGATTTTCCATTATTATCTTCATATTTAGTTTTAATTGATACATTTAATTTGGGTACAAAGGAACACTAAAATGAATTATTGTCAAAAAAATAAATAATGTTTTGCTTAATTAACAACTTACTGTGTATTCTTTAACAACAGAAATAGCGAGCATTTGTTGGAGAGAGAAATAAAAACAAATGTAATTTTTAATAAACACTTAATAATATTAAATAAGTTTTATAAATGTTCAAATGATTGTCAAAATGGTGATATGTATTTATAAACAAGTGTAATGAATGCACTGAGCTCGAACTGCGCAAATATGTTACGAGAAGTTATATAAAGAGAGAAGTTTCTCAATTATCTTAAAATACATCAAAACGGAGCATTTTGGAGAAAAATACTGAATTCATGTGAGAAAAAATTATTTGATTTTTCAATTTCAAATATTTAATCAAAGAAATTTTAATTTGTCAGGATTAAGTACGTTTCCTTAAATTTATTTTTTTTAAATTAAAAGTTATTATTTTTATTAGAAAGGAAAATCTAAAAGCTTGTAGTAATTCATTTCCCTTTCTAATAAAAATGATAAGTTAATTAAAAAAAAACAGTTAAATAAATTCAAGGAAACGAACATAATCCTGACAAATTAAAATTTCTTTGATTAAACATCACTCAGTTCGACTATAAAATTCATAATTTAATTTCGAATATTTTCGAACACTACTAATATGGTGCAGTGGAAGTGGAAGAAGGAAGGAAGAAAAATGGCCAGATGCAATTTTAGTAGTTTAGCGATAATAAACTTCAGTTTTTTTATACGACCAACACTCAGGGGATGACCCCTACTTATGCCATGCATTGTGGGAAAAAGGGATAGGGTAGAGAGATTAGATGGTGGAAATGTAGAAGAAGGCTTAATTCTTTTACAACTCTTCTATTGAACGTTTTGTTAATTAATAATAAGCAGTGTTGCAGCGCCTCTAGTGTTAAATCGGTACTTTAAATTTCTTAAGAAGTCTTTTTATTAATTGTTTTACTTCGCCGACGATTCTGCTAACCGATGAAGAAGGGCGATGTTTTCTTTGTAGTCAACTGGTCGAAATACATGAAATACAAATGATGCTTGGGGAATGATTTTGTCAAGTAAAGAAAACACGCGAGGTTATGATCTACAATCTATGTTGTGAAATAAATCAGCGCCAATTCCTGACTAAAAATGTTACTAGATTGATCCTAACAACAATCTCTTTGGATTAATGAAATAAAATGTGATACATATGAAAACATTTGCTGAAGCAGTTGGAACTGCAAATAAAATATATAAAAATTCTATATTCGGGTATATATTCGGTATGCCTTTCTCTTCCGATACTAAATACAATTTTAACTATAAAAGCTTCAACAAACATGAATAGTGAAGTAAATAACTTTACTTGTGATAAGTTTTAAATTGGATGTAAAATGAAGCAGATTTGCAAGTATAAAAAGGCGGTACGAATTTTTTAAAACTAAATAACGAAAAATTCTATAATTGTGATTATAAATAATAATGCCAGTATACTATGCCGACAATTTTGTACAAGTGTAAGAATAAATGATTATAGTTAAGCCAAATATATAAATTCATAAATATTGCATGGTTATTAAAATTATACATATGTATGTATGCATATATGTACAAATAAATTTATATTATGTGCTTATATACGATTGTGTATGTAAAGAGCTTATTAATTAAGGTATAATGAAAAATATATAAAAGATTTGTATTATTTTATGCAACGTCAATGAAAACATCTATAAAAAACAACCCCCACCTTCGAACATGTAGGTGGCTATAAATAAACTGTGCATGTTGTCTAACACAAACACATCCTTTACGTAGAAATAAAGATAAATACGACAAAGGAAAGACGACATTAACAACCCAATAAACAGAAGGTCATCTTTTAAAGTTTGATATTTTTTGTCAAAACATTTTGCGTCATACAAAACATATTTAGAGTTCAAAATAAACATTAATGTATGTGAGGGTGAGAAATTTCGTCCTGCTTGAGTATTTTTTTAAATTGGAAAACTTTTCATAGTGATTTATGCTGCGTTGATTTTGAGGTCAAAATTGAAGGGTTTTTGAATTCTCCTGAAGTATCTATTTTATACTAAACTAAATAAAAATTTGTCTCAACTTTGATATCTTTCCAGTATGTTTGTTTGATGGGATAATCCTTTAACTGAATTACATTCGTCGCACCACTTTATTAAGTATGTGTGACCAAGGTCAATCTAAATTAACCTACCAGGAATATAACCAGACAGCAAGTGAACATATTTTTTATAGCTCTATACATTTTCATTTATACCTTTTCGTTAATATTCATTATGTACCATTATTTTTCGTAAGAAATATACTATAAAAAATGTAAATACCTGTTTTTGTGAATGGAAAGAAGTTCCATGATTTTTCGGTGACGTAAAAGACACGCGGGCATATAGCTTGTATCCAGTATGGTAACCGACTGCAAGAAAAACAAAATATTACAATAATTAATCCATAAACTTTTTAATGCTTAAAAGTTTTATAATAACAATAAAATAATAAGAAATTATTGTCTTATCTTGAACCTGATATAAATATACCCTACCAGAAATATATGACCTGTACTAACACACTCAAACATTTTTACTAACACTTTTGCAATAATTTTACGTTGAAGAGTTGTATTTATTTGACAATTGTCTGTTAGACATTCGAATTGTAATTTTATGGTAATTTTACTGGTTATTTGACTGCTCGTTTTACTTATAAATTGATTGGCAAATTGACGGATAATAACTTTCATAAATTTATAATATGGGAAAATGAAAAATTATTTGATGTAAAAAATATATTGGACAATATTAAAAGGCGCATGTTTTCGTTTTCGGTCTGTGGCGCTTCATTTTTGTTTAATTATATGCATTCTGTTAAAAAGGTAAGGAAGGATTTAATAGTTTTCCATTAAATAATTTTGTTTTGTAAATTTTACTTATTGAAAATATTGCGCTTTTGCAAATTTTTGTCTCTAACTTAGGACGAACTTTTAAGGCCATTAAATATGCTTTAGCAATTTCTATCACCTCCCGGCAATGAGGAGATATCTTCTCAAGAAAACTTCAAAGAGCGTTTAGGGTTATCACTACAAATAATACGTAAAATTCAATACGATGTCCATCCCACTTGCAATCTAAAGTCACGTGGCCTTACACTTACACAAAATTTAGTATTACGGAATCCACTGATTGAGCAATTTAAAGCCGTATGGAATACAGTTCTTGAATATGGTTGGGTGCCTGTCAGAGCAGTACAAGTAATGGAATCTGGTAGAAAAAATGCTTAAATGTAAATATAAAACGGTAAATAAGAAATCTTTTTATGCAAAAAAGAAAATTATTTACTCAAATAAATTATTTCATTTATGAAAAGGATATGATGAAAACGATGGATATAATATTTGCCATTTTAGATTTGGATATTGAAAGGACGACAGAGGCTTTGTTAAAAAATGTGCCCTCTATTGTACACAATCGTCAAGGGTATTTTTTATACATTCCCAAATTCATACCCATATGCATATAATATACATACATATGAACATATTATTAAATAAAATAATTTATAAATTTGCAAGATAATTAGAAGTTCGTTTATTTAATATCAACTAGCGGTCATCTGTGACCGTTTTATACATTATCAATGAGTGGTAAACTGTGGCTGCTTTATCCCTAGTCAATGAGTGGTAAAATGTGACTGCTTTATCCCTAGTCAATGATTGGTAATCTGTGATTGCTTGTTGACTAGCAAAAAGTATTAGAGTGAGCAGTACAGATATATGTTACTCACTCGAGAAAAATTCACAAGTGCGAGAGAAATGCAAAATCACACGTACACAAAATAAGAGGTAAAAATCTTCATATTGCTCTTAAGAATGTGACTTGAGGTTGTGACCACTTGAGGGGTTATCAATGACAGCAAATTTACTTATCAATAACCCTTCACGTTCTGGTAGGGTAGTGAACTTTGTAAAGGATAAAAATGGGACATATTCGTACTTTTTATTTTATTTATTTAATTTTTAATATTATTTTTTACATCAACAACCATTGTACTTTCTGGGTATAAAAGGAGGAAAAGCTGGTATTTTGGTAGTTTTTCTTTTTTCGATTAATTTGTTATAAATAGGTACAATATCTTATACATATGTATATATTCAAAAAAAAAACTTTTACCTCGATAAATGTATTCGCTTTTCCGTAAATTGTCCTTTACCATGCTGAGGATCTTCACAGGGTTCGTTGGTAACAATTTCAACACCTTCGCCATCTTCTGACTGTTCCAAACTATGGCGGGCTATCATATACAATTGACCAATTTGATACTAGAAAAAGGTATATTTTTATTTACAAAAATGATTGATTACAGAAAATACATTTCATATATATAATTGAATTTTATCCATAATCACGCATCCATTCATATTTATGTCCATACAAACATATGTACATACATAGTTATATAAATAAACTCTTTTTCTGATTGCTTGAATAATACTGGGATATGTTATATATTCTGTGATAAAAATGTATACAAACCTCTTCACATGACAAAGGCATACAAATGCGATATTCTTTTGTTAAAACCATTATTAATTTGGAAATATTATGTTACAGAAAAACTGCGAAATTAACAAAATTTTAAAGTTAAAAATGATATTGAGAAAAATCAACTAAACAGCGCGCTACAAAAGAAAAATTTCTGACAAGAAAAATTAGCCTAGTGAAACTAAAATAAAAAAAACAACAATAAAAGAAAATCGGAAGTTATGTAAAACCGGCTAAGCGACCAGCTGCTTTAATAAGACTAGTATGGTGGATTAATATAAGGTGAGCTTATCAACACAACAATAAAAACCGACAGGCATTTTGTTTGTGTAAAAATTAGCCAATGTTGTCAAAAAAAAAAAAGCTGTATACATAACATACATAGTGATTATGCAAAAACAAAAAGCATAACGTAAACAAAAATATTCATGATGGCGGCCAAAAATGTAAACAACTTTTGACAAAACCGAAGAGACTTACCATTTTTTTGCAGATTATTTAACGGTCAAAACACAACCCTACAAACAATCATATTCCTTCTTGCGCACGCCTTATATTATTCCACCATGACGTCTGTGTTCACAAAGTTCGAGTCATAATATTGCAACAACAATTGCACCTATTAGCAAACTTGTCAGCTTAGCTGTACAATCAAACAAACAAACAATAAATACCCAGGTGACCAACGTGCACAAAATTGTAAATGCAGTGAGTGAAAATAGTGATAATAAAATCCAAACTGGTATGGACAGATACATAACCGTGCTAAAAAGGGGAAGAAGTCCCAAATCAGCTGAAATAGCGTCAACGGCGAAAATGCCCAAAGATGGGAAAAATAATATTAAACATTCTGAAAATCGTTTTGCGATTTTGAATGAACAAGTCGATGAAGACACAAGTACAACAAGGTCCACTAAACCACCGCCGATATATTTAAGAGAACAGAACTCCAACCTTTTGGTAAAAAGCCTTATCTCATTAATTGGAGAAAATGAGTTCTATGTAACTCCAATTAAGCGCGGCAAAATCAACGAAACTAAAATTCAGGTAACACAAGAAAATAATTATAGAAAAATTGTCTCAGATTTTGAGACTAAAAACAAAAACTTTTATACATATCAACTGAAGAGTGCTAAAGGCCTAACAGTAGTTATAAAAGGAATAGATTCAAGCGTGGATCCGGAAGAGGTAAAGTCTGGCCTTGAATATAGTGGCTTCAAAGTCAAAAATGTTTCAAACATTAAAAACAGGGAAAAAATCCCCCAACCTATTTTTAGAGTCGAGCTACAGCCAGGCGACTTGAAAATTAAAAAAAATGAATCGCACCCAATCTATAGCTTAAAATACTTGTTGCATCGAAGAGTTACCGTTGAGATGCCACATAAAAAAACTGGACCTATCCAATGCATGAACTGTCAAGAATTTGGCCATACCAAAACTTATTGCAAGTTGCCTACCGTTTGCGTTGTATGTGGCGAGTTACACAGTACCGCTAACTGTGACAAAATAAAAGGTGATACCAAAGCAAAAAAATGTAGTAATTGCGGCGGAAACCACACTGCCAACTATAGGGGCTGCCCTCTTTATTCTCTTTTTAAAAATTCGTCGAACAGAAAAACCAATACTACTCCCGCTCAGCCCAACACTCATTTAAACTACCCACAGTTACCTCAACCGTCGTCTAGCCATAATCAATACTCAAATGTTTTAAAGTCTAACACGACTCTTACTCAACAAAAACCTAATAGTCAATCTTCATACGCTAATATTTTAAAGAGTAACCAGATTCCGGCGCAAAAAACTGTACCAGTAAATGAAGAATCAGGGCACAATTTTAGTCGTATTGAAGCCTCAATAGAGATCCTTATACAAACAGTAAATACATTCACTCTCAACATGTCCTGTATGATGCAGGAAATGTTGAAAATGCAGTCTACCTTGTTGCAGGCTGTATTGAACAAACCATGAACTTAAGAATCTGTTTTTGGAACGCAAACGGCATCTGCCAACACAAAAATGAAATTGAATATTTTCTTCTGGATAAACAAATCGATGTTATGCTTATCTCAGAAACTCACTTGACGTCCCGAAGCTATTTTCGAATTAGTGGATATAATTTCTACGACACCAAGGATCCTCAAGGTAGAGCTTGTGGTGGCTCTGGAATCCTAATAAAAACTCGAATAAAACACTACCTACTAAACGACCTTCGTGAAGAATATCTTCAAGCAACGAACATCTGCATTGAAAATTTTTATCAAAAGCTTGTGATATCATCTGTTTACTCTCCTCCCAGGTTTTCAATTTCAGAGAGTCAATATACCGCATTTTATACAACACTGGGGTCCCGTTTTCTAGCAGCTGGCGACTACAATGCTAAACACACTTTTTGGGGCTCACGTTTAATCAGTCCCAAGGGTCGTGTTTTGTTTGACACAATTTCAAAAATGGGCTTGAATGTAGTTTCAAGTGGTCAGCCAACATACTGGCCAACGGATCGTCAAAAAATTCCTGATGTTATCGACTTTGGGATTATGAAAGGCGTGCCCAGCGAAATGATTGAAGTAGAAGCATCTCTGGATTTGTCTTCAGATCACTCGCCTACTATAATCACTATTTACTCACACACAACTACAACACCAACATGTGATTTACCGCTGACACCTGCACGTATTAACTGGCTGAAATACAAAAAATATTTGAGTGCTCATTGCTCGGAAAATATGCCATTGAGAACACCTGCTGACATAGAAAATTCTATTAGGTTGTTTGAAGCACATGCTAAACAAGCTGCTCTTAATGCTTCTTCAATTCAACCAAATCAACAAGCGAGATTTAACAATATTTTTTGTGCAGATGTAGAAAGGCTATTGACTGAAAAACGGAGAGCTCGACGAGAATGGCAACGTTACAGATCGCCTCAGCTAAAATTAAGGCTTAAGGAGTGTACCAAACAGCTAAGAAAAGTTTTACAATCACAAAAAACAGCTTCGCTGCAAAAATTTCTGCAAGAACTCGATGCAACACCGTCAACAGATTATTCGCTGTGGCGTGCAGCCAGAGGACTTAAAAGGCCAGTGATTTGTAAACCACCATTACGAGCATCAAATGGTGACTGGGCAAGAACTGATGCTGAAAAAGGTGATCTATTTGTTAAGCACCTAGAAAAAGTATTTACCCCGAATATTTCTGCTGATATTGTTGAACTGCCACCAGTCGTCTCTTTACCAGAAATACCGATGAGATTTAACATGACGGAGATTGAAAATACTATTACTAGTCTTAACACCAGAAAAGCCCCAGGTGTCGACAAAATAAGCAACAAAATGCTTCAACAACTGCCTTATATTGCAAAAAGAGTTATACTCTTCATTTTTAACAGTATTCTACGGCTGCAATACTATCCTGCAGAATGGAAGGTTTCGATGATTATTATGATACCAAAGCCCGGCAAGGATCATACGAAGGTTGAATCCCATCGGCCTATTAGTTTATTGCCCAACATTTCAAAACTATTTGAAAAGCTGTATATGAGCAAGCTGATGCCTATAGTGACTAGAAGTGGATGCATTCCAGATCATCAATTCGGTTTTCGCAGACAACATAGCACTATTGAACAAACTCACAGACTTGTGAACGTAGTTAGAGACACCTTTGAAAAAAAGAAATTTTGCTCTGCGCTCTTTATAGATGTTTCTCAAGCTTTCGATAAAGTATGGCACGAAGGTCTTATCCACAAATTAACACGCAATCTCCCCGCAAACATAGTCAAGCTTTTAAAAAGCTATTTAGAGGAACGAAAATTTGTAGTTAGGGAAGGTAATTTTTTAAGCCCTCCGCAGTCGATCGAAGCCGGAGTTCCCCAAGGCAGCATCTTCGGTCCCTTACTTTATTTAATTTATGCCTCTGACTTACCGTTAAGCAATAACATTCATACATCAACATTTGCTGATGATACAGCTTTTTTAAGCGTCCATGAAAATCCAGTAGAAGCTTCCATCAACTTACAAGGGTATATATCCAAATTGGAAAAATGGCTTAAACAATGGCGTATAAAAGTTAACGAGCAGAAATGTGTACACGTCACTTTTACGTTGCGAAGGGAAACATGCCCGCCTATACAAATCAACACTGAGACTATTCCGCAGCATACTGTAGTCAAATATCTAGGCGTTCACCTTGATCGCCGTTTAACATGGAAATCGCATATAGACGCAAAGTTGATGCAAATGAAATTAAAAACTGCCCAAATTAATTGGCTTATGGGAAGAAATTCTATACTGAGCCTAGACTGTAAACTTCTACTATACAACGCGATCCTGAAACCAATATGGTCCTATGGAATCCAGTTATGGGGCACTGCCTCAGCATCGAATGTCGAAAGAATTCAAAGGCGACAGAATAAAATTCTACGTACAATAACAGCAGCCCCCTGGTATGTCAGAAACCATCGAATTCATAAAGACCTAGACGTTCCGTTGGTGAAGACAGTATTTTCAAAACACGCGAAAAAATATATAAAAAAACTTGAGTTGCACCCAAATCCACTTGCGCGCAATATTCTTCATTATAGAGGCCACACCCGGCTGAAAAGAAGGGATACTCTTTTTCTCAGCCGTTCACGAGAGATGTAAAACAACCAAAATTAACCGTTGAAATTCAAAATTTTGTTTAGCATTGGCTAAACTTACATTTAATATTTTTTAGATTTAAGATTTGAAAAACTTATTGATAATTTAATATAAATAATTAAAGATTCAATAAATAATAAAATTATCAAAAAAAAAAAAAAAAAAAAAAAAATAATATTGTGTAGCTCTGTGGTCTATATAATACAAAACAAAATTTGGTAGCACTTTTGTGTTTCTGATGACCCATTTCTATGTTATCAGTTCCTTGTGATTAATTCAAAGAGAACCTAAAAAAGAGACAGATAACAAAACAAAGAGGAAGGTGACAATTTTTGTCTGTATTGCGTTTTATAATTTCACTTGAAAACCACGTATCAAAGACTTTATTAGCTCGAATAAAATCGGAAAATTATTAAAGTATTTGGTAAATATTTGCGGAAAAGGTATATTTTCTTATTATAATTCAAAGGAAAGCAACAAAATCTACAAAAACCTTTCTATAGAAACGAAATAGTGATAGAAAAAATTGCACAAATTTGTGTAACTTTTTCTTGTGTATTCGATTTTGTGGGTTGTGTTGATAAACTAAAAAGCAGAAAAAATGAAATAAATAAATAAAAATTCCTTTGCAGAAAAAGGTTTGAAAGTTTGTGATTTATTGTTGTAAAAAAACAGGAGTAATATCCTTCAATTTATACGCCGGTTTTGGCAATGCTAAGGATCCGTCTCAAAATGGGTCCCCATCAGCAGTTGCAGCACAGCAAGGAGTGGACATGTTGCTTTGGCCTACATGTTCATACCGCCACCATTATGATTGGCCTTTGGCATTTGGTAAGTAATATTAAACTGAAATTAAAAAGAAAAACTGAATAAGAAAGAAGTGCACTTTACCCAATAACCCATTATAAATGCTTTTTTTCCATATAAATTATTAAAAGGATAACCCTCTTTGGTAATATTTAGTATGAGGTGTTTTTTCACTCGAGTTTTGTTGTGTTAGTACAAGTTTGTTGTACTTCTAAAATACATGGCCTTGTTCAGGGTCATTATAGAGTTGTTATTGTTGTTGGGTGGTTTGAATTGTTTCTTGCATTTTAATTCACGAAGGTATATACATCCATATATTGAATTTCATCAATACACAATTGTTTAAATACATACATACATAACATATATTGTTTTATACATGCTTTAATTTAAAATGTTCTCTGATTTATATCGACTTGTTTGTCTGGTCTCCTGTAAATGTATTGGGAGGAGTTTTTTTTTTTTTCAATTTGTATGTCTTTTGCAGAGTTTGTGTGTTTTTGTGAATGAAATTATTGAAAAATTAATATAAAATCAATCAATACCATTAAGTACACCATATTGCATGTTTAAAACGAAATATAATGCTAAATAAATAAATGCAAATCTTTTTTTTTGATATCTGGAAAAAATTATAGGTATTTTCATTTGGATAAACTTAACTGGTGTCAAATGACAATAAATTTCCCATGAACTCATTTGCGTATTCCTTATGTAAAGATTTCAATATTCCATTTCCGTTTAATACAGGGTGATCTTTTTTGCATTGAGTTTAACAGACAGATGCAATATATTATTTGTCAAGCAAAAATTCATACATATTTAAGTCGAATTAGAAATGTCCTTTACATGTCATTGATTTATTGATTAAAAAGAAAACAATTTGAAAAATTGTCTTTTTATTTTATTTTAGTCAAAAGCAATCACTTAAAAAATTCACTCTGTATTAAACGCATGAATGTAAACACGCAAAAGGTTTTATATTTCACACTTCAAATGGTCACAATTTTTGTTTACGAATTCATTTCAATGTTACGTATTATAAATGCAAAAGTCAACATTTTTTTTTTACTTTTATTTTAATTTAGATATGTATGTATATACATACGTGCATATTGCACGTACATATGTATTTATGTACATAAGTATTTATGTATGTACATACATATGTATATTGAAGTATAATTTTAGTTTTATAAAGTTAAAACCAAATAAAACGTTGTCATGCATATATTAAAAAGATTTTGTTTTCCTGTTGATATCTGCTTGTTACACGAATTTGTCAAAAAAGTCAACTGATTATACTGAAGTTGTTATGTTATATATATCGAGTGTTTCCCAATTGGGAAATATGTTGCTTTGGTACCGATTTGTGCAATTGTTTTCAAAAATTTTGGCTTGTATAAAAAGTAGAAATTTTTAGCGAATTTTCGCGACAGCGTAAATTTAATTTGTGCCATTTTGACATAAAATATCTGAAAACAGCGTTACGTAATATGTGCACAGCCCCCTAATATGTTTTCATTGAAAACATCTTGTATTGTATTGTCAGGTGTTCTTATTTGTTTTGTTTTTAAATATGAACGCAATATTTAATAAATAAATACGTACGTTAAAATAATACGTGCTTGAACTTTTGAAGGAATTTAATAATAAACATTTTGTAAACAAATTAAGTAATTAACTAAATAAAAAAACCAAAAAGAAATAAAGTTATGCACAACTTAGATGTCCGCCTTATTATTATGTTTAAACGTTCATTAATACATACTTTTAATGTAATTTATCGAAAAAAGTTTTAAATATTGCACCAACTAATATTAAAAATGGAAAAAAGGAATGAAATCTACCACCAAACAACACAACAACTCAAGAAAAATTGTATAGAAATTTATGTTATTCTTAATTATCGCTTATTTACTTTAAAAGAGTGCTCCTTAGTAATATTATACCAACTTAACTTTCAAACGAATTTTTTAAAATTAATTATTCTTTCTTATACTCTTGATTGCCTGAGCGTAAACCAGACCTAATACATCTTTCTTATTCTAGTTTCTAAATATTTTGGCATTGAGTTTATTGGCCGTTATTATGCGTAATCCGCATATGATGGAAGAATTGGAAAACAGCTATGACTATAATGTGGATCTAAATGCACCGGCCTTGCCGACACCATTAAGTAAAGTTGATCCTCCCTATGCGTATCGTGATCATTCAATTAATTATCGTAAACAATATCGTATGTTTCTTTTTCCAACTTTATTTTGTTTTAAGTCATCTACTACATATTTATGGTGAAACATTTTCAATTATTTTTTTTTTTTAATTTTTCTTACAATTTATAGAAAACTATGATATGGGTGGCTTAGTTTGTACTTGTATGATAGCTATAACAATGATGATGATATATGGCGCTATCAAAGGCAAACCTTCACATTTGTTGCCCTTTTTCTGTTTGCAATTATTCGATTTTGCCATTACAACGTAAGATTTGAATATTCATATTCATAATACATAATATATAATATTCTTATTATTATATCGTTTTTTTTTTTTTTTGGGAAGTCTAACTGCTGCCGGTTATTTGTGTTATTTACAAGCCATTCATCGTTTAATTGATGAATCGCATCGTTTGCCCTGGCGTGAGAAGTTATTAGAATTGTCACCCGAAGAATTGGTGATTGTGGTTTTAATAGTTTTCGTGTGTATTGTATTCCTTAAGGCCTATGCAATTGGTATTGTTTGGCGTTGCTACAAGTTTTTGACGTTGCGTCAACAATGTATGCGTACATTGATACCTTTAGGCATACCTAACTTAACTTCAAATAATTTAGGAGCTGAGGAGAGAGCTTATTCTACTCTCTTGCCCAATTATGATGAAGCTGTGGCTCAGTATATGAAACAAGCACCACCACCGTCGTATCAAGTGGCCATGTCAAATTATGAAACTCGGGACGAACATAATAATACAGATAATGTGACCGTTAACGGAGAAGAGGATAATAATAATGATTCTTCGAACAACAACAATACGGTTCATGTAAATAACAATACACCAACCATGAGACGTAATGAAAATACTGCTGCTGTTTCCAATAGTGCTGATGACGACGAGGGAGCTGCCGGTGGTACTGCTAATGTTTACGTCACTTTAGTGGAACCACCATCTTATAATGAAGTAATAATTGAACCAGTTTTACCCACTCCAGAGTCATCTGCTGGAACTGATGGCTCTGTGGATAATAAAACCAATTCTACAACCCAGGCTACTACTAATAATTCTCAAGTTAATCGTAACGAAAGTCAAGCTTAAAATGTTTTTTTATTTTCGAATTAGACGACATGTTGCTGTTTGTTTTTTTTAATTAATTTATTTTTATGTTTTTTTTTTTTTTTTTGGTTGCGGTTAAGAAATTAAGGAGGATGGTGTTTGGTTTGGAAAATGAACGAACCTTTTATGAAAACTTGCGCAAAACAATTTGACAATTTCACATTTGATTGGCATAGAAAAAATCATAACAATTATATTGTTAGACGAAATTACAACACTCAACTTAATTAATGACCGTGAGTAGTAATCTGAAATTTTGAACTTATTTTATATTATTACATATTAAAATTCGTAATCAATGACTGTTATTTAAAATTTTATTATTTTTAAAAGTATGTGTTTTTAAAAATTTTACATTTATTGTTACAAATCTGGTTTTTACGTTCCCAACGAAAGGCATTATTCTCCTTAATTATCGAACATAAGAAAACAAATTTGATTGGTTTACCAACAAAATCAATAGTATGTATGTAGAAAATAAAAATTAACAGATTTAAAGTAAGTAAACTAATATAAAAAAGAAATCTTTAATCTATATAAAACATCAAAATTAAGTTAAATCTTTAATATTCCTAAAATAATAAGAAGAACAACACAAAAAGAATTTTAAAAACAAACAAACAAACAAACAAACAAACACTGTTTACAAAATTAATCAATTAAAATAATACAAAGTGCTTCTCTTTCTACTAAAACAAAGCACACATATTAGACTCTTATCTCTAATAAACAAACAAAAAATGCTTTAAAAATTAAATAAATTTAAAAGAAAACAATCCAAGTAAAGACATCATGAATCATATTTCTTTTAATAAGTGCCACAAAGCATTAAATATTTATAATTTTTTTTTTTTGCTACACTCTTGGGAATTTTCTCCGAATTTTTGTTTTTGGCTATAATTCCAATTTAAAAAGTTCAGTTCTTTTCAATTCTAAGCATTGTTTTTCTAAAGCCTAACCCCCATTCATAACAGTTTAAAATGGATTCGAAATTTGTTATAAGAAAAAATTTTTATTGAAATTTTTTACTAAAACACATTTGAAATCCGTTTTATTTTTTATGAATAGCAGTTGATGTGGAAATATTCAGGCTCATGAAGAAACCATTTGAATCTAAACTTGTAGATTCGTACTGATTCATTTTAGGCAAATTTATTCCATCAGTTGATAGATTTGCTCTGTTACAGATACTAGATATTTCTGTTTGATAACACTTATTTACTTCAATCCTTCGATTATTGGGAGTGCAAAATGTATGACTCTTTACGGATGATTTCACTGGTACGCCACATAATGTAGACATTGCAAAACCTTGATGTCCCGTACGTCTAACACCTTCCGATCCAGCTAAATCTACAATATTCATGCACGATGAGATTACGCCTTCTTCGCCGTTTGCATTTTGTTTTCTGGATCGAACATGTATTGAAAATTGCATGAGAACGCGAACTTTGTACATTCATATTGGTCGGACGTACATAATGAGTTCTATTGCCTTGCATCAATATTGCATAGCAGTCTTGAATATTATTTAAATTCATACGAATTCCTCCAGTATACTTGTAACCGTTGAGTTACAATTTGATAAGCGGTTTTGTGCCCATAGATCCTTTATTCAGCAATTCTAAAACCGCTTTGCGATGTTTTGTTAAACGTGTATTAGTGATTGCTGATGTTGATCCGTTACAAAATAGCCTTCGATTATTGTGTTATTTATTTATACTTGATT
This sequence comes from Lypha dubia, assembly GCA_947311025.1. Classification (NCBI taxonomy): domain Eukaryota; kingdom Metazoa; phylum Arthropoda; class Insecta; order Diptera; family Tachinidae; genus Lypha; species Lypha dubia. Next base: position 11,929,279 of record OX371264.1, read on the forward strand.
TTTTATTACTTCTGGCAGTTTTAGAATTTGTTTCGCTTTTTGTGATTTGCCATTTGTATCGGCAGCATTTTCTATTCCGTCGCTTCCATCCATGTTAATTAAATTCGGAGTCACCACTGGCAATATTCTAGAACAAACTATAAGTTAACGGTTTTATACTTTTGTAAAAGCTGGCAATACAAGAATTAAAAAGGTCTAATTAGAAGTCGAGGTGAAGTAGAGAACGTGTTTTACCAAGAAACCAATTGTATTCATAATTAATTAAAACAAATAAAACTATATTTTATCAAAGCAATCGTCTTCATTTTATTTGCGTATTTTGTGTCCGGTACTCCACAAATACTACCATAACAATTTAGGTATATATTTTGTTTAGAAAAAAAATATTAAAATTTTTTTAATGTTCGTCCAATATTTTGTACAAATTAAAAAAAACATACATATGTACCTTCCTTGCAATGCCATTTATCGTCAACATCAGCTGCATACGTATATGAACCGCGAAACAAAAAACGTAGTTATCTAAAAGTTAAAAAGAATTATTATAAGTTTCTTTTACAAGTACATACTTGAAACAAGTATCTAAAGTGATTTTCGGAGAGAATCTAAAAATATCTTGTAATTATTGCGTTCAACACAAATCCAAATATTTTATTTAAATGCCATTTAATATTGAAAGTCCCAAGCATAAAAGTAAGCGTTTAATCAACACAAATTATAATATATATATATATATATATATATATATATATATATATATTTATTTATTTATATAAACCAATTATAAATTAGTAGTTGTTTCTATTACATAAAAAACAAGTTCAATACAATTATAAAATTAATTTCCATTTAACTATTTTTAGTAACAAATATTAATGTCCCTCCTGTTACCCTCCAAAAATCAAAATTATAAAAAAATACATTTGTTCCATAGAGTAGTAATACACAGAAGCGAAAGTTGTTGAACAAGAGTATTAGTGATTTTTTTCGTAAAATTGCTACACTGGCCCTTAAAAAAAATGTATAACTTCAATTTATATATTTTTCTCTTCGGCACTTGGTTGCTTTTCGAAACCAGCTTTCGTCGCTAAGTATTGTGAACTATTGTTAATTGATTTTATTATTTTTTAAACTCATTTTAAATATGTATGTTTTATTATTATAAATTTCCTTTATATAAATATTTATAATTATATCATTAACTAATAAGACTTTTTATAAAAATACAAAATGAATATAATTATTATACATTATTATTATTATTAAAAATATATTATACTATATACATGCATATATTGTATGTAAATTGTAATACACCAACCAACACACATACTTACATATATACATGCAAAATTAAAATATTCGAATATTATAGTTTTTAATTAAAAAAGAAAAACAAAAATTATGACAACAAAAAAATATATATAAATAAACTACGAATTTCAATTGTTAAATATTAAAGTCTTTTTCTAAAAAAGCTTTATTATGGCTTTTAGAAATTTGTGGTTATACAAAAAAAATATTAAAAATGTTTTTTATTTACACTAGTATCCCGAGCAGACGTTACAGTGCCATAGATTTCATTCAAAATTTAAATAAATCAGATAGAAAAAAAAATACTTTTTAATTTTTACACATTTTAATCTTATAACACTTTTATTAAAAGCAAATCTTTCGCTAAACAGAGTCTTCGTACCCAAGTTAAGCCTTCCAGTTAGACCATTTCTGAATTTCGTTATGCAAATTACTACCAGGACACTCAGTGGAGCCAACTTGACGATGGCCGTGCAAAATATAACCCGATTTGATTTGACCACGAGTAACAGCCGCTGTCAATAATTCCTTGGCAGCGACAATTTGTTCAGCAGTTGGCTTATCGTTATTATAATTACCCATAAAGGAAATACCAATAGACTTCGGGTTCCAGTTAGAGGCATGAGCACCCAATACATTCCACCCACGACCTTCATAAATATTACCATCGCCACCGATCAAAAAGTTGTAACCGATATCGTCCCAGCCCAAGGTTTTTTGATGGTATCTTTGGATATTTTTCATTTCTTGACTACAACTAGTTTTATTAGAACAATAGGCACCAGCAGTATGATGTATGACAGTATAACTTAAACCGTTAGCTAAAAAAATTTTGCTAGAAGCGGCAGCACCACCCCATTCTGCCTTGGAAATTATGTAAATACCATAAACCTTCTGGGCATAAGCAAATAGGACAAAAATACCAAATGTAATACTAGACATGTTGTGAAAAAGGTTTAAATAAAACTAATATTTTTCCCATAATATATAGATTCTTTTATAGTCGTTCTTAAAAAAATCAAAAAATTAATAGCTTGTTGAGACTTGTTATCAATAAGGCGTGTGATTTTCCTGTATAGTTGGACAAACGAAAAAAAAAACAAATAAATAATAAATCAATGCAACAACAACAATAGTAAATAAGTCTTAAAATATTGTGTTTTGCCTGATATGAGCCATAAGAGGGTCAATAAATTTTTAATGTCACGGGTAAAGTACCTAAACCCAATAAAAAAAATTTGCGCAAAACGAAAAAGAGCACAAATTTAAGATCAATATTGGTCAGTTGTGATATTTAAAAAAAAAAACCTTAACAATTTTTTACATTTCGAAATTAAATTCTATCAGATAATTTATCCATTCTGTAAAAATCAAGATTTGTATTTATCCGCCAACATTCTTCTTTAATCTAGTACAAACCAAGTATTCAAAATACTAAAGCTTTATTTATAGAATGGGGCTATTGCTTACTGTTTCAAATTAACGGCCTCCATTCCAGCAGTAAAAATATATAATACCTTTTGCCACAACTGTGTAAGTCTGCAAGACTGAACGTACTGTCGGAAGCAAAGCAAAAAAAAATCAATCGAACAGCTTTCAGCTGCGTTGTTATTGTGGTTCTAAAAATGAAATTGATATAGAATATTTTGTATTGTAAAAAATCAAGTTTTATTATAAAAAATAAATAAAAATTCAATATTTTAATATAATTAGCTAATTAATTGTAAGTATTATTATTAAATAACTGCCGTCTTCTCCATTATATGTACATACATATATTGAAAACATATAAATAAGACATACTTATTTTTCAATGCAATTAGTGTAGTTATAATTTTGTAAAACAATAGAATTGCTAAGAAAAAATCCAAAATAATCTCAATGCTATTAAAATACGAAAGTCAAGGTCAGTTTCATTGAAAATTATCTAAAAGTATATACAAACATACATCTTGAAATTTGTCATGTTTGTTAAAAGTTTGAGGGGGGAAATAGTTTCTAAGGTGCCAACAAAATAAAGATCCATTCATTCGCTTAAGAGCTACAATAACATATACATACAGACATATGTATGTATACTCGTTCATACACAGCTACACATTTAAAATTTTTAACAACCCCATATTTTTGCTAAACAGTTAAAATAGAAAAGTTCTTTTATATTATAAAATTTTTATTCTATGGACCATTGTCGTTTTCCTTCTAATCACGGACCTGTTGGCATTTCATCTACATTCGTAAAATAAAATGAAAGCGAAAGTTTCACACAATTTGTGTTCTTAATTTCGTCAAAGTAAAATGAAAAATTAAATTTAACTTCCAGTTGGGTACCATGAGGAATTGATGTATTCTACAAATAATTTTCATTTTACCTAAATTAACTGCCTAACCAACGATATTGAACGATGTCGATCGCTTGATTTTTAGACGTAAAAAATCTATGTAGCTTACTTAATACTTATTTCAATGTCTTCATATCGATGGCTTAATATAGAAAGGTCGTATCTCAACTTTTACCTGCTTTACAGGAGAAGATAAAATCTAAATAAAATCCTTAGTTAGTTAGTTTGGGATTTTTTAATGACTGTAAATCTGTTATTCGTCAACATAAGAAACTGAATTTTTTAAGGAAGGTGTATTTGAGTTTTGTCTACCAGAACATGTAAAAAAACCGACGTTAAAAAAAACGAGATACGACCTTTCTATATTAAACCATCGATACATATGTATGTACATATGTATATTAAATAATTTTTATAATAATATATTAATGCGATTTTTTATCCTTACGTTCTTTTTTTTTTAGGTACATGTGTGCTTTTCTAACAATAATTTACCATCAACGCAGTAAATAAAAAGAAAGTATTCTGTGCATTATAACTTGTGTTTTAGTTTAGTTTTGTTTATTTTATTATTATTGTAATTTATTTATTTATTTATTTATTTATTCAATTGCAATACATATAGCCTATTGGCCAATTTCATTCGTATTACTAGTACAATGTCTCCACTATGGAGAGTAAACTTATCACACATCAGCGCCCCAAGAGTCCCGCACACACCCGCCATAAATAAACACAAATTAATATAATATGAGACATATGTATGTATGTCTCAGAGAGTAGATAAAAGCACTTTAAAAAGTGTAATATTTTAAACATATTATTGCTTACAATCGGGATTTTTTCATAATTTAGTTAATTTTCTGTTTTGTTTCCTTATTCATTTATACATACAACTGTAAGTACATATACAGTACATACATATTACTATTGTTATTTAACGGTTTCAAAGGAATTAATTAAAAGCACGATCAAAATAAATCATAAATACATTAGAGTGTGGTCAATTTGTTCGGGGAGAAAAGACTTGACAAAGAGTATAGTAGAAACTTAATTTGCGAAAAGTTCTAAAAAAATTTTGCAAAGAAACCATGGATATAAAATCAAATCGCAATCCCCGATTCTTCGCGAAAAAATACCACAAGGTAGTATTGTCCCTAAAACAAATACATCACAAAAACGACAGGCATTTTTTAGTGTAAAATGTTTTCTGTGTGTCAAAAACAGAAAAACAAGCCGATCGCTTCGAAGCCGGCCATCATCGGCGCTTTTCTAAATTCGACCCTCTGCCAAACACAACGGCTTTTTACTACTTTTACAGGTAGTTCGGCTGTTAAGAATGTATTGTTATGTTTAAGTTTCTTAATGTGATATTAAACTTTTCTTTACAGCAGATATTTTTTATATAAAATTTCCAAATAAAATTTTATACTTCACCGGCGCGGCGGGTCGAAATAAATTTTTTTGTTTAGACTATGCTACATGCAATTTGATATTTATAAAACAAAAATACAGCAGGCAGGACGATTTGCTATGTCGTGTCCAAAAAAAAATAATAATTAAAATCCCTACGACCAAAAAGTACAAAATATTTTTTGTTCTCGAAACAGTTATTCAAAAATTCTTCTGATGTGCGTTCACTCACAGCGATATTTTTATTGCATTGTTTCACGCGCGATCACGTCATTAAACTACTCGCGATCACCATTTGATTTGTGTCAATTTAATTATCCATTTAAACTACATAATACGTAATATAATTAAATTTATAATTCAATTAACTTCAGAAAATGCACAAATAAATCAAAATTCTTTGTATTTTAATTACATAAAGTATTCTCTCTCATACTCAATATCTTACACTAAATATTTGCTCATATCTTTGATTTAAGAGAATGTGAAATATTAGAACTTTATAGACTAAATGTTGATATGCTTCCATTAAGTCTGTAACGGCAAGTCTGACGAAAAACACGTCTACGCAATTCGTTAAATCGACAATTTTTATTAAATAAATAACAAATAATAACAATAATTATTATTTAATTGAGAATTGAGATGAATAATAATAAAAATAATATAGTGCTCAAAGTTTAAATTTAGTTCGAGTAAAATATATTATTTATACCTATAACGTTGCAGTTTATTTTTTTCTTAAAATTTTTTCATTCATTATCTTGTTGTTAAATATACATTCTCCTTTTCGGTTTTCCCTTATCCATGACTAAGATTATTGTAGTTAGTTTTAAACAAGAAAAAGAAACAGTGCATTATTAATAATTATTTATTTTATTGTTTGTTTTTTATTGTTGTTCAGTAATTATTGTTATTAAAAGGTATCAGAAAATTTTTTATTAGAAAATATTTATTTATAACAGATTTTAAAAAAATATGTGTGTATGTATGTCTGTACATACATAAATATGTATGTATGTATATTATATGTATGTATGTGTAGAAATCAACCATGTTTAATGTAAATAATCAAATTTGAAATAAAAGAAGTACCTACATATTTACAATATTTTTTCGAAAACTAACTAAAAATATGATGTTACGTGACGTGTTACTCGTTTAAACATCAAATACACGCTTTCCAAATTTTCTGTCATTGATATAAAAACAAGATAAAACTTTACTTAATTGAGGTGTTCACACTGTAGTCATATAAGTCATATTGTCGTCATAATGTCCTAAATATTTAAACTAGTCTAAAATATTTTTTATTTTTTCATACAAAAGTGTACTATATCTAATCATAATAATGTCATAAAAATTGTTTACCTTTTTGTTTTTCTTTTTCGGTAAAATGTTCAAGTGCATGCGTGGTTTTTACAATTTTAACTAAAAAACTATATCGCTAAAGTGAAAATTTGCAAAAATAATATACTTTAATAAGCTTTAAAATACTTTAAATAAGCCATAATCTTGATCAAAAATCGATAAAAGTTTGTGTATGCAAAACATTCAAAACATGTCAAAATGGCAACTATTGAAAAAATTCGCTAAAAATTGCAAATTTTTATACAACCCAAAATTTTTATTTCAAATCTGCAAAATATGAACCAATCAATGCAAAACATTAGTTAAAAATTGCTAAAATTGATCGCTTTCGGAAAAAATCGCGAAATTTTTCGAAAGTGCAAAATCTTGCTTAAATTTTAATTTATGTTTGATTAAAAGTCCCTAAATATGTAAGAATGCCAAAAAATTACGGAAATTTAAAAAAAAAAATACCAAAAATTTTAAAGATATCATAATTTTGCATAAAAATCGCTAAAACATTAACGAATATAAAACAATTTGTAAAAACCACGAAAATGGGGAAAAATCGCCAAATCTTGGGTAAATGTAAAAGATTATAGAACGCAATACTGATTAATAGTTCCGAAAAATCTAAAAAAAAACCAAAAACTTTGGAAAAATTACACCATTTGTCATAATTTTGATTAAAAATTGCATAAATTTTTGAGAAATGCAAAAATATGCATTGAAAATCGCCAAAATGGAAAAACTTGCTTAAATTTAAAAGATTTGAGAGCAAATGCAAAAAAGTGAAACCTTTGAAAAAATTACTCCTGTCCAAAAAGGAAAAACTGAAATTAGCAAGAATTTTCCAGCAGAGGTCACACAAAAATATTTATGTAAATAGATTCCTGCAACAGTTAGATAAAATTTTAAAACTGTAAAAAATTAGTAATTTTGCGTCAAATATTTATTTTATTTGTAAACAAAATAGAAAAAGTAAATGAGTGGTATTGAAACAAAAATGAGTAATGAAGTCGATCCGATTTCCATCATGGTATAATAAATAAGGTAGTCTTGTCCCTAAAACAAATACAACGTCACAAAAAATACAGGCATTTTGTTAGTGTAAAATGTTTTCTGTGTGTCAAAAATAGAGAAACAAGAAAATAAAAAATAAAAAACGATTTCTATCCTGTATCGCGGGGTGTTCACACTTGTCACATTTTGGTGTGTTATTATTTTATGACAAATGACTACAGTGTGAATAACCCAAATATGCAATATTTTTTGTATGTTTTAAGAATGAAATATTAATTTTTTGTTTTCTTTTTCTAGTTATGATTTTTACGCGTAGACGGACTTTCATTAAAAGGTGATTTGCCATTTTTATTCGATTTTCTTCTAATCAATGGTTTGATTAACAATTAAAATCCGTAAAATTATAAATATTTGTTAAAGTTTATTTCTATTTTGGTTTAGTTATGGTATACAGATATTAAAATTCGATCAATTGATTTTAACAAGATTTGAATTTAATGCAAAGTAATTAAGTTTTGTATGTCATTAAGCTATTCTTCCTATTTATAAAAATAAGTATTTGGGAATGTGATAATTTCTCTGGTATAAGCCCCTAAGTATGTATATGTACATATCTATGTATGTATGTATGTACTCGTATAAAATTTTTGTCAAGCTATATGCCATATTTCCTGCAGAGTTACAATAATATATCGTCATCTTAAAGACCTAATAACCTACCTGCAAAAATTTCAAAATTGGGTTTTTTTATGTATTATTATTTCGTATATCATAACGCATATGTGTGCAAAATTCTGAACTTCTAATATTACAAATGACCAAGTTATTACCAAATCAAAATATGTAATTTTCGTTTAAATTTTGCAAATAGTTCCAATTTTATAACGTTTTTCCCTCTCCTGTAAACTTTTGAAAACTGCAGATAGGTTATTTCGTCTTTAAGGTGACGATATATACATAAATACGTCTATATTGTGTCGTGTGGTTTCTAAGAAGAACAAAGGGTTGCATCAAACATCTTTCACACGATCATGTTTGATGACCGGTTTGGTTGGCCTCGAATTCAATTTGTCGCCTCCAAGTATGTAGAGTACGACCAACTTTCTGACTTTTACCTTGTGGGTGGGTACCAGTCTATTTCTGTTTTTGTCTGTCTGTCTGTCTCCCTGTGGTTTCGGGAGAGTGTGACCGATCTATCGCCATTTTCGATCGAGAATCTCTGTGTAAATCGAGCTTTCGTTACATTGTTGCTATAGATTGCTTTCGATATGGTGTTCGGCCAGAATTTTTTTATTATCATTCGGACATTAATTTTCTAATCCATATCAATAGTAAATAATCGATATTTTTATTCTACTTATAAAAAAAGAGAAATTAATTACATCACCAATACTTTATAAAATTTTAATTTGTGTTCTTAGCCCTAATTATTTTTATTTAATGTTATAGTTTTTTAATCCCCCTAACAAAAATACTTTATTGAACACTAAAGTAAAACTAAAATTATTACAACAATAATAATAATAATAATAATGATATCTTTTTAATTGTTCTTTTTTTTATTTCTTCCCTCCAAAAATTGTATGTATGTATGGGTTATTTTGTGTCACACACATCACATTATTTAAGTTTGAAAAAAAATTTGGTTTAAACATTAGAGACGCACATTAAAATTAAAAACAATTGCAACAATCAAATAAAATTATTCAAATATCAAATATTTCTAACTCATGACCATTTTCATTACTTTAATCTGATGTTAGTAATTTTTCCATTAAATACAAAAAAAAAAAAAAAAAAAACAAAGTGTTTGTAATCGTCATTGTTTGTTTGTGTGCTTTAGAACAATTCAACTAATCCAAAAATAAGCAAATAATTTTGAGAAAATTGTGCTTTTGTTATTATTGCTAAACGATCAACTTGTACAAAACAAAACGTTAGCGCGCTATGTATGAAAGTTATAAATTTTTAAATTCATTTTTCCGCGCCACAATCATTCCCGGAGTATTTATTATAATTTGGCTAACTGGGTTGTAAGTATTGCTCTCTCCTTATTCCCTCTTTTTTTTATTGTTTTAATTTCACACACTTTCAAGGTTGCCAGATGATTTTAAAATATTCAAACTGAAATTTTTCTAAAAAATAAATGCATTTCACAATAAAGCATGATTAAGCGATAAATTATGATTAATTTTCTTTTTGCAAAAATACTTTTGAAAATCAGAATTGCAACCTTAACATTCAGTTTGACGTTCCTGTACAGACACTTTCTTTAATATCAAACTTACAAGTAATGAAATATGGCTGAATATAACAAACGAATTCACAACTATATTTCAATTATTAGCATCATTTGCTTCATTTGCATCCACAAAACGTGTATTATCTGGCAGCTTATGAAAACATGTTTTAATTTACTAGCATACCACCAAAAATTTTCCTTAATTAAATGTGTTCTAATTCTAAGCACACCCGAGGCAACGGCTGAAGCATAATAATGCATAGTATACATATATGTAATGCAAACCTTGAAGTTTGGGCCTGCTCGGAAATGCATCACTGCGTCGCATCTGATGCGTTGTACGTTCTGAAAATCAACGACTGGTAACACTGCATATGCTGTTTTATATCAGCCGAGCAAACTAATCACACATCGCATCAGATGCGGCGCAGTGATGCATTTCCGAACAGTCCCTTTCTCTGCACGGTATATCAAAGAATGCGTGTTGATGGTCAATTAGACTGCATTTACAATATGCAATTCCGTTGTTTGCAACTATCTTTATTTTCAGTGAGAAATAGAGAGACGAAATATCAGATGTAAATATATAAGTATGTACATATGTATTTCCATTTCAACACTTTCACTTAAAATAAAAATTCGCAAGCTACAAAAATGCATAGTGTAAATGCCGTCTTAGAATTGAAATGAGCAAGGATGCATTCTATGCTTCATCGCTGGAATCGTGTGTACTTAACATAATGTTTCATTATTTAATTTATTATTTCCATTCTAACTTGGTTATTTTTTATGAAAATTATCAGCCATGTCAGTGAACACTATTCCGATCGAAAGTGTTTTCAAATTCGTAAATTGATGACTCGCAAAACGAAAAATGTTCTTTGGATTCCAAGCAATTTTGTTGTTCAAATTTAAACTGACATTTTTTTGGCGTGTCGTTTTGATAAATTAATATATCAACTATGTAATTATTTTAAAAATGAAAGCCATCTAAAGATTATAAAACAAAAACGTTTTGAATACATACTAGTCAAATTATTTTATATTAATGCTACTTAGTACAATACAATAACATGTACATATATAGTATTAATGCATACATATATAGTTTCAACAAACAGCTATGTACATACTGTAAACTTTGCGTGTGCAAAAGGGGTCATATTTTAATTAGTAGTTACTGCTGAATTCAAAATTTTAACTTTGGTTAGTCAAAATTCATTAACACCAAGATTTAGTTGACTTGTTCAATTTCAATTAATTTTAATGAAAACTTTTATAGAGATTTTAAGTTCTTATTATTTTACCTAAAAGTTCAGGCGCACCAAAGTGCAGTCAACACCTGCCATAAAATAACTAACTTTAGGACGAATAATTGTTATTCGATCATTTCAGTTTTTCGAATAATCAAATATTTTGATAATATTCTTAATCACAACGATCTATGTTTTATTGTATGTAATTGGAAATCCCTTTTTGTATGTGTGTGTTTGTTTGTATGTTCTTCACCCCTGGCTTATTGTTTAAGATCATAAATTTATTATTTCTTTAAATCATTAAAAAAAAATATATTTTATTAAATCTATACTCCTTCTTTTCGTGGCTTCTTTCATTTATTTTCAGAATATCATTAGCAGCAGTACAATTATGTTTAATATGTTTCTCAGTTGTATTCATAATATTACCACTGGTATTTCGTTATTCCGTAACAATACAGAGAGGCATATTGTTTTTAACATTTAGTAAGTAATTTAAAGTTTTTTTTTTAAATTTGGTAGTATTTAGCATACTTTTATTGATCATTTTCTCCCAAGTCACATACCCTAGAGATCTCGACTTAAGTAATCCTTCCAGTGTTGGACTTTATGCCACACGAAGCTTTTTAATAAATGTAGCCGATTTCGATGTGGATAACGATAAGGATAAGGATGGTGAAGTAGGCAATACTCCTACCACAGTGCGTATTGGACTTTGGCATGTTTTGCCAAAACAAGTGGTGAAACGTTTCGCCAATGAAATGAAATTAAGTGAGGTTAGAGTAATTAATTTTGTTTATACAATTTTTATATTAATCTTTTTTTTTTCCTCAGGAGGCAAAAGAAGACTTGCAAAATGTTACGGATATCAAAGATGGACCTCTAGATATCTTAGAGCCTGTTCTTAAATCAACCTTTCCCATAGTTAATGGCGAAAATGAACAACTTTTCTATGAACGCTTGCTTAAAATTCCCAATAACAGTATTGTGTTATATTGCCATGGAAATACTGCCTCAAGAGGATCTGGCCATCGTATAGATGTTTATAAGTTACTCCGCAATCTTGGCTATCATGTTGTCTCATTTGATTATAGAGGCTATGGAGATTCTGATGCAGTTTCGCCCACCGAAGAAGGTGTGGTACAGGATGCTTTAGCTGTTTATAATTACATACGTAATATAACAACTAATCCCATATTTATATGGGGCCACTCATTGGGCACAGGAGTAGCCACAAATATGCTATCAAAATTAAATAATCTTGATGATAAAGGCGTAAGAGGTGTGATCTTAGAAGCACCATTTACCAATATAAAAGATGAAATCAGAATGCATCCATTTGCAAGGGTAAGAGCTATAATCGATTCAATTTTATGCTACATTTTAGTAATAATTAATAATTTGTTCTTTATAGCCGTTTAAGCATTTGCCATGGTTCGATCATACCATTTCCCGCCCCATGTATGCCAATTCTTTGCGCTTCGAGTCCGATAAGCACATAAGCGAATTTAGACAACCGGTGTTAATAGTTCATGCAGAAGATGATTATGTGGTGCCCTTCCAGTTGGGCTATAGATTATATCGCATAGCCTTAGATACACGTGGTAAAGCTTGGGGTCCCGTAGAATTTCATCGTTTTGATGGTTCTCGTCAATATGGCCACAAATTTATTTGTCATGCTCCCGAATTACCAGATTTATTGAAAAATTTTATAACTAATTATCGCAATGAAATTTTCTAAGTCTTTTTACGTCATGTCCTCATATAAAAATAGCTTCATCAAGTATACCCAATACACACATATACACACACATCTTTTTTCGCCTTAAGTTTTTTATTTTCTAAGGAATTTTAGCTTTAACATAAATTTATGTAGAAAATGTAATCTGCCTGTATTATTTTGTTTCAGTTTTAAACTATGTATATGTACGTATGAATATCTAATTTAGTTTTTACCGTGTATTAAAAAATTGCTTATTGTAATTGATAAAATGGTTTTTAATTCTATAATTAATGACTACAACTTTTAAGGATTTTAAATTTTAACGAGAATAAATAGTGGTGAAAAGGCCTAGTAGAAGTTTAGAATTTTTAATTTGGTATTACATCTATAAATTGTGTTTTAATAATATTTAAAATTAAATGTTTGTTTTTAATGTATTTCTAATAGAGATATGTATGAATTTTCTATATTTTCTAAGTCATTAGTATTAAAACATTTTAAAATGTAATTATGAATACTTGCTTTAAGGCACATTAATAAAACAATATATTTGATTACTATCAAAAGTGTTTATTTCTATACATAATTTTTAAATAAATTTTCAACGCTACTTTTACTTTAAATATACATTATAAAGTTTACAAAAAATTTATTTTCAGTCTGATTTTTGCGAGTTAAAGATCCACTTTTTGCTTTTTTTTTATAAAAAATAACAATAACAAATTTATTTTTAAAAAAACCCATATTTCGCTACCAAACAATGGGTAGCTTCTTCAGGGTTATATATAAGTACGTTAATATTTATATGAAAAAAATGTTTTGTTTGCTTACAAATTTTTGATAGGAAATTGAAAAATTATTTCAAAAAACATTTTCTGGCGCCAAATCAAAAAATTAATAATTAATTCGCAAAAATCAGACGGAAAATAAATTTAACAAAAGACCGAAGAAATTAGAAGAAATGTTTACAAAAAATAAACTGTTTTGTACCTTAGCCAAAAGTTGCACTGCAATAATTATAATAATAATAATATATGTAATAATTATGCCTCGAATAAATAAAGGTATAACACTAACGATATATTCCCGACTCGCTGCGAAGAATAAAAAGATTTTATATTCGATTGACGAGAAAATATATTTTGCTTCAGATATCTTAGCGGTAGTGAGTGACTAAAAATAGAAAATAGTTTTAACAAAAGTATTTAAAAAACAAAAATTAAAAATATGTATTTATAAATTCATAGTTTTAAAATACTTTATTGAAATAAAAAAAAAATCATTTGATTGATTTCAATGCGAATGTTTTCAAATAAATCCTCATTCACGATGCGTCTGTACATAATCATTCCACCACCAAAGAAAAATAGGCGTTGAACAGGCGCAGATCTTGGTAAGCAAGTATTATACTTAATAAATACTTTTTTATATATAAATATTTCTTCAAAGAACCAACGCATGTTCCTTATTTCTTAGGTATTGTAGGGCCTCTAGGTATGTTGTATAAACGGTCAGAAAAACAGTGTTTTCTTATCTTCCCTGATAATAAAAAATATTTTTAATACCAATGAACATACATAGATCACTGTATCGATTATCTGAAATGCATTTTATATACTTATTTTGTATACAACTTTCATGATGACATATTTTATTAAAAAAAATATAAGAAAGTTAACATACATATTTACGCAAAAAAACAGTCATATCAATTCACCTTTGTTTTGAAAAAAATAAAAATAGATGTATTTTGTGTGTTACAATTGCAAAATATGTATTTTAAAATGTTACAAATAAATTTTAATTTTTCAGGCTTACACAGACTCATCATCAGAGTTGTTTACGGGCTTTAGATTTTTTTTTTTTTAAAAATAATAAAAAAAATTTAATTTAGAGAAAACGAACTTAAGCCTGAAATATTAAAAGTTCTTTGTTTAAACATCACTCAGTTCGAATAAAAAGTCATAACTTAATTCTGTTTCAAATAAAATAAATACAATTTGAAAAATATATTTTAAAATGAAAATAAAAGTACTTATTTTGAATTTTGTATTTGCATTTCAAATAAAAAAAAATATTTAAAAAAATTCACATCTCTGTACCCCAGCAATAAGGTGAGTGTAATTTATGAGCGTATACCGTATTATTAAATAATAAAAAATTGCAAGAGATTGCGTTCTATCTAAAATTAATTTATTAATTTAATACTATTTTGTAATATAATTTTTAATAGATTCACTGAAAAGGGGCTGTGCACATATTACGTAACGCTGTTTTCAGAGATTTTATACCCCCCCCCCCCGCACAGTAACGCTTTTTAATAATTTTTCAGTGCAAAATTTTCAATCGGTAACAAATCTTTAACCTCCCCCCCTGGGAGCGTTACATAACATGTGCACAGCCCCAAAGTTTTTTAATAAATATTCATAAATAATAATATCAAAATAATAATAATTGAAAAAAAATTCCTAAAAAGAATGGGAAGAATCTGCAACAATGGCAACGCTACTTCTATGTTTGCCACTCTCACGATTTCTCTAAGCATTGCCAGAAAAGAATAACTTGGATACATTTTCAATATGATATATATGGCACCCATGGTATATCATGATGACACCATTAAATATTATTAATCAAAATAAAAACAGTAAAATAAAATTAGTTGCGAAGAAAATTATCAGTTCCCTCTTTAAATTATTAACAGTTGCAATTTTTCATAGAACATTCTATTCGTAATTAATAAATCGGTAAATTGCAACTTTTGCAAATTAACATTTGGCTTGGCAGCACTTGTCACATACTATCAACTCGCTGCTCTTAGTTAGTTGTTTACTTTTTTTGAGTGCGGTCAAATGAGAGTCGGTTGTCTTTAACGTCCCGGGTTGTTGGATAAAAGGAGTTGAGAAAAAATAATTAAAACAAAGTGATTGTAAAAAAGTTTTGTATTAAATTAAAAAAAATTGTGAAGAAAGCAATAGAATAAAAGTGTAAAAGTTCAAGCGACAAATGCCGGACGAAAGTTCCTAGAAATTAATAGAAACAAAAAAAAACTGCAAAAATTTCTTCAAACATCTCTGCCGTAAACCTAAACAATACACAAAATATTGGTGGAGTTAAGTTTCTATGTTTCACATTAAATAAAACATTGCCACAAAAAAGAAAAAAATATATAAATTTTATAACACTTCTAAATGTGTTTTTTATATGAAAAATAAAAGTTCTTTGTGAAAAATCAAGTATTGCAAAAAGGTAATGTTGGTGTCGCGAACATACATAAAAGATTCGTTCCCAAAAAATTGTTTAGGAAGTTCTCTATACAGAGGTTTTTTGTCTGTGAAGTTGTCGTTTTTCCCTTAATTCACCGCCCTACTGCGGTGTTGCTGCTTCTGCAAACTCCTATAAAAATTCTGCTGCTGCTATAACAGTGCTGTTAATTTTTTCTTTTACATATTTTAAATAACAGTCTATAAGTGAAATTGCATAAGATGAGATAGTGTGTTTTTATTGATAATTTTTAATTGAGTACATATTTCGAAATGTTTTTGTTAAAGGGGTTTAAACTTTTAAAACAAAATCATGACACTTCTGTAATTAGTAATATTAAAAGAAAATACGTGAGATATCTTGGAGACACCCGTTAAATGCTAAGCTGCTTCAGAACTATTTCGAACGTGTATAGGTACCTCTATATTATTAGGTATGTATGTACATATGTAGAAAACAAATAAGAAATTTGTGTAATAAGCTACCCTTTATAATTTTTATAAACAAATTATAACGCTCATAGCCCCGCCTTATAACTTCGTTAATTTTTAATCACATGTTATTGCGCGTTTTTTTAAGAATATAGCTTTTAAAGATTAATTTATTTTTGGGTAGGTATAAAGCGAATTTCTTGAATTTTTCAAATAAAATATTTAAACCAACGAAAGTTTCGGCGCACTTCCAAACAATTCCTTTAAATACAGGTATGCACATACATATGTAGGTATGTACATAAATGTATTTCTTCTTTTCAATATCAAATAAATATTCATTCGGTAAATAAATTTCAAATGACATAAATATGTTTATATGTATGTATATATCTACATCCTAACATATATAGCATATTTTAATTAGCATATTCTTCAAAATAAGCGATTTTTTATAAAAACATTAAATTTTTTCACTTTCTTTCCTCTCCTTTATTATTATTATTGTTATTCCACAAAACTCTCTTCTTTATTTCTTTCTCTTTAATTTAATGAATTATTTTGCAGAACTGGCTGAACGTAAACTCGTTATTTAGTTGTTTGTTTACTTATTTTGAGTGCGGTCGAACGAATGTACGTAGATGTCGCGGGTAGTTTTAATAAAAGTTGCAAATAAATGTTATGTGTATCATTAAAATAAAAATTAAATTAATTTAAAGTTTTTAATAACTTAAATGAAAAAAATGTATGCAAAAGTGTGTTTATAAAAAAAAGACAATCAAACAAAGAAGGAAAAAGTGTCATTAAAAAAAAATAGTAAAATAATTAATTGTATTATAATTTTTATAACAAAAAAAAAACACATTTTGTAGTTTAATTTTGAAAGATAAGAAAAAGTGATTATTAAGGAAAGCGGAAAAGATAAAAACAAATACATACATAAATATAAAAGAAAATTTGTATGTGAAATATTCAATTCAGAGAAGAAAGTAAGGAAACAATTTGCATTATCTAGTCAATAATATTGTAAAAATCCAAAAAGAAGAAGCACACAAAGAATTTCTTATAGCGAGTTGTGTGAAGTTGTGTTTTTCTTTAATATTCACCGCCCTACTGCTGTCGCAGTAAACTGCTATAAAAAAATTCTGCTTATTTCACACATTTTAAAAGCACTATATTTATATAAACCAAAAAGAATTTCCTGTAGTCGGATTGGGTTGTTTTTTTTTTTTTTTTTTGATGTTGCCAGACAATTTTTTTTTGTTTGGGAAAATCTTAAAACAGATCAATATTCGTCAATAATGCCGTGAACTAACCAATGATCAAAATACCATATAAAAGTTTTTGGAATGTAGGCATTTTTTGGTATATGGGCAAATCCTGCTTGACGAACTTGTACGTGTACTTTCGAATGGCATCAAACATAATATTTTAGCAGGAATGTGTTGCCAAATAATTGATCACAAATTCATGTGACGCACGCTACAAAAAACGGAAGTAACTTTGAAACTTGAAGTGTGTTTTCGTAATTTTTAGCGAATTTTGCATAATAAAGCACAAAATATAGTTTCTAAAAGAAAGATGAATATATGTCTGGGTTCACACGTGAAGAAAGTTTTCTTGGTGTCGGGTACCATTCTTCTCTCCCCTCTCACCAACAAACTACTACTTTAATGAAAGAAAACTTTCACGTATGAATGCAGACTAAGAGAATTCTAAAATAACTTGTTTGCAGCCACATTTGAATTTATTTGAACAAATTATATTTATAATTTATTATTAAATTTATATCTATTTATATATGAAATTATATATCTAGTCTAATATTCCATAAAAAATAAGTTGGATAAATTTCAAAATTTCAAAAAATGTTGGTTGGTGGACTGTTTCTGGGATTTGCCCATATACGAACTTCAAGCATATACAAATGTACATATACATATGCATACATAAATATATGACTGTGATATAGAAACGTTTTCAAGATTTTATTTAATATATCGAGCTTTGCTGTAATAGTGTAATAATTCAAAAAATGTAATTTTTGAGTTAATGTTGCAGCATTAATTATCATATCGTGCTTCAAAATGTGTAAAAATTTTATTCAAATAGATATCTTCCATACTAAACTTTTGAGACAAATATTAAATTTTCGTTTACCATTAAGTTGTTAGCGAATGCACAACCTTAAACTCGTTTTCTGCAAAACTATTTTTTTGGAGTTATGACTCTATTGCAGCAAAGGCTCGATATGTAGTACATGCATACATAACTATACATATGTTTTATGACTATTTTACTGTTTACGTACTCAAGACAGACAATAATAAGTGTTTATTTCTTGTTTCGGAATTTGAAAATATTAATTGCATTAATAAGTTATAAATTTAAAGCTTCTAAAAAATCTCAATCGTTAAAATCGCGTAATAAATTATTAAATCTGGCAACTACGTTTGTTTTAGTCAGGACTTCTGCAACATAAAATATTTAAATGTGCACTAGTTTTTTCAGTGTTGGTTTGAATTTGTGTGTTCTTTATTGTACGTATGTAAAAGAAATTATTTCTTAATATTATACATATATATATAAGTATGTATATATTTGATAAAATATTTTTTTTCAATCCAGACTTAAATACAGCCCCACTTATTTTAATTTCTTTATGAATACCTACTAACATTTAAGTGCAAAAGTGCAAGTACTTTATTATAGTTGACAAAAATGCCGATTAAAATAAATATTCCCAGACTGTTAAAAACTGAGAGCTTGATTATTTTATTTTACAATTTGTTAGTTTTCTTCTCTTTTATTGTGTTTATTCATGAGATTTTCTCTCTTTTAAATGTTTCAGCGGAATGAGTTGTTTGTTTTATAACACGACAAAGGATTAATATTTAATGAATCAACCAAATAATGTGGTAAGTTTAGCACAATGAATTATATTTTAAATTAAAATATTTATTTAATTTGTAAAAAGTATTTGGTTAGTATTATTAAACATTGAGGAAATCATATCAAAATAATGTCATCGCGCATGTTAATTGTTCCGTTTTTTCTTCCTGCATAAAATCTTTCGTGTTATTCATTCATTTTCTATACATTTTGTCGGGAGATTTGCTAACACGCCCTTTTTTGTTATTGTTTTTATTTTCGTCTATTTTTTTTTTTTTGGAATACTTATGGTAAACATTTCAAAATTTAAAAATTTATAAGAAAAATGGTGATATTTGTTTAAAATTTAAATAGGCATAGGTATCTTAACTAAAAAATTTAAATAAGGATCAATACTAAAAATGGTCATTAAAATTAAGTACAAATTTTGAAAATCCTTAAAAAATATACATAAAACAAATTAGATAATTGAACAGATTATAGGAAAGATTTAACTAAAGAATTTCGCTATAAGTTGGTTAGAAAAGGAACACCAAAGCAGGATTTCCGGTTTTTCCTATTAATATTGGTACAAAAAAGCGAAAAAAAAAATTATAAGGATTTCAATTATTTTAGAAATCTTAAGGGCACTATACACTGTCAAAATGCTTGACATCAAGCGTTTGTACTTGTGCTATGACATCAAGCATATCAAGTATCTAAATATTTTGAGTTTCCATCAAGAGTCGTCGTTTGTTTTGCCACTTTGACTCGTAAAATGATTAAGATGTAAAAAATTGTAAAAAGCAAACGCTCCCTACAAAAAATTACCGCTCACTTTAAAAATAATAAAGTGCCTTTATTCAAGTGAACCAGAAAAAATAGCACATTTTTGGACTTATTTTGATAAATTGCTTAAAAAAATTCTTTAGTAAAGAAACCACTATTGTCATAATTTTTTTATATCTCAAGATGTCTAGCTTCCATTTGTATTTTAAAATTTTGCAATCGGTGGAAAATTGCAAAATATACAGGCTGCTGAATATGGAATCTTTATTGCCTTTAAATAAGTGAACCGGAGTGTATGTATGTATATATATATCTACAAAAATAAGAAAATGCTAAAAAAATCAATGAAATTCATCAGAACATTTAGAAAATCGGTATAACCCAATACCTGCGCCACGTATGTATCTGGTCCTAAGCAAATTTAATTCATTTACCAGGTGTTATATGCACAGCTGAGCTATTTTTTTCTTGCATAAGGGATGTCGATATGTTAAAATTTGTACATGCATCCATAGGGGCTGATATGTCAAATTTTGTTGTAGTGTTGAATTTGTTATATAATTAACACCACCTGGTATGTAAATTTCTAAGATATCATATCACTCCAGATAGAGCAACCACTTCACTTTGATATCTCAGGTCTAACGGCTTACGATTTTTCTACTCTTTAAGCCAACGGTTCTCAAATGGGGGTCCACAGCAACCATCGAAGGGTTCCGCATGAACAGCCCAAAAAACAGTATTTTCAAAAATAATACAAGTTTTTATTTTCGATATAGTATTTTTTACTTTTTACACGTACATACTCGTACATGTGTATGTATTTATGTTTTAAAATCTTCAAACACAAACAACAAAATATTAGTGCAATCGCTTAATCTTCACTTTTTAATACAAAGTACCCGCGACTATGCACTGTCTGTTATTGCCAAATAACAGCTGATATGGTTTTTATTGCCATTTAATTTAGTTTGAAAGAAAAGAAAATATTATGAAGACTATTTAAATTTTAGCTTTACACATTTAAATAAAAACGGTGAAGTCTACAGTACGTTATATGCCACAAAACTATTTCGAACGATGCGATAAAACCGTCTAAAATGGAGAGGCATCTTTAAGCAAATCATCTGGCTTTAAAAATAATGTTTTTTTTACACTTTTGTGTTTTTAATTCAACCTAAAAAACAAAATACAAACTGTGCTTCAAAGGGGGTCCGCGAAAAAAAAATTTACAAGGGGTGCGTTAATAGGAATTTGGTGAGAACCCCTGCTTTAACCCATTAGTGCATGAGGTTCCCCTGGCACATTTAAACAATTTTTTTTAATATGTTATTTCAATGGACTATAAAAATAGTTTTCACAAGATCTATTTAAAAAAAAATTTATTGTTAAGATTTTAGGAGTCATATAAGGGACAATATGCAGTGTAGTCACTTTAAGAATGAAATATTTTTAAAACATTCTTTTGGGTAAAGGCCTTTAATAAATACTTATTTTGAACTAAAGTAAGATTCTCACAATCAAGAAAATTGATTTGTGTAGAATATAGTGCTGGCAATTTCTGTTACTTAAACTATACTTTTCATTAGGGCACTCAATACTACTCGATGCTTTTAAAAGGTAAGCTTTTAGGCCAAGTTGTAGTTAATTTATCACAGCCGTTAAATTTTTAGTGGATTTAGATATACAAATTTAGCACTGAAAGTATTGAGTAACTACTTTTAAAGATTTAGTACCCGAAGAAAATAGCAAATATTCGATACTCAATACTTACAGTGTTTTTAAATTAAAATTTTCTGCTCAAGTCAAACTTTTGGATGGTGGCAACCGCACCTCAGCTTTAGTTTTCAAAAGATTTTCTTTAATTGAAATTTAACGAATCCACAAAAATGGAAAGACTACGTCTTGATATCTTTTGTTGCACTCAAAATGTTCCAATAAGAAATTTATTTTGTTAAGCAAAGAAATAAGTAACAAAAATATGACGACAAACAATTCAACCAAATAATATGCTCAAACATACTTACATACATAGATACTTAGGCATATAGACATGTATGTATGTATATGTAGGTAATTAATGCATTATTTATGAAACACAAAGCAAAATAAAGTTTTTGCACTAAAAATCATAAGAAATACACACGAAAGCTCTTAAGAGTAAAGAAACATTAACAGCAAAAAAGGTAAATTTCAAAAACAACAATAAACTATTTTGGAGTAAAATGTACGAACTCAACAAAATCATGTTCCAAATGATTCGATTAACAGCAAAAAAAAAAAAAAATATTAAATTAAAAAAAGTAAAATTAAAACACAGCAGCTGTGTTTATTTGGGTTTTATATGCCAGAGTTAGCTTGTTTTTGTGTTTGTATGCTTTTGCACATTCAAGAAAAATATAAAACAAAAGCAGGGAGCGCAATTTCTATGTTTTCCCATTCACATAAACATATTTGACAGTAGAAAAAATTTTAATTTAACAAAAACGAGTTAAAATTTGTGCGATATTTTCGGCCAATCATAATTAAAATTAAATCGAATTTTTCGTAGTCGAAAGAATATATGTACATACATATGTATGTATAAACTTTTATCTACACCTTTTGGCAGTCTCTTCTTCTATGCATTTTGACAACTTCAGCATACATACATACATAATTTTATGGGATATTCGATCTCTTACAATCGGCCGTGCTTCACTATCCTACACAATCGTACGATTCATTCACAGGAGAATCGTATAAAAATCTGACCGACTTTTTAAAATCATCTTTTGAAAATGGTGTTGTAGGTGCCACACTATCATACAAAACTGATGCCAAAACATCTGGTTGCCAATAAATACTCCTCTGATCGCATAAAAACTATAATTTTATGAAAATTTTTTTTTTATTTCACAACTTGTCAAAAAATCTGTCACACACTACTATGAATGAATTCGCCATAACAGGTGAAGCTGAAAACACAGCTGATCTACTTTTTTCTGGCATAATGGAGGCTCGAATGTCAAAATTTGTACATGCAAGCATAGGGGATGCTCATATGTCAAATGTTGTTGTAATGTTGTACTTGTTGTAGTATTAACACTACCTGTTATGAATTTGCCTTGCACACTACCATACCTTTTCAGCACACATCTCATAAATGGCAGATCACACGGCCTTTGGATTTAAAGATTGTGCAAACGAATTCAGTAAACAGGTGCTATTATTAGCACAGCTGAGCTATTAGTACCGTGTCTATTAGTACCTACAAGATCTCTAGTCGCCTAATTGGCCTAACTTATAAAATTTATAGATTCTATTAAAATAGGGGAATAGGTAAATTAGTATCGAGTTTGCAAAGACGGCTGCTAGCACAACATGTAAACTAAAAAAAAACGTTTAAAATGTACGAAAATTTAGGGAGTGTTATTACAAGGGTTGGGATCAATATAAAAAATCGAATATAGAGATTGTTTAAATTCAAATTTCGAAGATATCTGTTATTTTCGATCCCTGGGAGAAGCTAATAAGAACATTATATTAATAAGGGACAAAAAGTTTAAAGTAAAACAAAAACTATCGGCTCGAATATGAAGGTACTACAACGTTAAAAAATAAAACAAGTTTTCAACGATATCATTTAGTATATTGCTTTCGTTTTTTTTTCCAAAATAAAAATAGTGAATACTTGAGCAGTGTTGCCAAAGATTAACGTGTGAAATTAGGCCAGCAATGTATTAAAATCGAAAAAACTTTATGGATCAGATATTTAAGGCTTTTGGTATTTTTATTTATTTTACATCGATAGTGTTCAAGAGTCACATCTTTAACCCGAATCCTTGGCTCATTTTCGTAAGGAATTGTTTGCAATAAACTGAGATAGGGGCGAGATATTCGGGTGTTCCAATTGCAAATTGTTGACGTCGCGCTATTTGCGTTTTCTTCATACATTTTTTATGACCATAGGAATTTTTTATATATATATGTATAAAACGCCCTAAGGGCTGATTTAGTGATTTAGGGATTTCTGTATTTTTTTTTTATTATGCGGACCCTACACGTTGCTACTTGTTGTACAATTTGATAAAGTTGTACAACCAATTGTTACGTTAGAGGTCTGCTTGGGCAACAGTTGGTCATCGGTTGAATAAAAAATCAAAAAAAAAATTGATTTTCATTTAACTGACGACCAACTTAGCCATCAAATTGGTACGTGTGATAGCGATTTTTTCTTTCGTTCTTTATTTTCATCCTGACGTTTTTTAAGCAATATCGTGTAAATTTAAAAAAATAATTTTATTGAAGAATATAATGCCGGAATTATGTAATATTAAAAGCGATAAATACAAAAATAAAAATATTCTTGACTCTATAAAAAAAGGTAAAAGTTATTGCCTGTGCAGCGAACGATCAACTGGTTTATTTAACTCGGTTTTACAATCAGTTGCAATGTGTAGGGGTAGCATTACAAAACATTGAAAAACTACCAATTCATATTAAGTCTTAAAAAATCTACCATATGAATGCAGAATGTTGTTACATGTATGGTGATTTTATATACATAGATACATAAATACATACATGTATGTACATATGTTCCTCTTCATTTATTTAGTGGGCTCGCTAATGAATATTGAAGGAAAACCGATCTTAATGGGGGATAATACACGTACAATTTATATTGTGATACTCGGATCGCGATCAATATTGCAGATTACGCTAAAATGTGAAATCCATCAATATTGCATGCTACACCTTCAATAAATATCGCGATACTGAATCGCGTTCAATATATATTGCACGTATAGCATTGCCCAATGACAAATTAAGTGTCGTTTTTGCAACACTGTTCAAATGCAATGGAGTAGAAAAAATTTTTTGTAAAAGTCGTCGCCTAAAAGAAATGCAAAAAAAAAAGAGTTGATTATCTCTCGTCTGTTCGTGTTTGTTTGTATCTTTTATACAATTGTCAACGTTTTTTGTTATTTTTAGAGCAAAATACGATGAAATGACAGCTGTTAAAACAGATAATTAAAGGTTTTAACTAAAATTTTATGTAGGTACAACTACTTTACATACACGAGCACACACACACACACACACACAAAAACACATTTAATATAAACTAAACATGTACGAGTAGATACCCAAATAAAATATAAAATTTAATAACTAATTAAATCAAGCTTGAGTTCTTTTTTTTCATAAAAATTAAAAATGAAAAAAATTTCTATTTATTTAATATTTCGCCACAGGCTTGGGTGGGAGGCTTCTTTAGGGGTAAAATATTTTTAAAATTATCAAAAACCAACAAAAATTATGAAACTTCCGTTTGGCTGTTCACAAAATTTTTTAAAATAGTCATATTAATTGCGCCATTTCAGAAACTCTTGGTAGCAAATAACAAATAAAGTTAGTAAATTGAAAATAATAATAAACAATTTAAAGATGATATTTTAGGTCAAGCCTTTTAAAACCGTAGGTTTTCTAAATGAATAAATTTGCATCTGAAATACATATACCTACATAGTTTACCCACAGAGAAATTTTATTTTAATATTTATTTCAAAACAAAAGTAGTATTTCTTATCAATACGTAAATACATATGTATGTATTAGTCACAAGTTACTCATGCTCGCTATTTAGTACATATATATTTTACAATTCATTCCTAGATATTTTTTTGTGTGCCGTAGAAAACCTGTTTCTATATATTTAAAAAAACTGGCTTCTTATCAATCAATCATGATTTTTATACTTTTAAATTATAACACTCACCATAGACAGAATGGTAGGTATACTAAAAGGGATAAATACATATATCAGCTTGTAATATCTCTACTTTTTTTTCATAAATGCGATAGTCGATGTTATAGTCGAACTAGACGTAGCTTATCTGACTGTAGTTATACGTGACGCTGGTAATTCATAGTCCCATAAACCGATCTATCAAAACCCCTAAATCGCCGTAAAAGTTATGGTCACGTTCATCATAGACTCATACCAAATTACTTCATCAAAAAATATCATATGCACTCACGTACGTACATACTCGTACATATGTGTTATTAAAGTTCTACAAATATAAATATTTTGTCAGTTGTCTTTCCTGCGTTATGTGTATAACGAGTTGCATTTTATTTACCCAAAAATATTTATCACTTCATGTGTAAAATTCAAGCGAAATTACTTTTGAAAAATTCATACAATTCTGGTGTTTATTTTCACACTCATTTTTCTTATCTTATCAAGGAATTTAAATTTAAACAAATCAAATCTGAATGTTAAAAAATTAATATGTATTTAAATTTGTTAAAATAACTGCAAACGTAAAATGTGTGTTTAAATCAAGTTATCAAGAAATTTGATTTTTCATTATGAATAAGTAGGAAATTACTCATAAATTTATGTGTGTGAAGATAAATATGCTGAATTAAATAGGGTATGAAGGAGGGCGGAGAAGGTGGGTGTGTCTAACTTAGTGCACAATTTTTATCTTAAGTATTTAATTCATCTCAAAAGTTGTTTCCTCAGTAAAAATAGTTTTTTTTTTAAAAAGGCAATAAAAAACAATTTGTGATAAAATAGAAATTTTGATAAGGAAATTTCATGCTTTTTAGAAAAATTACCTTGAGCCTATAGACGTAATAACGTGGAAAAAATTTACAGTTCTTATAACTGTGCAGTTCTAGATGAGGAGTTCGGTATTTCGATTCGAATGTACTTTATTGTAAATTGTAATACGAGTATGTATACACGAGGTTTGTTCAAAAGAAAAAGTGAAGTTTGAATTTTTTTGGAAAAGTATATTTATTCATCAATATCCATTTTGTGTTCTTCAAAGTAATCCCCCTCAGATATAATGCACTTATGCCAGCGCTTCTTCCAATCCTCGAAGCACTTCTGAAATGCCCTTTTCGGTATGCTCATCAGCTCGTTTTTCGATTCTAACTTTATCTCATCAATTGTGGCAAAACGCTTTCCTTTCATTGGTCTCTTAAATTTTGGGAATAGGAAAAC
Source organism: Lypha dubia (assembly GCA_947311025.1). NCBI lineage: Eukaryota > Metazoa > Arthropoda > Insecta > Diptera > Tachinidae > Lypha > Lypha dubia. The sequence goes on from OX371264.1 coordinate 11,956,303, forward strand.
GTCGCAGGGAGCCAAATCTGATGAATAGGGTGGTAGAGTCATGATTAGGGTGCTGCTTTTGGCAAAAAAAAAAAAATCACACGAACAAGCATTGATGTGTGTGATCTGGTGCATAAGAATCCGTGATTTTTTCTCCAAAATTCCGATCGTTTTAGCCGTATTGCTTCACGTAAACGTTTCATAACTTCTTTGTAGTATTCCTTATTAAACGTACGACCTGTTGACAGGAACTCATGATGCACCCACCACGCCATTGTAATCAAGGAAACAGTGAGCAAAACCTTCAAATTTGATCGAACTTCGCGTGCTTTTCTCGGTCTTGGATCATCTGGCCGCTTCCATTTGGATGATTGGGCCTTGGTTTCGACGTCACAACCATATACCCACGTTTCCTCACCAGTTATGAACCTTTTGAGCAAACCTGGATCGCCGTTGACGTCATTCAACAACTCATGAGCGATACTAATGCGACGTTCCTTTTGCTCATAATTTAGTAATATAATAAAAAATCGAAAAACACACACAATCGTGACTAACCTTTTCAGTTGTCAACAACAAACTACTAATCCAAATGGGCCGATAATGCGAACATATGAATAACACATGTGAACCAACATAACAAAAAAAAAAAAAAATTTACACAGCCACGAAAATTCAAAATTCACCTTTTTTTTTTGAACAAACCTCGTTCATAACCTAAAAATAGGCTTAATCGAATTATTCGATTAGTCAGCAATTGAAAATTTAATATAATATTGACTAACCACACCATGGTGCTGTTATTTCTGGGCAAAAGGGTCTCTACCCAATCTTTGGTATCCGCCTAAGACCAAACTTGATAGAAGGTTAAGAGATTGGAGGTTTCTCTATCGAGGCTCGACTAATAACAATATTCTGGTACCAGTGGTTTCTCCTATATTTGACGATCTGCTGCGATTTATGTACTCTGTTCCCTTGGGGATGGTTATGCTGGCGGGCATTGTGCGACCTTCAGTGGTGGTATGATTCTGTGACCAGTTTTTGATAAAATCTGTTTCGGCATTATATGCGGTGTTTCACTGTCAGATTGGACTGTAAGGCAGGTTTTGACGTTAATCTTAAATATGTGTGCTCTTCATGTGTTTTAAATAAAACTAACACCCAATTTACACCGTGATTTTTAGTCATGACTAAATATCATGACTTTTTTTTGGTTGGCGAGAGAAGAAAGAGGGGTAGAAAAATAATCACATTTTCTGTTTTCCATGCATTTTTTTGGATTTCCTTTTACTTTTGTTTCGATTTTTGTTATTATGTTTTATTCTTTTTCTACTTTCAAAGAAGATTGAGCGATTATACGCTAAAAACTCAACACTTCAAGAGAAATTAAGCATGCTTAAAAATCATAGTATAAATGTAGAGGATTTACGAAGATACTTTCAAAGGTAAGATGAAAAAATTCATGAATTTTTAATCACAGTGTAAATTGGGTGTAAGTCCCAAATTGAGACTGAAATGTACTAAATTCAAATGCTGTTTCCTGAAGTGGTTAGCGCGTTGACTACTAAGCAAACTATGACTTCGGTTAGGTTAGGTTTCGTGCGGCTTCACAGCTTAAGAAGTGGTCCACGAGGGTTCGTTAAATTCGGTCCCTTTGTGATACCTTACAGCAGACAAGGCGAAAGTCAATTGTTTATTCAATACCCTGCAGGTTCAAACAACCCCGATCGTGTGAAGCTGTTAATGTACATTATTGTGACATTGTGTTAAGGGGCTGTGCACATATTACGTAACGCTCTAGGGGGGAGGGGGGTTAAAGATTTGTTACGGATTCGAAATTTTGCACTGAAAAAGTAGTAAAAAGCGTTCCAAAGGGGGGGGGGGGGGGTACAAAATCTCTGAAAACAGCGTTACGTAATATGTGCACAGCCCCTAATTGTTGTTGGACTATTTAAGTGCCAAAGGCATAGCATTGGTCACCAAAACGAGTTTCGACAGCAATTGATACTGTTCCAAGCTAATGTACACAACATCGCCCTGCTTCGTCGATTAGCAGAAGCGTCGGCGAAGTAAATCAATTAATAAAATGATTGGTTATGTTGCTTAATAAAGTTAATGCTTCCACTTAACACCAGAGGCGCTGTAACACTGCTATAAAAACTAACATAACGCGCAAAGCAAAGTTTTACAAGAGTTAAGAGTTTCAACATCTATCTTCCTTACCCTATCCAAGTTCTTGCACAATGCAGTGCATAAGTTGGGGTCATCCCCTGAGTGCTGGTCCGTTTTAATTTGTTTAAAGATTTTGTTTATTTTGAACATTATGACCCTTCTTATTAGTCGATTTTGTTAGACTATTTTTATAATAATTTGAGTGCGGTTTGTCATATTTTAACACGTGAAATGACAAACCGTTTTAAGGTTATGATGAATATTAGCCACGCTCATAACAAAAATCTATTCGTGGTAGACAAAATCTAATAAAAGATTTGAATTTATCGCACTAAAGTCCCAACATTCCGCTTAATTTTATATAACGAACATTTTTGTTGGAAAATAGTGAAATTAATTTTATACGATTTATGAATAAACTTCTGGATGCAAGGGAACATTTAGAAAAAAAAGAACAGATGGAAGTAATTTATATCGCTTGCAATGGAATGTTTCATCTCTGTATGATAAATAATTTTTTACAATTCAGAAAATTTATACTTATCTTCTTTGTGATATTATTATTGTTTAAAAAAAAAGTAATTGTAGTATAATAAATATAGAAGTACCATCTTTTTGTTTTCAATGATATTTTATGCATTTTTCTTTTATTGTCTATCTCTGTTTGTGTTTCTTCATGTGTTATCTTAACAACTATTTTAATATTCAGGAAATTGTATCTTTTTTCTTAATGTTCCATACACAAGAATTCATGAAAAACTAAGAAAATTTACTCACAATAATAGATAGAAAAAAAGGAGGAAAAAAAACTTTTCAACACCTTTTGTTTTTCCGTTTTTAGGTCTGTGGTTACTAAAAGAGGTTTTCTGTTTGTTTCTAATGGTAATAAAAAATGGCACGACAACAACACGAAGTATGTGTGTTAAATTCATTCAGTGTTGGATTACAATAAATGTAGTTGAATTTCTATTTGCATTTCATATTTTTTTTTTTTTTTTAGATATTAGAAATGTTGAAGAATAGTAAAATATTAAAACTAATATCAGCAAAATAGATAAACTTGTTGTGTGTTAACAAAAGATTTGCACTTTAAAAATAGCTAAAATCTTAAATGAGAAAATTAATGCAAAATAGTTTATATCATTTTCTAGCAATTTAATTTACACTTACACCTGCACAGCTGATGAATGTGAAAAAATACTTAAAATGATGATTCATTATTCATTATTAAGAATTTGTTTTTTTTTATTATTTATTTATTTTTTATTACACCTTTCAAATGACTTCGGTAAAACGAGTAATAAACGGCTCTTGTTGGCTTTAGGAATGACCAATTGCTCGAATGCTAAATTTTCTTTCTCTACCACCTCTCTGCTATTATTTTATATATCTCACATTAAAAATTATGAATCATTTTGAAACACTCAAAATAAAATTACTATTTTTATTAAAGAGTGTTCTTTCTTACAGCATTTTACTAAGATTCCACGAAATCTTCGTAATTTTATTTTGAACGCACCCAGAAAAAAGATTTCTGGGTTTTCGGTTGTATCAATAGAATATCAGTTGCATAGAGTATATATCGATTACCCCTACCAATAGTCTATGGATCCAACCAATATTCCATGATCATAACCATAATATCAAAATTGTAACCCATATACGGATGTGACAATTCTTAAATTGGTTGGGTTAACCGAATGCATTATTTTGCTGCAACTAATGGTGTTTTCTTTTCTACCAAAAAATGGTACATCTTCATACAGAAAATGTACTTTGGTGTTCGTTTCTTATAAATGTTTTGCTCTCTAAAAGGTCAGTGTGTTTGATTCTAAAAGAATCGCCCTCACTAATGGTGGAAGGCATTGCACTTTATGCCCCGTAAAAATCGAAAGTGTTGATAGTACCATGTAAAACTTAGGTGCGGTTTATACAAGCCGAACGAGTGATTTGAGTTTAAACTTTGTAGGGAAACCACTCAAAAAACTGAGTTCTTTTCATACAAAATTTACACTCAAATCACTCGTTCTGCTTGTAAAAACCGCACCTTAGTTGTCAGCTGTTATAAACAGGGCATTCCACTTTTTCATAAGTTGTGTTTCTAGTGAAATAACAAGCTGCATTATTACAGGGTTGGCAAGACATTTTATACATGTACCTTTACAAGGTGCCATTTTGTGTGTAGAAAAGAAAACACCATAAATGCCAAAATAGCGAGCGCAACTGAATAATTGGCAATGAATATGGTTTGGTTGATACTCCTAACCGATTATTCGGTTGACATAACCATTTTTAGTAAAATAAGTACATACTTACTCAATATTTGTCGATTTTAAAATATCTACTAGTGTAAATCAGTTCTCTGAGGCGATGTGTTTCAAACATGTGAGTTGTATGTTCAATACCAATAAAGGAAAAAAATAAGTTTTAAATTCGGTTGGCAACAAATTTTCTTTGGCAAAACTAATCTGTTTTCTCTGTGCGGAGATCGATGTATCTTCTACAGAAATCAAAACTGCTATTAAACTGCAATGAGAAATTACTGAGGTTTTCTTTGAGTTCGATATCAACAACTTACATAGAATTATACAATTTGAGAATCACACAAGTTTGCTGAACAGCCAAAAATAATTTAAAAGTTGTCCCAGAAGAATACAACTTCGCATGCACCCAATTTAAACTTGATTATTACGCCAAGCTAATTCATTATTTTTTAGAGCTCCGAAAAATATTCACAAATTATTTGTTTATTTTGCTTTTATTTTTCTTTCATTCAAAAATGTCCTTTCTATTTTTCTCTATAGAAAAGTGAAAAAAAAAAATATAAATTTATTTAATAAATTTATTTAATGCACGGCAAACATTATCACTACAAGAGAGTTGAGTGAAATGAAAAAGAAAGTAAATCTCTCGTGACCACCTGTGGTCACACGTCGTGTGGCATTTCCCGACATTGTGATCACCAGTGGAAACGTTCTGGTGGCCACTTGGGCGCAAGATATATTTTGACATTCTGGGACAACCGGTGTTCACAATAAAAACAGGAAAAAAACAAAAAAAAAAATACATTTGGTTTATCAAAAATAAATATCACAAAGTCACATTGCAAAAAATCAATTAAACTAAGCAAAAAAATTTTGGTCCCAGCTTGTCAACTAAAAAATAACCACTCGTCAGCACCGCGGTCCACCGGTGCAAAAAAATAAAAAAAATTACCACGGGTGGGCACGTGGGGCTTAAAGTGTTAAGAAAGTTGATTTTGCAGAGGCGCTGCAACACTGCTCAAAATATTGACAAAACGCGCAATAGCTGAGTTGTAAAAGCCCTCTACATTTTCAAAATCTATCTTCTCAACTCTATTTCTTTCTTTAATCCAACGAGAATAGCTTTGTATCGTCCAAATAATAATTTTGTATCCTTAAGAAAGAAAAAACTCAATTTTAAAAGGAACCTTATCTTCACTAACAGAACGAATCGTAGATATTTAACACTTTGACAATTAATGCACAGTGGTCACAAAATTCTTTAGATAATTTTCTGTATTATAGGGTAAGTGTACCAGTAGTCGGCAGTTTAAGCCTTTTGCTTTTTTTAAATCTAACGCCTTTGCACGTGTGAATAAGCTGTTGGATTGGTAGCTATTTAATACAAATTATTAATTTGTATTGTTTTAGATCAATTATGTTAAATTTAAATATTTTTGTACTAAAATTGAGAAATTTACAGATTTTGTAAAACAGAGCACATTTGCCTATAGTCGGCACCAATTTTCCACTTTTCGGCATGTTATGTTCCTGTTGTCGGCATATCATATTTTAGTGAAGAAAACAATACATTGAGATAGAAATCATACTGTTATTGATATAAAATAAATTAACTACGCTTCTACATTTGTTATGAGATCATGCAGGAACAAAGGATTAATTCATATTCGACCAAAAATTAAAAATATTAATACTAAATAATATTTTTGTACATTTCAGTCCTTGGAATTCAATGTTTGTACTCAACTTATATATTAGAGGTGAAAGCTAGGTATTTTATACCTATATATTTGTGCATACGAGGAGTCTAATTCTATTAAAAAATATAGAAAGGTACTTTCTAATTCCATAACGTCATCGTATTGCATATTTTTGGATTCGGTGCATTTAAGGTAATACTACTGAGTCAGGTCTCACACCCAACATTTCTTAGCTGATCATCTTCAGTTTCCGAATCCAACACTTCAGAACAAGTGCTACATTTTTTCTTTTTTTGGCCCTCCAGTTTTCGCTCCTTAACGCCTTCAGCTATAGCGAAGTTTTCAGTTTCTTTCAGCCGTATATGGATCCTACATGCAAGAGCACTGGGGGCCATAATTTTTGTTTTTAATTGTAAGGACGGTGATTGCTTTGAGAAGTAAAGATGATTTTCCAACAATGTTGATATCGATGATTCCCGGTTTTTAATTAGCTTTGTGTAGCTAATACTTTTGGTCAAATTACATGTTTGAGATGAGTTAATAGGATCTAATTATAAGGGAGCTACAAATTGAAGGAGTAAGTGAGAGGCGTTCGGCTGGCGATTGTAAGGTTGGAGAGGAGCACGAAATGTTTAGCTTTGCTTTGTTTTTTAAGAAGTTGGTGTTGAACAAAAGAGAGCTGGTGATATTGTTTGTATGCTCTCCATTTCCAAAACTTCATCGTCATTAAATATATATGTCCCTGACTGCTCTGTAACATTGCCTAAAATATCGATATTTTAAATGTTTTCTCCATTTTTTAAAGCGCGAATCTATTGAAGCTATTGAAGCTACATTTAAATCAATCCCTATTTCAAGTAATCTACGCCTCATGAGGTTGATAATCTAAATGTCTTTATCATAATCCGTTTCTCTGAACATTTTAACATTTTTAAGACCGTTTGCTAATTCTGCTAACGATTAATAACACATTTAGTATAATCCGCCCTATCAGAGTTAAATAGGTAAAAGCCTCACTTTCGAAACTTGTTCTTAATCGTTTCTTCCATTTTAAGATCCGTTAGAACCGTATGAAGAAGCGGATAAAAAGGATGGTGTAAACATTGCAGTATCCCTTTGGTGACAGTACTTTTCCAGTTTTGGGACACATGGAAACACTAGTTTCGTCCTTCATAACTTCCAAAATGTGAAGTTTGTTTTGTTCGGACAACCATTTTCTTAAAAACCACTTTCTGACCAGACGATCGCTTAAAAATGGTGTGGCTCGTTTGTCTTTTTTAATAATTTCTTGAACTGTGTTCACTAAATCGTCCATTTTAAGTGGAAAATCACATTTCGCCAAATCATTACACCATTTTTCTAAACAATTTTCTTCAGCATTCCATAGAATGGTTCGGCCAACAGAATCTTCGAGAACCCTCAAGAACGCGAACATGTAACATGTCTTGTGAAGTTGAACGTGGGACACCATATTTACCACTGGACCCTAATATGGAAATGCCGCCTACCCTTATTTCAGTCAGTGCATCTTGTAGAGACTGTTCCGAATATTTTTCTTTTGGTATTCATATTTTAATTCAAATTATATCTGAGACTAGTTAGTATAAATCTCAACATATTTTTGGCATTATAGTTAAACAAAACTAGTACAAAAAACCACTGCCGACATTAGGATAGCTATTGTCCTGTAGTCGGCAGGTTGTAAATAACTAATTTGAAACTATGCCGACTACTAGGTAAACTTGTTTTAAACTCAATTTTTATATATACAATGGTTTGCAAATGACGAATAAACAATTTTCTCAAGTTTGAGTTAAATCGGAAGAATTTGGTTGTTTCCCAGTAGTCGGCACCCCAATGCCGATTACTGGAAAACTAACGATTTTTTTGTTCCTAATGCCGGCATCCCTTAAAATATCGGAAAAATGCAATTTTTTTAAAAATTTACACTGTAATACTATTATTTGAGCAGATTTCAACCTTTTAAAACCTTTTCCGATTAAAATTTGCTAAAATTGACGTTTTTACATGCCTTACAATGTCGGCTTAGCCACTAAATTTTTGCTAAGAAATAAGCACTACCAGACGTGTTGTAAGAAAGTCACTTACTAAAGCCAACGAACTCAATAAACTATGCAAATATGCTCAGATTTGTTTTCTCATATATAATTCTGGGAGTATTTGTGAAGCTTATGTGTTCTTACTTTAATATATTATCACTGTTATTCTTAGTTATTTGAGTTTAAATTTGAAAACTGCCGACTACTGGGACATGCCGAACTTAGGAGCACTTACCCTATTTCTAAATATTTATAGAAATAATTTTTCAATTCTACTAAATTTAGAATAGTAAATGTTATTTTTAAAACTAAAAAATTGTACGCATCCGCCTCTTAATTTTATGAATGAAAATATTGTATTTGTTTATTTCTTTATTAGAATGTTTGTTGTTTTCGTTTTACTATCTATTATTGCTTTTGTTGTTGAGTTTGGCATACGACCAAACAAACGGCGTTAGACGATATTCTCTATCTACATACATACATATGTGTGTATGTATGTTTATATGCATATAGTGTACGTACATATGTATATGCTTAAGAAACCGTTGCTTCATAAATAAATTATTCAAAAATATTAAACTAAAATATTCTGATTAATAGCAAAATACAACAACAACAGCTCAAAATTTCTCAAACAAACTCGCTTTAAAATAACAACATAATAATAATTGTGCAAGTGTTCGTCTGTATTTTGTAGTCACAGTTGTCGCCACCGATAGTGGTGATTTGTAATGTTACCAGGAAATAATTTAGAAATATTTGAAAATAAAAAAAACATTAATTACACATTAACATTTATTTACACATTAAACTTATTTAAAATTCTACAGGTTTCTATTACAAATCGAAATACATAAGTGCGTACATACATAAAACAATATATGTACGTACATACATATACAAAATATGCTGTTAGAATTTTTTGATAAAAACTCGTCGGCAACAACGATAACGAGCCCAACTCTTCTTATATAATTAATTCATGTTAAAATGGGTCAAGTTGTTTCTAGTATGGAGTATAACTGACCTTTAGAAAGAACTGTTCCCATTTTAAATGCCATGACGCAATTTATTGTTGTTTTTTTTTTTTTTTTGAATAAAATGTGTATGTATTTTATCATTTGTAAAAAAGGAAGTAATACATATTTGCTTTGGTAATTGTTCTGCATTCTTTCTGCGCGTAATGACATAAAATATTTATGTTACTTAAGGTACGGTCACATCTGTCAAACATTTGCCCAAAAAAGCGTACCCACTAAATACTAAACACACATACACACCTAATTTATAGAAAATGTAATAGAATCTTATCTTATTAGATGCTGTTTAACTTAATAAATAAATGCATAAATCAAAAAGAGTTTCATTGGTATTTAGTGGTTACGGTTTTTTGGGCAAATGTTTGCCAGATGTGACCGTACCTTTACATATTGCTTCAAATATTTGTTTTGTTTCAAATAATGATTTTGAGACAAAAACCTATAAAATTTTTTTCAATTTATAATCACCCCTATCGTAAATAACAAGTGGAATTTCTGTTCCCGTGAAATTTTTATTCCCCTCGAAGTAAAAATTGCTATCATGAATCGCACGTGAAAAATTATTCCCGCTATCAATTCTCAGTGAATGTAAAAAAAGAAAGAAAATTAACAAAAATCAAAGAAATTTTTGTTCAAAAATATAGGTACACATATGCCCTTATTTTAAAGAAATTTAAAAAAAGCTAAATATTCAATATTAGAGCGATAGTTTATTTGCAGCGTTTGTTTATTGCATTCTAACTTTTATGTGGTAAAATAATTCGGTTACTTTTTGGAAAGCCAACAAAACAAAAGAATTTCAACAAATTAAAGCCGGCACAAATCCGCAGGCAATCGACTTGTTGTTTTGCATTTTGTTGACCAATAGATCAATTTGTGGCTTATTATCAGATCTTTTTCTTAAAATAATCTTTGGAATCTTTAAGATTAGAATTGCAAGAAGAACTACATACTCGCACATATTCTGTTATATTCCCCATCAGAAATAAAGTGAAAATATCTAAGGGAGAAGTGAAAAAATTCCGAGGGAAAACTTATTCACCATAAGGGGAATTGTTTTCAGTGAACATTTTTTCACCTTGTTATTCTGAACTGAATAAAATTTTTTCATGAGAGTTTTTCATGATTGCAAATACGTGTAAGTGAAAAAATTACGAGAGAAAAATTATTCATGATATGGGTGAATATCTTTCGCAATATGAATACTTTATTACTAAGATTGCTATTGGTTGCGAATGTATTAGAATACCTTTCGTTTCAGCCGTTGCTGACAATTTGCAGTCATCGCATGTCAAATTTATTGCCAACTGTACTAGCGATGTTACGAACACTCGTATTCGATTATTCAACTATTCGCCTATTTTAAGATATTCGTATTCGTCAAATTCAAGCGAATATTTCTCGAATAATTTGCACATACATTTTCCGAAAAAAAATGATACAAAAAGTTTAAAAATGTACATAAAATGTACAAAAATATATTAATTTATAATAATTTTTATTTAAAAAAAGAAAGCCCTGTAATAATAATCTACTTAAAAAACAAACGAAAATTATATTTCGTAACTATCATTTAAAAGTCTTAAAGTCTTATATGTAAATTCATATCATGTTAAGTTAGTAATCAATTCTCAGTAGAGGAATGTTGGACTTCAAAAATGAAAAAAAAACTAAAATTTAATATCTGAAAGTCCACCGAGACATGAGGCTGCTCAATCTGCAAAAATATGTTCTCTCAAATATCACTGAATTACTTATTAAAATCGCAAGCAGACTAAGAAAAACGAAATCTCAAAGTATTTAGGTAAAATAATTTCAAAATGTTCAGTAGTGGGCTTCAAATTCGGCATCTCAATGTCATAATAATTATGTATACCTAACGTAGTGTGACAGTTTTTTTTCAATTTATTATTACTGACGCAAAGGGATGAATTTTTTCCAATTAAATTTAAAATATTATGTGGCTCTAAACCTTAAAACTAGTATTCGTATTCGGCGAATATTGTTTAAAATATTCGTATTCGCGAATACTAAAAATTGATATTCGACTATTCGACTATTCGCCTGTTTTAAGATATTCGTATTCGTATTCGCCAAATTCAAGCGAATATTTTTCGAATAATTTTCCCATACATTTTCCAAAAAAAATCTTACAAAAGGTTAAGAAAAGTACATAAAATGTAAAAAAAATATATTAATTTTTATTAAAAAAACCCATTGTATTTCACGCAAAGTAATAACTTTCTTAAAAAACAAACAAAAATATATATAAATTATAATTTAAGTTGTCTCAAATGTATTAATAAAATTAAAAATGCTTTCGCAGCAGTGAATTGAACAAAGTACATCATATATCGGCAATAAATTGAAATATACTCGTATAACTTAAATGCATGATATTTAAAGAAACTCGGTAAGATATTTTGATTTTGTTTATATGTAAATGTATAAGGGTGGGAAGCTACAGGAATCAAACTAAAACTTTTTATATATGAAATTCCACTGACACAGGTGGATGCGCCTTCTGCAAAAATATGTTCGCTAAACAGCACTGAATTATTAATTAAAAACCCAAACAGAGTAAGAAAAACGAAATCTGAAAGTATGTAAGTAAAATAATTAAAAAATGTTCTGTAGAGGTTTTCAAATTCGGCATCTTAATGCAATAATAATGTTAAATCACTAAATTTTTTTTTTTCATTTATAGTTACTAACGCAAAGGCAGGGATTTTTTCCAATTAAATTTGAAATATAAACCTCAAAAGAAATATTCGTATTCGTATTCGGCGAATACTGTTTTAAATATTCGTATTCGTATTCGTATTCGCGAATACTAAAAATTGATATTCGTAACATCACTAATTCGTAACATCATTAATCTGTACTGTGCTCTTGAATATTCAAAATAAAACTGAAGATGATGAGCAAAAGCTCTATACACATCTGGGGAAGTAAGAAAAGCAACCAAGAATCGTGAATGATTCTCATTTTTTAATTAAAAAAAAAAGAAATCTTTAAATAAGATATCAAACTTATGACGAATATAATTGCATTAAATTAATTTAGAAAAACATAAATAATAAGAGTAGATTTTTTACTCAGCCGTATATTATTTTTGGAAATTGTACGAGTATTCTTTAAATTTTTTTACAATATCATTAAACGTATTTCACTCGATTGTGTGACCTTGGACCTTTAATACCTCCTAAATCGTACACAAAAAAAAAGTAGCTTAATCAATAGAGGTATTTAGTTTTGCACACCGGCGAAACTATGCCATTTTCCTGGATGGGCCATACAGCTCTCGTGATTCAAAAATGTCGAACATAAATTTAGTCCTTTGAGTAAAAAATTTAATGTTGGGTATGGGGTTGTTTCGGCTAAAATTATCCTGCGGCTGATCCTAAGAATCCGCTAATTAAAAGTAGTTTATAATGGGCCTGTCACTGCCTACATCCCTTGTTATAAGATTATATCTGTGGCCATAAGGAAAAAGTGCTTATGTCATATTTTATAGTTATCTAGAAAAGCAGTTTTAAATGTTTAAGTGCTTTGATAAAAATGTAATCGCGTTGTACCAAAAGATGATCATTCGTTTTTCGTTTCTTTTGATGTTTTAACACATGATTCTGCCCACCATAAGAAAGTTATTCAATTTGAAATGCATGCAATATTTTACAAGTCAAATTAGGCCGTTTTTCCATATTAGAAAATTAGTTAGAAAAAGAAAAGCAGCAAGTAATTATGCCAAAACTTCGTTAAAAATCATTCAATTTGAATAAAACTTTGCCCAGAGATACTTTTGAATATGGAGAATACGTTGGTGATATTAACTGAAAATGAGCTTATCTTGACTTAAGCACTTTTTCCTTTTCGCAACAGATATATTGGTAAATAACACCATTCCACATTCCTAATTACAACTTTGCTACATATTTTAAATTTTCATTTGCTAAACTGAGACAATCTATATAAAGTACCCCATAAAAAAACACCCTAAAGTATTTAGCTTTTTAAATAGATTTAACGTTTAGACAAACAAAAAAAAAAAAAAAAACAGATATAAAATCTGCTTAAGTAGCTTAACTTTGAAACTTAAATGTCTGCCTGTCTGAATACTTCAATGGCTGGCTGACTTTGACTTTTTATTGTTGTTTTATAAGCTGAAAGAAATAAACAATAACATCTAAAAAATGTTACAAAAAAGTATTCAATATAGTGAACAATATTTAAAATAGAGTTTAGAAATAAAACAAATATTGATGAGTAGAGAAATAAAAACAATAACTTTTATTTTTCCTCTTTGATATGTGTTTTAAAGAAAATATCTGTAACGAGAGTTTTTTTTTTTTGGCGGGAGAAAATATATGAGACAGTTGCGTTTCTAGGAAAAGGGAAAAATATATCTCCAAAAAAATCTTTATTGCATGCTAAAAGCTAAAAAAAATAGTTTTGTTTTCAAACAGCTTTCATCTGGATCAATAGGTACCCAACATCTACATAATTATTATGCTAGGCTATATTTTGTTATCTCTTTTACACTTATAATACACAGCCCATTTAAACAAGAAATATACCTTTTCAAAGGTATTTATTTACAGATGTTCACAATCTATATTTGATTAAATTGATGATATAGTGTTTTGTAAGTTATCGTCTGCAAAAGTTGCTAGTGGTAAAAATATGCGAATAATACCCTAGATTGTGTCGAAAAAATTTGTGCCAATTATTCCCCATAGGATGAAAGATAATTTAACTTAATTATAATTTTAAAATTCCATAGAGTCGGAAAAAATCCTTAATTTTGCAGAATCGTTCCGGCCGGACCGAAAGATTAAAGGAAGGTCGTTTCTTTCGTTCATTGTTCCTATTGCTTACTTTGAACTGTGTGAACATCTCTGTCGCTTCTAAAAAAGTCAAAAAACATTTTTCATTATATTTATGTATGTTTTCACAACCACAACAGATGTATTTAAGTAAAATATTTATTAAAAATAAATTTTTCAAAAGAAATTGTAAAAATAAATGGTATACTTTTGACAATTTCGTTTGCCAATTTTACCCAAGAAGAAAAGAATAGTGTTCAAAATAAGTTAAAAAATTGGTAATAGATTTTAATGTTTATCATAATAAATTAATGATTCATCAAGACATTTTCCAATTGCGAAAAAAAATAAACTTTTGAAAAAGTCCATACCGTTCCCATTTTTTTTTTTGCTTTTTTAACGAACATTTAATTTGTGATATACTTTTCGCCTCTACTGTTGATAGAGAAATCAAAATTTGGATGTTGGTTTCTGCTCTAACGCGTTATTTCCACAAAAAACGAGTTTTAATTACTTACAAAAAAATACATACGGCTGAGTAAAAAATCTACTCTTATTATTTCTGTTTTTCTAAATTAATTTAATGCAATTATATTCGTCATAAGTTTGAAATCTTATTTAAAGATTTCTTTTTGTTTTGTTTTTTAATTAAAAAATGAGAATCGTGGATACTTGGTTGCTTTTCTTACTTCCCCAGATGTGTTTATGAAAAAAAAAAAAACGCAATTGAAAGAAAATTAGTTTGTTTGTTTTTTCTTTTTTTTTATTAATTTATTTGGATTCGACTAAGAAAAATGATACACACATAAAAAATCTATTGAATAAATGCGGAAAACAAATATTTTTCTAATGCTCAAGTTATATTTTTAAATTCCAATAAAAGAAAAATAATTATATGGGACCCTTAAAGCTAAAGTATCGTAAGTGAGAAAAGTAAAAGCACCAGAATTTTTTTTTCATTGCCATGAAAAATATCACTAATACAAATTTCAAACAAATGTTTGCAAATAAACTTTTACTTGCAGTAACGGTTTTTTGTTACAACAGTTAATGTTTTATTTGAATTTGATAGAGGATACAAAAACTGTTATACATACTCTATCCTAAAAATTAGGACTCTTTGTAGAGTTTGAGAATCAGAAGAATTGAAACCAAATTAATTCTGCTGTACTCGTATGCTGCATTTTAAATGCAATCAATCATTTTAACGGCCGTACAATCTTCAACTTTCACATGATTCATATTCGGATTTAAATGCTTATCGCCATATTCATAAGCGATAGATAAAATTAAGGTACACAATAAAATTCGTACATTAAACCAACACTACCTGTAATAATAGTTTATGAATATAATGTAAAGGGTGTTTTTTATAGAGTGACACAAGTTTGAATCATAATAAAAAAAAGAAATATATTTTTAATATCAATGAAACGGGCTTTATTGCAAAGAAAATTTTTTAAAATTAATGTTTAAATATGATTTCTTCCATGTGGCCGCCACGGCTGTCTCGTTGAAGGCGCAATCTGGAACACCAGTTTTCAACAACTTTTCGCCGCATTTACGGCCGTATTCCGCCGATAACTTTTTGAATATTAATTTCCAGGTGTTCAATTGTTTGTGGTTTATCGACGTAGACAAGTGACATAACATAACACCAAAGAAAATAATCTAATGGGGTTAAATCACACGCTGTTGGTGGCCAATTATTTGGGCCATTACGTAAAATTATTTTTTCATCAAAAGTTTCTTTGAGTAAATCAATTGTAGCGCCCGATGCACGATGAGTTTGACGAATGGAACAATTATTTTGATTAAAAATTTTAACAATTTGCACGCGTTGCATTGGTGTAAGTGGATTCATAATGGAATTTCAAAGCAAACTAAACAAAAAGCAACTATCAGCTGTTAAATGGGTGCTCAAATAAAGCAGTGATGCCAACTCAAACAACACCCTGACATAAATAAAATTTAAAAATGTTGCTTAAGATAATTTGGCATTAAAGGGTCTAGATGTCTAAACATCTAATGTGGAAATATAATTAGCTAATTATTTCTTAGAATTATGTGAAAAAACGCACATTTTTGAACAATTGATTGATTAAGGTGATAAAAAAAATTCAGAAAAAACAACGCAATAATTTTGAAAAAAAAAACACAAAAATTATGGATGTTTTGTTTAAATTTGTTTAAATTATGAATGAACCGAGCCAAATCTGGATATCCCGTCACAGCTGCTTGTTAAGCATAATATTGAATAAAAGCTTTGACATGAAATTTTATATAACATTTGTTTGGAATTGCTCGTGTAGATAAGATACTCTGTCATTAGAACACTGTACCGACGAAAATCTGCTCATTATTATAGTTTAGTGCGAATAGACTTCTAACCCGTAGGATTTTCTTAAACCACTATAAAAAAAAATGTAACGAAAAATGTGTCATCACATTAATAAATCGTTAATTAATGATGATTTAATTATAAATAAAAATAAGAAGTGTAAACATTTGAACTTGACACAATAAATCTGTAAGAAAAAATACCCATATAAAATCATAAATCGTTTAATAAGTACTTAAGCGTTTTGTTCCTTTTCAATTTATTAATAAAATTAAAGCAGAGTGCCCATTAAAATTAAAAAACAGACACACATTTCAATTTAATTTTAGGTCAATCATTTCAGATACAGAAAATAAAGAAATGAATTGTTTGTGAATTAACAGCTAAATACAATTTTATATGCGACTCTCAGCAGATTCCATTCACAATCCAATAGTAACTTATATATGTATCGTTCATTTTAACTTAAATTAAAATTGTTTTTTTTCTAAATCCGATTATTTAAATGTCACATTATTTCGAACTTGATTCATATACCGTATTACTCATCATTAAGAGAAACTTAACTCTGTTGTGTTGTCTACACCCTTTATATGCATAAACATTTTTAATTTGCAAAATAAATATTGCAGTAAATTATGTTGAAGTGCAAAAAGAAAATAAAACATTGAAAACATATAAGAAGAGGAACATCCCAAATCCCGCATGGTTACAAAATGAGTCACTCATATGGTTTATTTTTTTTTTGTTGTTGTTGAGAAAAATGTGTTGAGTCCTACTTAAATTAACTATACAAGTATATTCTTTTCTTTTCATGAACAACCGCTCATCTAAATTTATAATGATTTTAAATTATTGAAAACTTATTTGCACAACAATAGTTTGGACTCTCACTTATTAAGTATAAGACGGACGGACACAAGCACCTCTAAGCAAAGGCGGTATCCAATTCTTAAAAGATTTTCGCCGAAAATGTTTTTACAAAATTGTCTTATTCTTAATTTTAGTCAGGTGACTGCTCAATGTGATTAGGAAATATCAGGCTGAACCAATATCTTTAGAACAAACACTTCTTAGCGTTAAAAAAAAAAATTAAATAAATTTAAGACATACACAGTTATTCTTAAAAGCCACAGTATTTTTTTTTTCAACAACACAAAATGCAACTTCCTACATGTTGTATATTCAAGATATAAGAGTTTGTTGTTAATTTTAAACATAATATTTGTTTTATGTTTATACATTTGCTGTTGTTGTTGTTGTTGTTGTGTGTCCATTTAGCCTTTTAATTCTCTGTTTGCTGTCAAGATTTATGCGTTTATTCACATATTTTTGTAAATGGTTACTTGGTTTGTTTGACAACCAAGTTCATAAATGACATTATGGATGACGTTTAAATGTTTACTGAGAGTTAAGCTTGTGTTTTTTGTATCATTGTGTTTGAGAGAGAGCGTTACACTTAAATATTTTCAATTTGTGTTGTGCATGCGAAAAGATGAGTCAATCTATGGAAAAGAAAAAAAAATTTAACTTAATAGAGTTGCTTTTTAAAATTATTATTTTTAAAAATATAATAAAAAAATAAACTTTTTAACCCATTGCAAAAAATTCATCTTTGAAGATGTGAACCAGAAAGCAATTTAAAAAGAGAAGATCTTTCGGGAAAAATACACCTTAAGAGACAATCTTTAAAAATGTTGTTTTCAAGAAGTACCTAGTAGAAAAACTATGTGTATAATTAATGTGCAAACTATGTGCATAATTATTATGTATTATACTTAAAAAAATCAATTATAAAAAGAAGATTTTACAAAAAGAATGTTTGAAAAATATGTAAGTACTTTAAAAAAGCATCTGTTAAAGAATTACATATAATCAAGTACTTTTTAAAAAAAGGTAGGTTTATTAACAAAAGTACCGTGTTAAAAAAGTAGCTTTCCGAAAAAATAAAAAAATAATTCCTAAAAAAAATAAAAAAAATTTCCCATTAAAAATAGAAACAAATTAAAAAAGAACAAACGCAAAAAAAAAGGAAACTAAAAAACAAATTGAAAGACAAGAAAAGGTGGTTTTCAAGAAGAACCTCTTAGGCCCAAATTTACAGCATTTAGTTACTAATGAAAGCTTAACTCGTGATATTTCTATGAAAAATCTTTGGTTAAACCATTGTTGTTAGTTAACTAAAGGTACGGTCACATATGGCAAACATTTGCCCAAAAAAGCGTAACCACTAAATACTAATGAAAACACTTTTGATTTAGAAACCTGTTTATTACGTTAAACAGTTTCCTACATAATTTATAGAAAATGTAATAGAATCTTATCTTATTAGATGCTGTTTAACTTAATAAATAAATGCATTAATCAAAAAGTTTTTCATTGGTATTTAGTGGTTACGCTTTTTTGGGCAAATGTTTGCCAGATGTGACCGTTCCTTAAATACTGTAAACTTGTGCATTTCAAAATTATGTAAAATATGAAAAATACACATATTAAAAAAGTTATTTGTAAATAAGGAGATTTAACAAAAAAAAAAAAAAAATCCTTTAAAATTATTTAAACAAAAAGTCACCTTTTTAAAAAGGTCAATTTAATAAAAATGATTTCTTGTTTAGAAAAGTACAGTTTGAAAAAAAGTACACGCTGAAAAAGTACTTTTTTTTAAAAGAGTACATTCTCCAAAAGAGTGCCTTTCCAAAAACAGGCTTTTAAAAAATAAATATTTACACAAAAAAAAAAAAAAAAAATAAAAAGGTTCCTTTTAAAAATATAACAATTTTTATTAAAGTACACTAAAAAAAACTAGCATGCTAAATTATCCTTAAAAATCCAGAACAATTGACTTAAAGTAGCCCTTAAAAAGTAGATTTCAAAAAGTACCTATTATAAAAGTACTTCTTAAAGTATATACATACCTTGAAAAGGCAAGTACAAAGTGCTTTTATAAAAGAAATATACCAATGACAAATAATTTTTTGAAAACAGTTGATATTTTATAAAAAGAATTTTCAGAACAAGTTTCGTTTAAATAAGCACTCCAGAAAATTACAAAATAAAAAAGTACCTTTATCTAAAAACATAACAGAGGAAGTACCGACACGACTTAAGCTGGAGTTTTAAATTAATGTTGTAACATTGTATTTTAAGGATCATCGAAGTAATAAAATCCCAAATGTCGGTCTTTTTATCGGAATTTTGTCGAAATTTTGCAATAGTCGGGCTTGATCATTAATTAGTGTCTAATCATGTCTGATCACGTTGCCGCTCAAACAAAGTAAAATAAATTGGTTCAACCGTTTGAGGTACATATGGCTATATTCACATACATACACACATACATATACATATGTATATAAATATATACGTTGACTTTACATTGAAATTGACTCCATTTATGAAAATAATTTCTTAATTATAATAATTGCAATTATTCTTTCTCTTCTAATTTTAACGATAATTGTTATTTTTTTTTCCTTTTTTTCAATACAAACGATTATTAATTCTATATTTCACTTTGACTGTGAATTGAAGTCAGATTAAATCACATGCAGCAATTGTTTTATTTTTAAATTAATTCAAACTTACATACATTCCTTTGCACGCTCATTCGAATAACTTTATACACAAAATTAGTGGTCATGGTGGTTGCCCGGTGATGGTGTTAATGTTGGACATTGCTGACCTTTGCGAAATCCACTCTACTTTTAATATACAACAAGTACATGGTTGCATTTATAATTATTAACGGACGGACTGACGGGCAGTTTGTTTACACAACAATTTTATCAGTCGAATAACGAAAAGTGATTTATGGATGTATTTCATTTATAATTTTTCGTTTTTTTTTGTTATTAATTTTTTATTATTCATGAAAACTTGAAAACGTTGTGGCATGATTGTGGCTGATTTGATGTCAAAGAATTTTAAAAGTTTTTATTTTCTTTGGTTGAACAGTCATTTGTGTTAATTTGTGGCGTTAAGTGTCGATTTTTTACTTTTCTCTTTGAGAAAAAAATATTGTAATTTCTTGGTTTTGTTAATTCTTTTATTTGAATAAAAAAAGTGGAATTGTGGATTTGTTTTAGTTTGTTTATTTGATAATTTTGATACGAACAATTTGTTTCATAATGAACAATTTCGACCACGCTATTTTGGTATTTTTTTTTGTTTAAATAAAAATTTTTTAATCTTAAATCTGAAGCATACATATCCTTTTTAACAGAAATACGATTAATATTGTAGTGTTTTTAGAGTTAAAAAAAATAATTTAGTGCATAATTTGGTTTTGTTAATAACTAGTTTGCCAATTGCAAGGAGAGGTTAAGCAAATCATTAGTTTAAATCATGCTACTGTTCTTTAACAATGGCTTACTTGTAAACACAGAAGTGACTTTCAGAACTTCTTATATTTTCGACTAAATGTTCTTCACCAGCCTTGGTGTGCTCTCGTCAGCTCTTGAGGAAAATATCCTGATTGTGGATCCGCTTTTAAAATGCCTGCGATATGTAACTTCAATAAACTTAACTCTTGCTGGCAACACTATTTACAGCTTTATAAAATTATAGAACACATATAAAAATCAGACATTAAACTAATGGCGTTTTCTTTTCTACACCCAAATTGGCACCTTGTTGAAATGTTCATGTATAAAATGTCTTGCCAACCCTGTAATAAACGGGGCATAAACTGCAATGCCTTCCACCATAAGTGAGGGTGATTTTTTTTTTTAATATGTATTAACACATCAGGATTTTAGAGAGCAAAACATTTTTAAGAAACGAACACCAAAGTGCACTTTATATATGGAGATGTACCATTTCTTTGTAGAAAAGAAAACACCATATATTTTACTTTAATAATCGTTTATCTGCAGGCGATATTTTCTTCCACTGTCCTTATAATTTTTGATTATCATTCAAGCAAACTTAAAAGGATTTCCAATAGGGATGATATGATTTTAAAGTGACGCTTCGGCCTTTTGTAATATATCATGACCTGTCACTTGTTTTTCATTGTATTCAGTAGTGTTTACAATTTCATCATGGAGAGATATACGTTTATAAATTATTCATTTTTCTTATCAAAATAATCGTAACGATAACGATTTTTTTAAGAAAATCAGCCTGACTTTCATCTGCGTGGTGCGGTAAATAAAACTGTCGATTCTGGTGCAAAGAAAATCCACAAATTATTCATGAAAAACCATTACATTCACCTTAATTGACAGTTTGGTGTGGTTTTTGGTCTGGTGGCATCATTGGTCCGTACTTCTTTCGAAATGAAGCTGGTAACACCGTTACTGTCAATGGAGAGCGCTATTGACGATAACCAAGTTTTTATGACCGAAATTGGAAGAAGTTGATCTTGACCACAATTGGTTCCAACAAGACGGGGCTACGTGCCACACAGCAAATGCAACAATTGAATTATTGCCAGAAAAGCTTGGAGATTCGATTATTTCAAGAAATTGTGATATTGAATGGCCTCTAAGAAGTTGTGATTTAACACCACTAGACTATTTCTTGTGGGGTTATTTGAATTCATTGGTCTTTCGAAATAAACCAGACTCTCTTCAAGCTTTACAAGTCAATATTGAACGTGCCATTCATGACATGCGACTTGATTGTCACCTTGTTTAATATGGCACATTTGCACCCACCGATTTTTACACAATTTGTTACAAAACCCTTTGCTAATTTCTAATTTTGAAATACATATAGAAATTTTCCAAATCAACATCTGTGTTATTTCTGTTAATGTTTTTTTTTTTTTTTGTTTAATTTTAAAGTTTTTTATTTCACAAAATAGATGTTAATTTTTTATCGTGCTATAGAAACTACATATCTATAGTCTGTGTGGTGGTGAAGCATACGGAATGTATTACGAGTCATAAACTGTAACTATAAACTTTATCATCAAATTACTTGCACCAGGAACGGCATGATATGACAATAACGCAAACATATAAAGACACCGAGAATAGAGAGAGAGAGACACAGAGATGCCGACCCACCCGATCCAACCGTCCTATAGACAAACATCATTATCATATTTTAGTATTTAGTTCTATAAAATCACCAGCCGGCATTCACGTACATTTATTACGAAATGTTAATGAAAGATTGTTGTCGTTTTGTTTAAACTATAAAACTTTAATGAGTTTATGCTTTCAAACAAACTACAATAACAACAGCACAACAACTACAAACAATTCGTTTTGTTATTTCCCTTTTTACTTTTGCGTTTTTTGTTTCTTATTTTAAGTTCTTCAATGACTTTCAACAGCCAAAGAGTCGATTCAGTCAGTCAGTCAGTCGTTTGCTTTCTTGCATTTCTTGTTGGGTGTTTTGTGATTTTTGTTTGCGCGTATCCTTTTTTTTTGTGCAACCATTTAAGTTAAAGTCAAAGACCTAAAAAGTCATTGATTTTTTAGTAGGTAGATATTATTCTGGGTTTTTATTTTTATTTTGCTCATTTTCTACTCGTATTTGAAGGATGCAAAAACTTCTACTGATGAGGCCAAAAGAAAATAAGATGAACGTAAAAATGTAGATCTGTGCTATGTTAATTTTTCGTTGTTTGTTTGTTTGAAGGAAACTATAATAAATAACTAAAGGTTAGGTTATAGGCGGCAAAGATTTGACGTAATGAGCTTCACAAATAAAGGAATATGTCTTAAAAATCGGAAAGTTATTATTTAAAATACAGGGAAGTTAAGCTGTTTCTGATGTTGCTCTAAAAAATTTTAGTACACTGATGATCTTCACTATTTGCAAATTTAGCACATTTTAAGGAAAACTGGATATTTCCAAGATACTTGAAGCTTGATGATCTCCAGCATATTGATATTGTATTAATTAAAGTTCCGAACAATTAAGAGTTTTCTTAAAGTATCCTTTGAAAAAGCTCCTCAAAAAAGAAAATTGTTCGTACCAGTTGTGTTTAATTCCTTTTCTTGGTAGGACCAGCACTCCGTAGATGACCCCCACTTTTCTAATGCTTTCTACCAGAGCTTAGCGAAAGGGTTAGAGGGTAGAAAAGGTAAATGTTGAAAATTTAGAAGGTTTAATTCTTTTACAACTCTTCCATTGCACGTTTTGTTAATTTTAAGTAGACACATTCATTTTCTTAAGCGTTATAATCCTCATATAATATTGCTTCCAAATACGACTTTTTCAATGAATTTCTCACTTTAGACTTATTTATGTTTACCTGACTAAATATTCTTTGAACATTTGTTGTTATGCAAAACCGGAAACAAAAGACTGGAATCCCTCGTTTGCATCTCTGATATTTTTTTTTCCAAAAATCCAATAGTTAGATGTTTTTATCAGGACAATAATTTTAATAGGCTGAACTCAGTTTCTAGCTCTTTCCTTTCACTTTCTTCAACAAAATAGAAAAATTCTTTTATAATTTCAGAAAACCAACTCTTTTCTTCATTAATAATATTAAATGGATTAATTTGGCCAAGAGCTTTGTATTTATTTTCAAAATCTAATATTGATAATATCTGATCACAAAGCTCTATATAAAAATTAACACAATTATTAATAATATCATATTTTTCTTTTGCATTTATTTGTGCTTCTTAAGGTACGGTCACATCTGGCAAACATTTGCCCAAAAGAGCGTAACCACTAAATACTAATGATGAAAACACTTTTGATTTAGATACCTGTTTATTACGTTAAACAGTTTCCTACATAAGTTATAGAAAATGTAATAGAATCTTATCTTATTAGATGCTGTTTAACTTAATAAATAAATGCATAAATCAAAAAGTTTTTTATTGGTATTTAGTGGTTACGCTTTTTTGGGCAAATGTTTGCCAAATGTGACCATACCTTTACAATACGTCTCTGGAAAATATTCCTAAATAAATGTCTTGAAAATTTAAAAATTTTATTTAAAAAATTTTTATTTTTATAATCAATTAAACAAAAGTTTTCAGTTTTAAGCAATCTAGTTTTTAAAAAGTTGCTCATTAAAATTTTTAGCAGTTCAGTTGCTTTAATAGTACAAATAAATTATGCAAACTTGAGTTATTTAAAATCGTCCACGATTTAGGGTATAAATCGTCCCATCGTCACCATGTCATTTTTAGGACACAAAATCGTCAAAATGAAGATAAATCGTCAAATCAGGCAGCTATGTCACCATGTTCGCTCATCGCTCAGTAATCAAAGCGTTTAGCAGATTGTTGAGCAACAGTTGTGTAGCAAACTGTGTCTGCTGAACGCACCCATTATCAATCGCTGTCGGAACAATCCTATTTCCAAGAAGCTGCAATTTTCAATAAATCAGGTTCATACTAAAAATATTTTTAACGAAAAAATCACCGTTCGTCGCAGTTGTTTTAATAACACCCAATTTAGACGATGCCATTTATGGCGTGCAACTTTTCACGTCACTTTTGGTTTGATAGCGAGCGGTGTAGAGAAGAAAGAGGGGTAGAAAAGTAGACTTGTTTTCTGTTTTCATGGGATTTTTTCATATTTCTCTTTACTCTTTTCTTGTTACGTTTTATTATTATTCTATTCTTATTGTATTGGCGTCATAAATCAGAAAAATACTTGGAAAAAAATACCTTCGTATGAATTCAAATAATTTTTGGTAGCAACTTCAAAAGGGAATCAAGAAAAAGAGACGTCATAAATGGCATCGTCTAAACTGGGTGTAACATTAAATGTTAAATTAGTAAAGTTCAAAAATATGGTTTGTGTTTTTGCCAATTCAATAGCATATTATCTTCACTCACGCACATACTCGTAATCTTTTTATTATCCTCTCTTAATTAAAAAGTTTCTAGAGTTTTTATTGTTAAATGTGTGTAAATTTTGAATTTTTTTAATTAAGACACAAAAGTGCTTTAATTAACTTCATCCAAGGTAAACTCCATCCACAACACTAACGTACCGTACCCTCTGTTTCTACCAATATTCGTTGTTGTTGTTATTACATATTTAATACACTCTTTTATAATTCCATTTTTTCAAGAACCTTAAAGTTATTATACTTTTTTTTTTTTCAAATAATGGGTGATCCAAGTAGAGATAATTTTTTCAATAGCCTTTTTTGACAGATCACATGTGAGTCGTGTCATGTTATTTTTGTTAAGTATTGTTTGGCATTTCATAATAGAAAGACTTACGCCTGAACAAGGTTTACAAATCGTTCAACTTTATTACGAAAATTCACGTTCTGTGTGGAACGTGTTTCGAGGCAAATTTTGTTTAGCGATGAGGCCCATCTGGCTCAATGGGTATGTAAACAAACAAAATTGCCGCATTTGGAACGAAGAGCAACCTGAAGAGATTCAAGAACTGCCACTTCATCCAGAGGAAAAACAACGGTTTGGTGTGGTTTGTGGGCCGGTGGAATCGTCGGTCCATATTTCTTTAAAAATGATGCCGGTGCGAACGTAACCCTCAATGGCGACCGTTATCGTGCCATGATAACCGACTATTTAATGCCTGACATTGAAGCTCGTGATCTCGACGACATTTGGTTTCAGCAAGACGGAGCCACTTCCCACACATCGCATCAATCAATGGATTTATTGAGAGAACATTTCGGTGAGCACATAATTTCATGTTTTGGGCCCGTCGATTGGCCATCAAGATCGTGTGATATCACACTTTTGGACTTTTTCCTGTTGGGATATGTAAAGTCTAAAGTTTATGCGGACAAACCCGCTTCGATTCAGGCATTGGAGGAAAACATCTCGCGTGTCATTCGCCAGTTACCAGTCGAAATGCTCGAACGAGTTATCGAAAATTGGACTCAACGGATAGATCATTTGCGACGTAGCAACGGACAAATTTGATAGACATAATCTTCAAAAAATAAATGCCAAAAAATGTTCTTTTAAATGATAATAAACATTCTCCATTAAATTTGAATTTTCTGTGTTTTTTTTTTCTTTAAAAAAGTAGGGAACCCCGAAATAGTTCACCCCTTATATGTTTGAAAAAAATCTTCAAAAATAGTTATTGCTGCATTTGATGAGCACATAGTCAGTCATACCATCAGATTACACAATTTAGGATGGGTGTGTTTGCGCTGTTTACAATTTCTTAACAAAAAATGAAAATCATTAATTGTCTAATAATTTCAAATCAACATTTATGCTCCATTTATTAAAATAATTGCTCGTGATTTATGGCTCCGAATAATGGATTTTCTTCTTTTATATTTTGCTCACAATTCTTTTGACTTGCACAACACCATGAGTGAGTGTGAGAGAATGTGATTTGCTTGAGGACAAGCAAAACAGTTCAATAAACCAAACAGGAAACACGCCCATTTTAGGCTTACTGTCAATATATGTATGACCTGATTAAAGCGAAAAATAATAGAATAATAATCATGAAAAAACTAATTGAACTTTAAGAATACATCATGTCTTTTTTTTGGAAAATATTGTTGTCCTAAATTTGTTAAATATTTTATTAATATTTTATTAATATTGGAAATTAAAGAAACAACAACTTTAACAAAATGTTCACCTGGGGGACTACGGCAAACAAATAAATCTTTTTTGATTTTCTTCTTAATTGCGCTAATATTTTGACCTTTTTCCAACTGAAAAATTAACAAACCAAAAACCAGACAGTTGAGTTAAAAAGAAAACCAAAAACTATACATATGTACATACATATATATAAAATGCAATTTTACATAAATCAAATAGTCGGCTACTAAGGGCATAAAACCAGTTCTATATTTAACTTCTTGCAGCTTAAAGTCACATTATTAATATATTTCCTACACCACCATACCATACCGACTTTAAACCATTCTTCTCCATGCAAAATTTACATTGTTGTGCTGTCATTATTATGCAGCGAGCAGTGTTTTAACTTAAAAATATGAATATTACAAAAGTTTTATATAAGTTCATATTAATAAAAGTCATTATTAGTTCAAACTCAAAATTAAAAAATAAGATAAAAATCGTTTGCTACAAGAAGCGAAGAGGGAAAGAACGAAGGTAGAGATTTATAAAAACTTAAGCAACTAAAAGTTCAACAGGGAAAACAAGCAGCTAACTAAGTTAACTATCCATAATAAAGACAAGCTAAATGAAAAAATTCAATAAGACGGTGATTAGTTTAAAATGTTTCAAGGTAATAAATGAAATGTTAGATGCCCTACAAAATAAACTTAAAAAATAAAATTTTCTAACAACTAAATTGTGTTTGTAAGATGTGTGAAAAGTTTTATAAGAATTGCTATAGTAGAAATCGTTAAAAGGTAGTACAGTCGAATTCGGATAAGAGCACGCTGTTTAATAGAAAAAATCGCTTAATTGAAAATAAAAATTCTTATTTATTATTTTTGATCAATTTCAAAGCAATTACATTTGCTTAACAGAAAATCCGCTTAATTAAAAAACCCCGTTTAATTGACACATATGTATTTTCGTTAGAAATAAACTACATATTTTATATAAAACAAACACCGCATATAAGAAAAACTTATTAATTCACTGGTGACGAAACACTTTTTAGTGACCGCTTATTTTAATGAAATATAATTAACTATTTATTATTTTCAAATGTCGTTGCAAGCTTATATATAATTTATAAAATGAATCTGAAATTTAAAACAAATCACAAATGTTTTACTTCTAATGCTAAATTTTCGTTTTACAGATCAATTTTGAAGTGATTTCATTTAACTGAAACGTTTTTCACTTATTCAAACTCCTTTTTATCGAAAATCTCGCATAAGCGGAACAAAGTACTAGTTATTTTACAATTCCGCTTAACCGAATTCGACTGTATTTACATTGTACGGCCATGTCACAGCCCAATTTTCTAATCCTGAAATTCTATTTGTGGAAAAACCTCAATGTGTGCAAAACGTTTCGTAGAAACCAGCTGCATAGAAATATTTAAATAAAAATATTTAAATAAAAATATTTAAAAAAAAAATTATTTGGTATTGTCGCACCGAGTAGAAAACGTCATAGCAATCGTCTTTGTAGAATTAGTTGAAAAATAATAGCTAAAGGTTCTTCCAATAGAGACTTTCTAACTTTCATAGTCGGTAACGGCCATCTGTCAAATTAGTTGTAATTTATTTGTTTTGTCAAATCACCATGGACGGACGAACGTAGCATTCAACAAGACGTGCCAAATAACTAAATTTGTTTTTTCAAAATGTGTATTTTGTCCGGGCTACGTACCGTGGCGCTTTCATCGTAAGATCATCTTTGGCGATGAGGCCCATTTCTTGATGAATGTGTAAGTGAATAAAGAGAATTGTCGATACCATTCCGCATGAGGTCTAAGAGCTTTCAATGCTTTATGAAAAAATCATTGTTTTTGTGTGGATTTTGGGCTGACAGCGTCATCGGTCCATATTTGTTTTAGAATGACATTGGCCAGGCCATCACTGAAAACTGCGAGCACTATACGTCGATGATTAGCAACTAATTTTGGTCTAAATGGGATGATCTGGGCACCAACGAAGTGTAGTTTCAACAAGATGGTGGTACGCTCATGCTACATTGGATATTCTGCACGAGAGATTTGAGGGCATGGTCATCTTACGTGTAGGTGATGTGAACTGGCCACCGAGATCGTACGATTTGTCCCCGTTAAAGTTTTTCTTGTGGGGTTTTCTTAAGTCGCAGATTTAGGCGAATCATGTAGAAATTGTCGTAGTAATTGGTTAAGCGATCAATTGGAAGGAATATGTACATTATATGGGCGTGGCACTGCATACTTTTCTTGTCATTTAAGACGGCATTTAGACAGGCAAAGTTTACATTGCCAAAGTTTTGAGTTTATATGCGAGAGGGGAAAGAGAGTGATGTGGAGTACAGACTTTGAAATACTCGCAAAGTTTCGTTTTGTTTCTCTTTCGGCGTATATATAGTTGTATTTTTATATGTATGTATGTACGTATGTATGTATACTGAAACCATAAAACACCAAATGCAAAACGTAAAAAATTCAAAAACAACAAAGATGTGAAACAGAATTTGTAAAACAAAATTTTGTGTGTCTGAATACCAAACAAAGTTTGAAAGAAAATTGAAAAACTTTGTCAAATTAAATTTTTGCCAGTCTAAATGCAGTCTAATTATATTTTCTTGCAAATAATATTTTACAAAAGTGAATGACCGAGAATTCATAGATTTAACGTACTACTAGTACATTAGGTCAAAATTATGAACAATTTATTGAAACAATGAACTTTTTCCTTGATACTTTCTTTCATTACTAAGGGGCTGTGCACATATTACGTAACACTGTTTTCAGAGAATTTAAACCCCCCCATGGTAACGCTTTTTACTATTTTTTCAGTGCAAAATTTCCAATCCGTAACAAGTCTTTAACCCCCCTTCGCGCGTTACATAATATGTGCACAGCCCCTAAAGAACATTTTTGTTTACATTTCTTTTATATGGACCTTATCTTGTTGCGCTCCAAGCTATTTGGGCAAAAAGCAATATCATGACTGATTTTTGCTGTGTAGCGTGTAACAAAAAAAAAAAAAAAAAATAGAGCGAATCATATTAGTTGACATTGCCAGTCACAATGGACAATAACGCCATACCGAAGCTTCTTAATTCAGAATACAATATACGAGTGCATATTTGTATGCTTCCTTTTCTTCTCCTTATTCTAAATAAAAGCCTTAAGCTGTTGTCAGTTAATTTCGTTTTGCCACAAAGACAATCACGAATAAAAAAAAATTATCACAAAAAGGTGGCAACAAGATAAATTAAGACAAATATGCAATGATATAAAGAAGTTATAAAAACTTATAAAGGAAAAGAATTTATATACCAGCAATGACTTGGAGTAGATTTAAATTATAAATTAATAACAAAAAAAAAAAAGACTTAATTGGAATGTTTTTAATTTAATAAAAAACTTTTTATTTTGTTTTTCTTTTTTTGTCAGTTTTTAAATTCCATTTGACCCATTTTTTTTATATGTACGCACACGCGTTATTATTTTTGTTTTAAATTTTAATTTAGCAGGAAATCCGTTTATAAAACGTTTATCCCGCAATACTTGTTGAAATAGTATTTGTAACGTACATATATATTTTTTGGCGTTTAACAGTTGTGCCTCTACAAAACTAACACGTATTTTTTTTTTAATTTTTCTCTTTTCAAATCTTCTATTTTAAATAAAAATAGATGTACGAATGTAAGTAAACGCTTAAACGAAGGAACTAATAAACTAATAAATAATTTTAATTGCTTTTGGGTAATTTGTGATGTTATGACAAATCAATTTAATGCCATGTTTTTATAAAAGTAGTCAGTCGTTTATTTAATTTATAACAATTCGCCATGCAGTACACGACTCAATTATTTATGTACACGACTGTAAAATACCATTCATAGCATTGCAGTGTTGCATGATCACCGACCTTCCATTATTGATAAAATTATATATGTAAGTGTTCACAATAATAATTACAAATGTGCAGAGATGGCCAATCATTTAATTACTGAAGTTTTAATCAAATGTGCATTAATCCTGAGTGTTTTGCGTGAGTCTGGTTATCTACTGAAATTAAAAAAAAAAAAAAATATCGTAAGAAGTATGATCGTTCATATGTCCGTTACGGTGATATCAGAAGTTAAATGCAAAAAAAAAAATCAGTTTAAAAACAGGCAATGAATTAATAGGCCTTATCACGAATGTCGTAGTCGTGACGAAATCTGTAAAATGTGGCAACGTTCGCTATATGTTTTACATGGGAGTCGTTAAAGTTCGACCACGACACACGTGATAAGGCCTATTATATTTTACGAAAGATGTGATCTGTTGAAAATATTTTCGTTAGGAAACGATAGAAAAGAAACAACAGTAGCAACAACAAAAATTTTATTCAATATACGAAGCAAGAAATAAATGGACAACAATTCGATTTTTCGACCATTGTTTCCCTGATATCTCATAACATGTGCATGCGAGTTTAAAGAATTTTTGTTTGAAATGTGTTTTTTCTAAAATCGCCATTTATTGAAAGGAAGTTTAATTAAAAGATAATTTTATCAAAAGGTACTTTTTTCAAGAGGTACTTTTTTGAAAAGATCTTTGTTTTTCAAAAGGTATTTGTTTTAAATGCTAGGTTTTTTTTTTAAAGAATACTTTTTTTAACGTTACTTTTTTCAAAACGTGCATGCGAGTTTAAAGAATTTTTGTTGAGAGGTGTTTTTTTCTAAAATTGCCATTTATTGAAAGGAAGTTTGATTAAAAGTTAATTTTATCAGGTACTTCTTTCAAGAGGTACTTTTTTGAAGGGATCTTTGTTTTTCAAAAGGTATTTGTTTTAAATGTTAGGTTTTTCTTGAAAGAATACTTTTTTTAACGTTACTTTTTTTCAAAACGTGCATGCGAGTTTAAAGAATTTTTGTTTGAAAGGTCTTTTTTTCTAAAATCGCCATTTATTGAGGTATAATTTTTAAAATTTTCTAGGTTCAAAATGTACTTTTTTTTATAAAAGGATATATTCTAAAAGGTTCTTTAATAAGTAAGAGGTGCTTTTTATGAAATGTTCTTCTTCTTAAAAAGTATTTGTTTTAAAAATCGGTTTTTTCAAAAGATACTATTTTTAAAATGCACTATTTCTATATTTTTATAGGTTATGTTTTCAAAAGGTATTTTTTTTCAATGGGTTTTTGAAACGTACTTTTTTAAAAGGTAAATTTTTTATACATACTTCTTTTAGCTATGATCACCTGCTGGTTCCCATTTTATTTTTCTAACAATTTCCCACAATTTTTAATTTAAAAGATGGTTTTTTAAATTTAAGAAAAGTACTTCTGCACCGAATGCCATTCAAGGCAACACAACTGTGAATAATATATGTATGTACAACATAAATTATCACACTTTATTTTTGTTTTAATTTTAATTTTTTGACAAACAGCTGTCAAATTAGCACTCATTTGTTATGTTAATTATGGTTGAAATTATCTTTTAGTTCTTTAATTCTCAAGCAATAATTTATCATAAGGCATGCAGCTTAAATGTGCTGTAATTTTCAAGTACTTGCTGTTCCAAATCATTTATTTATTTATCCTTTAATCGTATTGTAAATCTGATAAAAAAAAATAGAATAATTATTGTCGAGTATGTCATTATGACAGTTAAGAAGGAAAAATAAACGTTCGAAATAATTCCATTGACCTTTATTGTAGTTTTTATTTTATAGTTTTCTTAAAGTGGGTTGGTGTGTCTTGTATGCCTTCTCAACAAAGATGATACGGACGAAGATTATAATAAAAATATAGCAACAAACACAACAACAAAAACAAATGTACATACTTTGTAATAAAAAAAAAAAAAAATAAAGATATGAGAAAATTATTAAAGCAATACATACTTGTAATCATATGGAATGTGCAACTTATAATAATACTCGTAATATCATCGTTGACGTTTCACTGACGATTGTGTGTCTCAATTGGCTGAATAAATTGAATTGAATTTGATTTCTTTATTACGATTTGTTTTCATTTCGTTATTACGAGTTATTTATTTAGTTTTTCTTCTCAACTCACATTAAATATAATTGAACTTTGACTTTTAAGTAGCTCCACATTACTGTCTTATATGGCTGCCTGTCTTATAGTTTGCTTTTCTATTTTACGTGCAATTTTAGTTGCAATTAATTGCAGTACAGATATTTTGGCTTTTCATATGATGAGAGATTTTGTTGTCTCGCAATTAAAAGAAATATATTTCATAATTAATTATGGCCAATTATTCAAAGATTGGTCTGAGTTAAATAACACTATTGATAAAGATAATTAACAAAGTAAATTGGGGTAAACTTTTTTAACTTTGTAGTTAACTCTTGACTAATAACCAGGTGATAAAATCAGAAACTAAATTTAAATTCTCCTAAATACGTTTTGGTACTTTTTGGAAATTAGTCCAAATATTTTAGGCTTTTTTTTTCTATACAACTAGTTGTGTTTAAGTAAATATTTCTAAATATGAGCCACTCCACTCAATAGAATTTGTTTTTGGATAATGTTAAATTTTAAAATAGTAGTTTGAAAAAGGAGTCTTTTGAGGGGCTACTTATTGAAAACTGTAGGTACTAATCGAAAAGGTACTTTTTTTGGTAAATAGTATTTTGCGAGAAAATACTTTTTGGAAAAAGTATTTGTTTTAAAAAAGTTTTATATGGAAAAATTACTTTTTGGAAAAGGCAAAATTAAAAAAAAGTTTTTGTAGAAAATATTTTCTTTATTGACTTTTTTAAAATCGCTGTTTTTGGAAAATTACAGTTTTTGAAAAATTTAACTCTTTTGAAAAATTACACTTTTTGGAACGAATACTTTCTGGAACAAATACTCGTTCCAGAAAATGGTACTTCTTAAATTGGTATTATTGAAAGTGGGATATGTAAATTCTGGGAGCGACACTTTTTAGAAAATGTTATAAGTTCATTTGTACTTTTTGGAAAATGGAGATTTTTTAAAAAAAGGTACTTTCCGAATAATGTACTTTGTAGATACTAATCGAAAAGGTACTTTTTGGAAAATAGTATTTTTTTGAGAAGGTACTTTTTGGGAAAAAATACTTACTAAAAAAGAATTTATTTTAAAAAAGTACTATGTGGAATGTGTTTGAAGATAAATATGACGAATCTACTGGAATTTGGCCAATTATGGGCACATTTTTGTTTGTCACTCATTTGCACGAACGGGAAATTAAAGCCAAGATCAAAACTTATTGACTATGTAAGTCCGATTTCTCAATTGTATTTGAATATGTTCCATCGAGCCATTTTAAGAATGTCCTGAATTAAACAGATTTAACTATCAAGAAACAAAACCTTAGATTTCAGTAGAGGCACATTTTTCTAGATGATTAAAACGAATAAAAAACTTCAACTGCGATTATCTCGAAATGGATTTTTTTGGAGTTATGACGTTCTATTAGTAAATGAGCGATATGACACAGAGTGAATGAATGTTTTGTTCTCATAATGAGAAACATTTTAAAGTTAAAATTTATTACTTTTCATATGTACATTTATAAATACATTTTTGTTTAAATCCAATACTTCTGACTCAATGAAATAAATTTGTAAAATCTTTTTTTTATAAATTTTACAACACATTTTATAAGTATTGGCTTATTAACTTTACCTTCTTTAACGTAACATTTACCTTAAAATTCCATTTTTAAACGTTGAACAAATTGCTTGTAATTTGCAAAAAAAAAAATTGTTTTCTAAAGTGTAAAATTTATGACAGCAGTCAGCTGCGTTCTTCCATGTCTTAAAAAGCGTGTCGAATGCTACAAATGTTTGCAGCACGCAAAATGACCATTAAATGGTGGCATTTATTAAATAAATGTAGTAAAATCTGCTAAAATTAGTTAAAATGACCTTATCCTTA
Source organism: Lypha dubia (assembly GCA_947311025.1). Lineage (NCBI taxonomy): Eukaryota > Metazoa > Arthropoda > Insecta > Diptera > Tachinidae > Lypha > Lypha dubia. The sequence goes on from OX371264.1 coordinate 11,991,089, forward strand.
ACAGAAATCCATTCACATGTGAACAAGTTAAGGTTTTTTCTTATTTACATATTTATTTATTTGTTGTATGTATATTTTAAGTCTGCCCGTCATAACACAGACCTGAAGGACAAAGAAATATGCTCCTTGCGTTTGTTTGCATTCTCAATGTGTTTTTTCGTCGTTTTTGTTTTGCTGTTTTATTACGTGTCCTAACAAAAGAAAGTTGACGAAATAAAAAAAGAGTTGTTAGAAAAGGAATGACAAATACGTGTTTCGCAAATATTTTATAATGACAAGTTGGTGTTGAAATATTTCAAGCATGTTAAAATGGCTGACTAATCAATGGATTTTTTCCAATTAGAACGCAGATTATTCTATGCGTTAGCTGAAGGGGTAATGGGGGGCGAAAGATTTTTGCTGCATTATTCGTCCAATATGTTCTCTAATGGAAAAAAAAATTATTTTAAGTCTCGCTGGATACCTTTTCTTCTTCCCTTGTTTTTTTTATTAACCCCCCTTAGACTAAATCCAGAAATGTTATGACTGTTTTTTAAGGTAAATGCTTGAGTTTTTTAAATTTAACAACCTTAAGGTTAAATAGAAAATTTTAGCTTAACAAAATCACTCACACATTTCAAAAAAAAAAAAAAAAATTAATAAAAACAAAACGAAAGTGCTGTTGTGTTTTTTTTCAAGGAATCCTTATGTGTATACGGACTCCATCTACTCCCATCACCCAAAACAAATTTCATATAGGAAATATATTTGCTGTTACTAGTAACAAAAAGTAATCTTATATCTTATTTTTATGTATTTAACCCCTACTTTTACTACAAATACAACAACATAAGGTTAATATTCTGTTGTAAAATAATCCTTCTATTAACCTTATTGGATTTTTCTTTCCCTACCCATTCGTTTTTTTTTTCTTTTAAGGGATGTTTGCCTGTTGTGTGTTCAGTTTTAATCCGATAATTGTAAACATAAACACTTCGACAGTCACAATAATGCTAAACTCAATTGTTTTTAGGAAAGAGAATCCATAAATAAGATTTGTTTGTTCATTTTTGTCACGAAAGTGTTTTTTAATTTAAACAAAACACAGAGCAAAATGATACGTTACGCGATATCTCGTTGACAGCACATGGCGTTAATATTGTTTTATTTTTCTATTTTTCATTTAGTATTTATTTATTTAAAAATTGATTTTTGTTATTCAATATAATCTCGTTAGTCAATTAAATCAATTAACACTTTTCACTTGAATCTTGTGTACATAAATTTAACGGAACTAAATTCTCTTGTTATACAATGCAACTAGCCGGCCGCTTTTATACGAGAAATGTTACCAGCAGCGTTGGCATGGGGATCACTAGACCCTCCGATTTTCCTAAAAAAAATATAAAGTACCAAACTGCAAGCAACCCCTTTCAAACAAAAAAAAAGTTTAGGGGACGGCGGGAAGTAAACTTTAACCTCGGCTTTCCACAAAGAAAAGTTTTTGAACCAAGCGACAAACAAAAAAGGAATTTTGAAAATCGACCCATAAATGGAGGACTTATGCGATATTTCACATTTTGGGGGGTCAAGTTGCTCCATCGATTTCCAAAATAGCTTAAGCGACAAAAGCAATTTTAGCTTAAGCGACAAGCCGATGTCACGAAAAAATACAAACAAAACATTAATGCACTCTTAAAATAAAATAGATTTTGTTATAAATTGGTAACGGTTCCGTGCTTGACCATCAAATTTTAAGGTTAAGGGTGTTGTTTATAGAGTGTCAAAACTTTGCGTTGGCATTATTGCTTTATTTAAGCACACATTTAACAGCTGATAGTTGCTTTTTGTTTAGTTTACTTTTAAATTTCATTATGAATCGACTCACACCAGACCAACACGTGCAAATTGTTGAAATTTTTAATAGAAATAATGGTTCTATTCTTCAAACTCATCGTGCAGCGGTCGGTACAATTGATGTACTCAAAGAAACTTTTGATGAAAAAATAATTTTACGTACTGGCCCAAATAATTGGCCACCAAGAGCGCGTGATTTAACCCCATTACATTATTTTCTTTGGGGTTATGTTGCCACTTGTCTACTTCGATAAACCACAAACAATTGAACACCTGGAAATCAACATTCGAAGAGTTATCGGCCGCAAATGCTGCGAAAAGTTGTTGAAAATAGGTGTTCCAGACTGCGCCTTCTACGCGCCAGCCTTGGCGGCCACATGGCAGAAATCATATTTAAACTTTAATTTCATAAAATTTTCTTTCCAATAAAGCCCGTTTCATTGATATTAAAAATATATTTCCTTGTTTTATTATAATTTAAACTTGTGTCACTGTATAAAAAACACCCTTTAAATTGCAAATGTTGCCAAATATTTCATTTATTAAAAATAAATTAAAATTAAAAACCATGTCGCTTAAGCTATTTTTGCGGTTAAGAATCGATATATAGAAGCGAGAGAGTTTGCATTATAAAAAATATTGGTCGATTTAAAATTAAAAATAAAACAACAGTTTACAAAAAGACGATTTTGTTCTAAGCTGTTAATTATATCGAAGTTCCTCTTGGGAAAAAACTAAATAGCCGACGTAATTCGCAGTTTATTCCGTAAATTTCTTTATTCGCTTACACAATTACCTTTTTGTAAGGCAAAGAGTATGTATTTGTGCGTTTTTTATGCTATTGCATAGCATTTTTTATCAATATACATATGTAATTATATTATTACCTTTTGTTTAATAACTCCGTTGTTATTCTGGCAATACTGTATCTTAATGAAATCAAAATCAATAGCATACTTTAGGGGTTAACATACATTGGGCGATTTAAATACTTAAAAAAACAAAAGACTTAAGAAACAAACTTAGTGTCAGGTTTTTCCGTTTCAAAAACAAAAGACTTACGAAACAAACTGAGTGTCAGGATTTCTCGTTTCAGAAACAAAAGACTTAAGAAACAAACTTAGTATCAGGATTTCTCGTTTCAGAAACAAAAGACTTAAGAAACAAACGTTTAAAAATTTCTTGATTCGGTCGCCTCAAAGCTTAAAAAAAAATTGTATAAAACACAAATGCATATTAATTTTAGTTGACTCTAAAATCATTAAAAATCGTACATAATTAAAAGTCTTTAAATTAACGGCCCGGCCCACGATGTCGATCGAAAGATAATGCTAAATTTTTAAACGAAAAACAACCAATTTGCGATCTTCTAACCATCCATTTTATTTATTTGTTTAGCTTTTGTGCCAGTAAACAAATAACAAGTTACATAAAATCGGTTTTTTACGTCTAGAAATCCAGCGATCGATATCGTACGACATCGTGGGCCAGGCGGTTAAAATGTTTATTATATTAGGGGAAAAATGTAAAGCAACATACATACTCTATCGACAAAGAGAATCGGTAGGTTTAAACTTCTTCCAATTTAACTTAAACTATGCTTCACGGGATAGTAAAAACTACAGTATTGACAAAATAACAATGAGAATGATGTTTGACAACTAATTGTGAGTTTTTAGGATAGAGTTTAAACGTAGTTTCAATCTGAATATAAGTACACGGCCTGTTCGTCGATATCGAAGAAGTTATTTTTTCGAATAATTACATTCAAAACAAAAACAAAATTTTTGAATTTGTTTTTGTTTCAAATATAATTGTTCGAAAGAAAGAACTTCTTTGATATCGGCGAACTGGCACTTAATCGAGTTTAATTGTGTTTGTTGTTTTTAAGTGATAGCTTAAACCGTGCAAAACGGCCATACTGAAGACTAAAAATTGGCAACACTATACATCAAATAGCAATGTTTTTTTCCAAGCAACACTGAGTTTTATATAAAAGAAGAAGAAATATCACCCATTTGAATTTTATTAAGTTTTTTTTTTATTAAAAAACAATAATAAAATTAAAAAAAATCTTATATATATGTTCTTATATTTTGTTTGTTTATAATATTTTGATAGATGGCTTTTTATACATGTTGTTGTTCTACCGAATTTTAGTAAGTTTAAGCCACCAACATTGGCCGCTTAAACTTTCAAGTAAATGTCATCCTAAAAACAGTTAATCCAGACTAAAGTTATGTAAACCTCTGATCGGCCACCTAAAACATCACTCTTAGCAAACTATGACGTATTAACTGGATTCAATCCCACGTCAGGGCAAGTGATCAACATCATAATTCGGCATTGATTATTATTATTAATAATCGAGTGAAAGTACTGAAATAATAGACGATTGTTAAGCATAAAGTACACGTTAGAAGCCGGTTTCTCATACCAAATTCTTATTTCAAATTTAATTTTGGCTTTATGAATTCAACTTGTATGTACTTAATTATTTCATAGTTTTTTAACATAAAAGAAAGATATTGAAAGAAAAAATCCAGATGACTAAGTTAAGCATGAACTAAACTAGAAGTAAATAAAAAACTATGTTAAAGTTTGTAATTAAAAAGAATTGAAAAAGTTTTGCATCGGTAGGCGTAAAGGAATTCTTAGGGTTAAAGTTAGTTTTAAATAAGAATGCTGTAAGGGAAAACCTACACTTTAGTGTAGAAATTTATTATGAATACTGTTTAAATTTATATATGTTTTTAAATAAATAATAATATTGTTTCGCCATTATTTAATTTGATATATTTTTTAGAAACCTACATAGTTTTAGGATATTCTAGAATTTTAGAAATAGAATATTAAGCGCGCCATATGCCATTTATTTTAAAATTTAAAATTTCACTTTTATTTAACTATTGTATTTTTCATTATACGAAGAACATGCTTGTAAAAAGAATTCCCTTTTGTTATTGAACTAGTAAAAAAAAATTGTTTCGTAGTATTTTACACGTGCCAAAGTAAAATAAAATCGTCAACTCTAGTGTATAAATGTCCAGAAAGGGAATTGTCTATTCTACCACCACCGTTTATCATCATAAATGTGTCATTGTAAATGCAATAGTTTTTATCTGTCCGTTTGGAATTTCATTTAAAGAAAATCAATAAATTTTTCATGTGTATACATACAAAACAACCTACCAATATATGTATACATATACATGTACTTACAAGTTTTGGTTTATTTTTGAACGTTTATATTGTACGGTTTCAAATAGAATAATTGTACCAATTTGAAATGAATTGTACCAATTTAAAATGAATTGTACCAAAAAGTGTACTATAAACTGAAAAAAACATGAAGTATTTTATCCCATTGTGCAGCTTAAAAAACCAATACATTTCTAACGACTGATTCCCTACAAAAAATAAGTGTACTCTATACATGCGTGTATGGGCTACTCCACAATGGAGTATGAGTACTCCAAATGTAGCCAAAGTGTATGAAAAAAACATGGTCCAATTTACATTGCGATGTCCTAGGGTTGGACTACGTACCCAAAAACTACTCCATGTTCTACTAATCCAAGGGGTACCCACAGGGATTAGTTTCGAAACTACTCTACATATTTTGCTATTCCATGGAGTACCCACAGGGGTAATCCGGTAAAAATGTATACATACATACATATTTATGTATGTATCTCTGTCACTAATATAATTGAATGATATTTTAAGTACATACAAATGTGTGAATTCAGCCCTTCCATTACATTTATATAAAAATACAAAATAAAATTCAGAAATTGAAAAAACACGAGCTAACTTGTGTTTCTTTAAGCTTCCATGAATTTGTTTTAATTTTAACAGGGAAGCTACCACATTTTCAATTTAACTCCAAACATTTTTAGTGTTGCCAAATGGTATTTAACTATAAATGTGTGTACAAATGAAATGGTCCACGGCTGTATTACATAGGAGTAGTCCAAAAACTACTCCTTCTATCTAAAATGGACCATGTACTCCAATAATTTTTGTAGGGTTATGGTAGAGGGGGCCGTAAAGTTAATTATACTTGGGATTGATTTTGGATGCATTTACATTGAAAAAATTATTTTATATAATTTCAATGAATAAAATTTATTACTCTATGAACATATAGTGCCTGTTCGCCGATATCGAAGAAGTTCTTTCTTTTGAACAATTACATTTGAAACAAAAACCAATTTCCAAATTTTGTTTTTGTTTTAAATGTAATTGTTCGAAAGAAAGAACTTCTTCGATAGCGGCGAACAGGCAGTAGGTTAAGTTTTCACATACCCGACGACAGTTGTACTGGCATTAAGCAGCATCACAAATCATTATCGATGTAGCATCTGGCACATCTTCCAGCAACTACACACTGGGGCAATAAAACAATAAAGAACTTCTTTATGTTCGACTCGAATCTTAATAAATTCTTTAATCGAACATAAATTATTTGTTTATTGTGTTTTTCTATCTTTTTGTGCTTTTGTTAAAACAATTCTTATTTCATGCTTGAGAGGTTCCATAAAAACATACGAGTTGGAAAACTTTGTATTCTCAGGCTGCCCCAAAGATAGTCAAAACGTTTTTGTCTTTTAAGTAATAGACACTAGTTTTATGCTAACTCATACCAAAAAAAAAAAAAAGTTACATCAAGGTTTTGTCTTAAAATACAGGAGGTAAACCGACAGCAATGCGACAATGTTTGTTGTATTTTATTGTTTTTTTTTTTACTTGTCTTAATTGGTGGGGGTTACAGTATAAGAAAGCACGAGGTTCGCTGCAGTCTGTTTTCTCTTACTTTGTATTTAAAATAAAGGCATTTTCTGCAACCAATGTTATGGCGCACGCAGTAAGTCAAAACTACAGTTTTTCGTTTGTATTGTTTGATGTGCGTTGTGGGTCAGTGAGCTGCAGCAAGTGCTTAGGTTTCGGGTATACTTAATTATGCACATTAATTTTTATGATCTAATCGTTTTTGTTCAAAAGCAAAAAACACTTGTTTACGCAAACGTTCGTTTCAAACATTCAGTTTTATTCACTTGTTGTTTTGTGATAACATGAATGTTTTGACTGTGTCGTCAAGTGTATGAACTCATTTTGCATCGAAGCCAACTTTTTGTTAGCTGAACAAGTGTTTTATTCAGTTGTTAAAGTAATTTTCTACTCGAATTTTAATAAATAATTTTTATTTATATATTTGTCGCAGTTTGAAACATGCACACATACATATATATACTTTTGACTTCCGAAATCAAATTTTCCACCAACAAAATACAGATCATGCACATTCACATCAAATGATCGAAATGATTTACACTTGTTAATGAATTTTCTGCTTGTTCATAAAAAGCGAACGAGTATAAAATTGAATGATACTTGTTCGTGTTGTTCTTAAAATTCAACGTAAGGGAATAAGTAGGATCAATCATAATTGTTGCAGCTCACTGGTGTGGGTTCAGCCTTATTAACATTAGTTTTAGTTTCTTTCAATTCCAGTTTAAATATCTCATCGATTGATGCGAATTTCTATATAAAAATTTTAATTTTAACTTAACTAAACCAAATCTTTTAATGTGGGCTTAAGAAAAACCACAACTCTTAAACTTTTATTATTATTAATAATATTTTAAAAAGTTATATAAAAAATATTTTGTGTACCAAGAGGTTAAAATCCTACTAATCAACTTTCGTTTGTACCAAAATTGGTACAATTTTACCACAAATCCCAACACTGCTACTTACTGTTATACATACAAACATGCACACAGAAAGGAAACATATTTTTTGTCGTTCATAAAATCTTGATAGTATTCTCATTTAGCTCTATTTTCTCTTTTAGTTTTATATGAGTTTATTATTTTATAACGTATTGTCTATTGTTAAATTAGTATAGTCAATGAATTTCAATTCGATTAGGGAGGGGGAAGGAAACATGTGTTGGTTTTTCTTTTATTACACATTTTATGTTTTTGTTTTCAAGGTTACTTTAACTATAAATTTGTTATTAAAATATTTATTTTTAATGGGATAAAACGTTTGGATGTACGTATGTATGCGTATAAAAAAATCTAATTCCAAATATTTTATGTATGTACATATGTATGTATGTGGTATGATGTTGATCCTTATGTTTAATTGTGTTTTAACACCACTACTAACAACACCACAAGAAAAATAACAAAATTTAGCTGCAATATATTTTGGTGGGTGTTATTATTCTCTAACTGCAAAAGCAGTCAAAGAAGTTTAAAACGCTATGGAGAAGGTTTTATTTGAATTTTTTGTAAGAATTTGAATTACTGCTGTACAGATTTTATCATAATTCATGAACGACCTTTCAAATATTGTTGTACAATTCATGTAAAACACGTTAAAGTTAACCAAAAATAAAAAAAAACTAAGCTTATTTTTGAGTAAATCGGGAAAGGCGCTCTCAACTTGTGAGAAAATGTATGGAGGCCCCTCTTCAAAAGTATAAATATATTTGGGGTGTTCACACTATTGTCATATCAGTCATATCAGTCATATTGTCATAATGTCTTATTATTTTACAACAGTTTAAAAAAATTGTTGTTGTGCTTCAAGCAAAAAAGTCATATAATAATAAGACATTTTGAGGTATGTCTATGGTTTGTCATAGAATAAGAGTAGAAATTGTATAATAATTTTTAATGCTTTAGGTCGTTTTTATATAAAAAATGTTTTTAATTTTAATTTTTCGATATTTCGCCACACCGTTGGTTGGCTTCTTGAGGAGAAAGCTTTAGAAATTATTTTACAATTTAAATTAAAAAGGTCAAGAAAATTAGAAAACTATTAACAGTAGAAATCTTAGTCGATCAGCGGCAACTCCTTATTCGAGCCGGCGATAATATTTACAAGCCGCCGCTACTTTTAAATAACACAAGAATGAAAACAAGACAAATTCATTACCAGTTATACATATGTTCGACCAAGGCGAATAAATTACAAAGTGGATGAAGTAATGTAATTTTTTATGCATGGAGAATTTTGACAGCGTAGGTAATGAATTCGCCGTTTACACAAACAAAATGCCTGTTGTTTGCATTGTTGTTTAATTATTGTAGTCGTAATGAATTTGCCTTTTGCACGAAAATTACATTAAAAAGACGCCGGAAAATATGTAACAAATTTGACAGTGTAGGTAATGTATAAATTCGAGTGAATTCGCCACTACATCCACCTTATAATTAATTCGCCTTGAAAGAAAATATGTGTTTGTGTAAGTGATCTGCCTGGCAGCTTGTGAACGTTTTTCCACTTGCCGCCGTCCAAAAAAATAGTTCAGCTCATGTTACTGGTAACAGCTGCTTTTGATTATATTTATTTCAGCAAGTTCGTATAGATAAAAAAAAATTTAAATTTTAATTGATAATGGACATTTTAGTAAATTTGCACGAAATTTATTGTTTTCTATATTAACAATTAAAAAACATTTACATACATTAAAGCCAAAATGCAAACGTATGCGCAATAATCTGACTAAAAATGGAGTGTTGTTAAATGTTTATCATCAGGCACAATTATGACATAGCACACTTATTTATGACGGGGTGTTCACATTTGTCATATTTTAGTGTGCTATTATTTTATGACATATTTCTTATGACTACAGTGTGAATACCCCAATTAAATAAAAATAAATATGACTTTAGTTTATTGTGAATGAAGTGATCAGCAGTTCTTTGTTTTCATTTCCTATGACATTTTCCCAAACAAATAATGTTTAACATACTTTTAGGCATTATTTCGAATTGGATAAAGTAAATATGCATCTAAAATATTTATTATCACTGTTTGCCAAAAATTGCACTACATTTCGAATTCGCACAATTTGTTTGCATGACTTGCCAAAAAAAAAAAAAAAACACAAATAGAAAAGGCCACCGACATTTATTTATTAATCGGTCAGACATATTACCTAGAATGTAATTTCATTTTTAAACAATTTCCCTTGTGTGTATTTTGGCCAAAAAAAATTTATATTTTAATGGGAAAAATAAATGTATTTTATAAAACATTCCCTTGTATCCATCTATCCATGTACAAGTATATAAGTTAGTATTACACAATTTAATGTTTGAAACAATGTTCATATTTGTACGTAAAACATACATATGCTCGTATTTGGCTTCAGGAAAGAAATTCTCATTTTACTTGAGTTCAGTTTAACTCTTTTTTTCTTCTTGATATATTAAACACTAACATAGATATTACATACTTATGCCTAGTGTGCTTGTAAGCAGAATATACATATATATGGTAAGAATAAAAAGGGTGTCCAGAAGAAACGTTTTATGTACAAACAAATATTTTAAAACTAAAGAATTTTGAATTGTAAACGAACTAGATGTGATAATAAATATAAATATACTAAAAATTATGGCAACACTGTCAGAATGTTATTTTGAAAGCGTGAAATTGCACATGAAACGGCGGAACATAATAACATTGTTTACGGAAATCAAATAACCCGATAATATCTGTTCATTTTGTGTTGCTCTTGTTGTATGCAAATTAAAGTTTAATTTTTTTCAAATCATTAAAGAAAAAAGAATACGAGAATCCTAGTTTTTTAAATGAAAAAGTTTATGGCTCGATTATGGATAGCAACCGAACTTCAGTTGCGTTGCCAGCCGGTAACGGAAAATTTGTCGTTGCAAGAAAAGCACTAAATAGCAACTGAAACTGAAACCTCTCAGTTGCCAGTTGCCATCCGTAATAGAATTGTCAGCAACTGACAACGCAACTAGAGTTCAGTTGCCATCCATAATCGACCCATTAATTAGATGTTTTAATGCTTGTTCCACTAAATCACGAAAACCATTTAATGGATTTTGTTACATAGATAGCTAATGGTATAGATTACTAAAGGGTACTTTTTAAGGAGTAAAATTGAAACAAAATAAGTACTTTTAATAATTTTATTTTTGTAATATTTTTATACTTATCATTTGTAGCCTACATTAGCATACAGTGTGCTCCCTCTCTAGGAGTCTAAATGAGACACATTTGGTACTTTTGGTACTTTATTATTTGTGGTACCATTTCTGTCTTCGATAAAATTGGTATAGCGATAGTTTAATCTGAATTTAGCTAAACACAAATCGAACATCCGACAATTATCAAATTAATGTTAGTAGAAAATTTGACGTTGAATCAATTACAAAATCTACACGGCAGTGCATAATATTGTTTTGGGAATCAGCAAATTTTCCCCGTAAGCATTCTTAGGTATCTCATCAATTGTTTGCTTCTGTTCCGGCCAATCAGTTGCATCTGAATTTGTATCTAAAGTTATGAAATATATGACCTGAGTAGAATACGAGAATTACATGTTATTTCAACTTAAACGTAATGCTCAAAGACGTTACTTAACCATTATCATAACAAACAGCTGTTCAAAGCAAACCTAAGGAAAACAATGTATTTTGTTAGACATAAACATATGTTTATGTTTATGACACTACTAATTGGCAAAGTAAAGTAAGTAATGGTTATGGGGTTCATGTTAGGGTTATAGCGCGTCTAATTGAACCCAAGGCGAATTCATGACCAGGTGGTCATCATCAGCTGTGCAACCATTAACTGTAAAAAATTGTATATGTTAAGAAGTTAGGTTAGTTTTTCTTATATGTGACCTTCTCCGAGAAAAGGGACCTCCTAGTGTGTAAAAAACGGGTTTGGACTTAAGAGAGGATTAAGAGTGATAATGCGTTTTTTGAAACTTTAAATGCGTTTTTCTCAAAACTTTATTTTCACACACTAGGTACCTTTTCTCGGAGAAGGTCACATATATTTCTATAATAACATTGTTGCATTTGCTTTGAGAGATGGAGGAAAATTTAGCGGCGAATTTTTATGTTGTAGAGATAAGACTGCATGGTATGAATTCGCCTTGGTTCAATCAATTTGTATTTTGTATTAGCATAATGCATTTATAACTCTCGTATTCTACATATATAAAATTTAAATTTATATATTCTACGAAATATTATATCGATGGCTTAATATAAGAAGGTCGTACCTCGTTTTTATTCAAAATCAGTTTTTTTTACATGTTCTAGTAGAAAATACTTAAATACAGCTCCTTTAAAAAAAACAGTTTCATGTTGACGAATAACAGATTTACAGTAATTAAAAAAGCCCTAACTCATTAAAAAAAATAAAACAGAATTGAAATTGTTGGCTGTTTTAATAAAAATCTACTCCAAATTTATAAATTTTTTTTTTCAGATTTTATTGCGCTTTTTCCTTCTCCTGTAAAGTAGATAAAAGTTAAGATACGACCATTCTATATTAAGCCATCTATATTGTATGTCTGGACGCCCTTAAAGACATGCAAACTTTTTCACATTTTTATATAAAATTCCCATTTCATGTCAACGTATTTAAGTTCAAATAATAGAAAAGAAGTTGCAGGAAATTAAAAAAAAAAACAACCATATTGAATTGCATTTGCTAAGAACTGCAAAGTGAAGAAGTGGCAGAAATAAAATCCCAAACAACATGCAATGCGCAAAATAGGAAAAAAAACGAGAAAAATAATGTTAAATTTGTTAAAAGCAGAAAAAAAGAAACTTGGTAAAGAGAAGCAAAAAAAAAGTATTTACTTCAATCAATTCTATTTTGGCCAAATAAGGAGATTTAAAAACTCAAGTGTCAGGGAAATTGTGCAAACGAAAAAAATCAAATATGTAGTTTAAACACATTTTAAAACACATTTAGATGAAACAAAAGTATTTGTGCTACCAAAATATATTATGTTTTTACATACATACGAGTAAATATATGTGTGTGTGCATGTAAACTCATACAAATATATTTGCAGTTTTCCGCAAGGTTTATTGACTTTATGATGAGCAAAAAAAAAAAAAGTAAAAAGTTAAATGAGTCTAAGATTTATGCGGGTAAAGACAAAATCCTTTAAATTAAATTCAATGAATATTTTAAGTATGGAGTAACGAAAACTTCGTATGACTTTTAAATTTCTTGTTCAATTTTTTAAGTATGTGATCCTTGTATGGACTGTAAAAGTATTTTCGTATCGAAAAGTAATCGAATTTTAAGAATATTCGGGGTCCAGGTGTGGCAAATTTTGAAAACATCGGGTTACCGATTCCAGCCTACGTAACAGTCAGTTCACATTTTACGAAACTGAGGGAGGACGGGATTATAATTAATGATCGCTACGACCGAAACTCTCGAAATATTCATAGATTCGAGATTGTATAAAGAATTTTGTGGTAAATTTAGTACAATTAAAAATTGTTCCAATAGCCGTTTTTTTGTTATATTATATTTATTCTATGGGCCACTTTAGTTGAATTAAATTTAAAGCTTGAAATGTTTTAGAATATAAATTAAATTTTATAAAAGAAAAATCATCAGATTTAAGTTTGCGAAATTATTAAAGACCATAAAAATTCTTTTCAGAAACATTTAACTGACCCATCTATATTGTGCACTACGTGTGTAATTCCTGTTCCTGTTTTCATTTAATTTCCGGTCGATTATTACGGGCAAATTGACTCGTGTGGACTGTTAAACAATTTACAATTCTAAGAATCTTGAGAACATATTCCTACGATGGAATGGAAACATGGTTGATATTTTAAGACATCCACACAAATCTATCTTGTAGACTTTCGCTTTATTTCAATCTGCCATCGTTTAACGTTCGATATGGTGTATTACAGCAACGTTTGCTATTTCTGATAAAGATCAATTTGTTGCACGCTTGATTTGTTTTTAATTTCTGTAACTTGTCCTCATAAGTTTAATAATGCAATTGTCTTAATTTTATTGCATCTTAATTAACAAACATACACCGATTTTATTACTTTCTTTTCAGATCTCATAACGTTAAGAAATTCTCCAAATTCTATCCATTATATGGAAAACAACGCTCGTTAGAAAAATTATACAAACAACAAAACTGAAAAGATAATCCCTTGGAACAATTATAAATTATTTCAACAAAATCTCAAATAATTAACAACAACCACAAAAATAAAAGAAGACTTAAACTGAAATACAACAAGGCTTTCTGCTAAATATTGCTACATACTCGCCACATTCAACGAACTACAAATAACAATAAACAAAAAACGCAATATAATATACACAATTATTGTATTTTATTTATTATGAATTTTTATTGAATTGTACACACAAACAAACAAATTTTATATATTCAGTAGCCTTAGAAAAAAAGCAGCGATTTTTGGAGCGAAAAAGAAAGTTGGAAAAAAAAAACTTCACTAGATTTCGTGCAAATTGAAGAAAGAAATCATCAGCAACAACATCATTATCATCACCATCATAAACGTTTTAAAATAATTTTACAAAAATGACGTAAGTACCTTTTACTCCTCTTTCCTTGTTAAATTATTTACAAATAAGAAAATTTTTATTTAACTAAGGTTTTTCATTTGCTAATGCACTTAACTATTACTAACGTTGTTGTTGCATTAAATAAAATAAATTGCAAAATATACTTTTACTTAGTTGCCTTTTTTTTTTTGTAACAAACAATTTCATGTTGAAAAGGCATGCAAAGGACAAACTTTTTAAAACTGAGTGCCAAATTTAAATATGTATGTAAATGTTGATTTGTTGCCAAATTCTACTTACGGCTGTAAAAAGTGCGATTTTTTGTGTGCAAAGATATTTTTGGTGTAAAAAATGCGACTGTTTCTGTAAAATGTGCAACTTTTTGTGTAAAAAAAGCGACTTTTTGTGTAAAAAGTGCAAATTTTTGTGTAAAAAAAAGCAGCTTTTTGTGTAAAAAGTGCTACTTTTATGCATAAAGTGACTTTTTGTGTGAAATCATATGTTTCGTGTAAAAAATGCGACTTTTTGTGAGAAAAGGGCAACTTTTTTTTTCTTGTAAAAAGAGACTTTTTGTGTGAAAACATATTTTTCGTGTAATACTGCGACTTTTTGTGTAAAAAGTGCACCTTTATGTGTAAAAAGGGAAACTTTTTGTGTGAAAAGGGCAACCTTTTGTGTAAAAAGTCAGTTTTTGTGTGAAAACATATTTTTTGTTTCAAAACTGCGAATTTTTGTATAAAAAGTGATCTCTTGTTGTAAAAAGTGAGTTTTGTGTGAAAATATATTTTTCTTTTAAAAACTGTTATTTTTTGTGTAAAATGTTCGGCTTTTTGTGTAAAAAGTTACTTCTAGTGTGAAAAATATTTTCGCTTTTTATAGAGACTAAATTCGGATTGAATTCTATTTTGTAACAGAATCGAAAATGTATGTACGAGTATGTGTAAAAACAAATTATGATAAAAACAAATTATTTTTCGGGCCAAACATACCCACCCCATTATTGTCAACAGCATAGAAACGTAGTTGATGCACATTTTGGTTCAAGGGCGTTCATATGAGCAACATTCTAAATACACATCCATATTTCCTTTTCCATTTTGTTTGTTTTTTTTTTTTTTGTTATTCACAAAATGTTGACGTAGATGATGAACTCTTTGAAATGGTAATTGTTGTAAAATTTTTTGTTGAAAAAAAAATAAACATTTTTTTATTAAAATATTTTCATTTTGATGAAATAAATTGCTCGGACTTTATTGAAGTGATTTAGAAAAGAAATTTTTACTATTTTTGTTAAAAACTTAAATAGAAACTTATTATAAATATATTTTTTTAGAATATCCTTGACCCTCCCTCCCATCACATCTTGGTAACAAACTATTCTGCTTAATAAGTGAAATTGTAAATATGTATTAGTTTCGTAATGATTTTATTTTACTTACCCCTGGTTAATAAAGAGAGGATTTGTCGTTTATTTTAAAAACTTTTTAAAAGTTTCTTCAATCATAAAGTTTTCAAAAGTTTAGAATTCAACAACATAAATTGTGTGCATGCTTTTCTTATATCTGACACGCATTTCTTTGTTATATTTTTTAAAAATAATTTTTGATGTTGTAAGTGTGGCAGTTACTTTACTAAATACCCCATTGGGTGGGGTATGTGCGAGTATATTATGCCCAACCCACTATTAAGAGTGAATGATATAGCAACCGAATTAACTGGAAAAAATATGTATACGAGGTTTGTTCAAAAGAAAAGGTGAATTTTGAATCTTCGCGGGCTGTGTACATTCGATTGTCTAAAATATTTTTTTTTTGTTATGTTGGTACACATGTGGTATTCATATGTTCGCATTATCAGCCCATTTGGATTGGTAGTTTGTTGTTGACTACGTGACTAAAGGTTAGTCACGTTTTTGTTTGTTCTTCGATTTTTGACTAAAATTGCTAAATTATGAGCAAAAGCAACATCGCATTAGTATCGCTCAGGAGTTGTTGAATGACGTCAACGGCGATCCAGGTTTGCTCAAAAGGTTCATAACTGGTGACGAAACGTGGGTATATGGTTATGACGTCGATACCAAGGCCCAATCATCCAAATGGAAGCGGCCAGATGATCCAACAGCGAAAAAAGCACGCGAAGTTCGATCAAATTTGAAGGTTTTGCTCACTGTTTCCCTGATTACAATTGCGTGGTGGGTGCATCATGAGTTCTTGTCTACAGGTCGTACGGTTAATAAGGAATACTACAAAGAAGTTATGCAACGTTTACATGAAGTAGTACGGTTAAAACGATCGGAATTTTGGAGAAAAAAATCATGGATTCTGCATCACAATAATGCACCAGCTCACACATCAATGCTTGTTCGTGATTAAAAACAAAAAAAAACACCCTAATCGTGCCTCAACAACCTTATTCACCAGATTTAGCTCCCTGCGACTTTTTCCTATTCCCAAAACTGAAGAGACCAATGAAAGGATAGTCTTTTGCCACAATTGAAGAGATAAAGTCAGAATCCAAGAACGAGCTCACGGCCATACCGAAAAGGTCATTTCAGAAATGCTTCGAGGATTGGAAGAAGCGCTGGAATAAGTGCATTTTATATCTGAGGGGGATTACTTTGAAGGGGATAAAATGGATATTAATGAATAAATAAATACTTAAAAAAAAAAATCAAACTTCTCCTTTTATTTTAAACAAACCTCGTATATTCCCATTATGCTGGTAATTCTTAAGAGTCTTATTAAAATTTAAGATAAAATAAATAATTTAATTTGCGTTAAAATGTTATTAACTCTGCTACACATGGAGAAAATGTGGCAGTAAATTTCATTTACAAACTATAGGGAATATGCACATATTACGTAACGGTCCAAAGGGGTGGGGAGGTGGTTAAAGATTTGTTACGGATTGGAAATTTTTCACTGACAAAATGTGGGAAAAGCCTGACAAAGCTGGGGGGTATGAAATCTTCGAAAATAGCGTTACGTAATATCTGAATGCCCCATACACGCGTACATGTATTACTGCCTAAAAATTTAAGAGTTAAGCCCACAATTGAAGAAAAAAGTGTAATACTCGACAGTGCGCCTGCGTCAGTGATTGTAGAAAATAGTGATGTTACTAATGTAAATTTTTAGTATTCGCGAATACGAATGCGAATATTTAAAACAATATTCGCCGAATAGGAATACGAATATCTTTTAAGGTTTAGAGCTACATCTTTGCAAATAAGCAACACTAAAAACCAATAGCTTATATTTACTCTACTTATGCAATACTTAATTGCAAAAAGACAGTACATCAGACACTGCTTCATCATTACTTTCCATATCTGTAAAAATATTGGTATTGCATGAAATATGTATGTATCTAAGCTTATATATCACTGGTTATAATCTCTCCAGCAGCTTCGTCTATTATGAAGTCAATTGTTTTTTTTTGCAGCTTCTCTTAGACATATGTATTTTTTAGGCCAAAACTTTGATTTACAATTGATAGAAAAAATGTTGCAATTTCATAAATTTGCAATCTCAAATGCACAAGATTGTGAATACGGCTATCGTGTTTTATATGTTCTATTACATACCTACACATGTGTGTAAGTAAATTAAATTTTCTTCAAGAATTTTTATTTTTAAGTTAAATACATGCATACAAATTCAACACCGATGTGATTTTATTAAAAGTTTGTAGGTATGTAGGTACTAGTGATATTACGAATACATACTCGTATTCGTATTCGATTATTCAACTATTCGCCTATTTTAATATATCCGTATTCGTATTCGCCAAATTCAAGTGAATATTTCTCGAATAATTTGCACATACATTTTCCCAAAAAAAAAAAAATCATGCAAAAAGTTTAAAGAAGTAAATAAAATGTACAAAAATATATTAATTTATATTAATTTTCAAATTCGGCATCTCAATGTCATAATAATGCTATATACCTGAAGTAATGTGACAGTTTATTTCAATTTATTGTTACTGACGCAAAACGAGGGATTGTTTGAAATAAAATTTCAAATATTATGTGGCTCTAAACCTTATAAATAATATTCGTATTCGCGAATACTAAAAATTGATATTCGTAACATCACTAACACACACACAAGTTATAAGAGCCACTTTTATATATTAAAGTTGTGTTTCTGAGCTATAAAATTAGTGACTCGGTCAGCACGACAGCCTTAATTTTTAAAAGTCTCAGTAAGCGAGGGTGTACTGTACTTGTGTTTGTATTTTCTATGTTAATTAACGCTTTTCATGATTTTACCCCCCTTAACGCATATTATTAGCACATATTTGACTAGTTATTTTTGTAAGTGTACTAGCTTATCCCGGTGTACTTCGCTACCCCTCGTTATAAAATAAAATTAAAAGTATTTATGTATCCTATTGTGAAAATTTAATGACGATCGGTCCAGTAGTTAAAACTATATTACGATTTTTAATTTTCCTAAAGGGGCGTGGTCCCACCCACTTTTCTCCTGGTACGTATTCCAAATTATGCCAATACCATATGTGCCAAATATCATCAACGTATGTAGGTCAAAAATACCCAAAATATGGCGATTTAAATTTTTGGGTTATATGGGCGGTGCCACGCCTCTTTGTCCAATCAAAACTTCATATAGCCTATTATTCTTTCTAGAGTCACAGTAACATGCTGTGAAAATTTCAGGAAGATCGGTCCAAGGGTTTGGTTTTCCTAAAAAAGGGGTGTGGTCCCACCCACTTTTCCCCTGGTACGTATTCCACATTATGCCAATAGCATTTGTACCAAATATCATCGACGTAGGTCAAAAAATGTCCAAAATATGGCGATTTAAATTTTTGGGTTATATGGGTGGTGCCACGCCTCTTTGTCCAATCAAAACTTCATATATTCATATAGAGTTCTAGTTAAATACTGTGAAAATTTCAAGAAGATCGGTCCAAGGGTTTGGCCCCCTATAAGGAACAAACAAACAAACAAACAAACAAACAAACACACATTCGGTTTTATATACATATGTATATAGTTAACTATTTTCCGGTTTTGTCCCCATAGACGGAAAATTGACATACATATGTATGTACACATAAGTGCGTCAGGGTGTGTTTGTGATAACACGTTGTGTAATTTCACGTATTTATTTATTACATACATAAACTTAGAGTTTTTAACGCTGTTTAAAATTGGTTTTGTTTTTTAAACCTGTAAGTAGACAAAACTTCCATAAAGAAAAGAAAGTTAAAAAAAATATTATTCAACTTTTGTCGTCGAAAGCTTTCTTGAGCACAAACAAATAAGATTCTTTTGCAAAGTAAACTTTTAATTTTGTTTTCATTGCTAACGTAAAATGTTGGTACGTAACGCTGGCTAAAATAATTTTCAATATTTTTTTTTTTGTTAAAAAAAAAACACAAACTTTTTGAAATGGGTAACATGTGTCCACTAGAGCAGTAAGTTTATTTGGAAAATAATATAAAACTTTCTGAAGTGAAAAAACATTTGTGGTTAAAGAAAAATTTAATAAAAGCGTAGTATTGGCACGTTTATTCACGAATGTAAAATTATTTGTATTAAACATTTTAATGAGTAACAAAACAATTTCAAGCCAGCACAGGCAAAGATGGTGTGCTCTTTAGTTTAACAAACATTTGAAATAATATGTTTAATCAAATTCAATAATAAAATGTTTAAAAACCAAAAAAGTGTATTAAAAAATAAAGCAGATTTTTAGGCTGTTCTAATTAAATGCCATTAAAAGCGACATTTATAACAAAAGTTACTTGGCATACTTTTCCGCTGTTTTACTATGAAACACAGTGGGTAAAAATGCTTTAGTTAATATGCATATCGTTTTCTTTTAAGCACTTATTTATTGTAGTGCCGGAAGCATAATTTTTTCACTCACTATTTTTGCATTATAATTTTGCGTTTTCAGCTACAGAATTATCTTTATTATAAATATTTCAGCATACACCCTCCTTCATTGGTTCGGCGTGGAGTGCCGTTTATGTGATAAAATGAAAGTTTTATTTAGAATTTATTGTGGCGAAATAAAACAACTGCGTTTGCATATTTAGCAAGAAACAAATATATAAATAAATTTTAATCTGTTAGAAAAATATTATTATTTTTGTTATAAATTAGAAATATCGCTGGCGGTTTTGGTTTATATTTCCTTAATAGCTTTTTTTTATACACTTTTTAATTATCGCTCTACAAATTACATACTGAGTTTTTTTTTATTCTTATTTTTAAATTGTTAGTCTTCGCTTTTTATTTTCTCGTGTTTTTTTTCCGGCGAAATAAGTGAAACTCTTTATTTTTGCTTTTAAAATTTATTTCCATTTTCCATCAGCCTTCCCCAAACCATCATTATTTATTTGTTTGTTCGTTTATCATTTCCATACTCGTTTGTTCTATTTACCACATGATGCATTATTTAAAAGTGAAGTGAAACAAGCTGCTTCAACTGCAAGTTTGTTTAATGTGCAACGTGCAGCATCGAATGGTATCTAATCGGCAACATACATACATATGTGCATACGAGTAGCGTACTATTGTGAACATGCATGTACATATATTTTGTTTTATGCACCACATAAAACTCAAAAGTTAGATGTGGCAAAACAAAATTTACTTATGAAGTTGACAATGGCTTCAATGTGAGCTACAAAAATTTAATAATTCAGTTTTAATATATCTTTAACTAGCTGGGCACCCCGGCTTCGCACGGAAACTATTTACTTTTATAAATTTAGATTTACCTAATCAAAGCACATCACGACTTTCACGAAAAGTCATAACTCACGAACGCGTCGTCCGATTTCGTGCATACTTTAGATAAACCATCTACACGACCATACGAACAAACGCTAAAAATTTAATCGAATTCGGTTTGACCGTTCGTGAGTTATTAAGTCACAACAATTAAGACACAACAATTTTCCACAGATGGTAGAAAAAAATGTGACACAAAAACGAAAAAGTGTATTAAAAACAAAAATATTAATGAGCTTTCTTTGAATGTAAATTATTTTATTAAGTCAGAAAGATAACAGAGATAAACTACTCGGATCTTATATGTATCCTCAATCATTCCTTATCATTTAACCTACGAGGACAGTTTGATAGAGAGACATTCGATTCTCTTCATTTCTCTCCTATTAATCGAAATCTCTTATCAAGAAGATATTTCTTCGAATTTGAAAAGAGAAAATAGTCGCAAGGCGATAAACTTTTTTTACTTTAACACTTTGGCTGCCACGTCGCACGTTTTCATGCGACACCCAAACGTTACCCTGAGGCCACGTCGCACATTTTCGTGCGACACCTAATTGTTACTTTGAGGCCACGTCGCACATTTTCTTACATTTTAATATGGAATTTTACATGGAATTTGGATTCTCTGGCCTGTGGTGAACATTTTGGGGTATTTCCCATGGCCGCTGTGTATTTTTAATGGTATAAATAAATAAAGTCGCGAGTAGTCAAAACTTATTTTTAGGCACTAAGAAAAAAAAAAGAACAAAAATAAGTTGTTGGGCTCAGGTGAACAAAATTGTTATATGACATTGCTACTGAACGATCAAAATTCTAAAGAGGCTTTGGCAGCCAAGGTGTTAAAAATAATGTGTCATCAGCTCAATATTGAGCTGACTGTTTTTCAAACTAATAGACCGATGATCTTCTGCAATATTCGAGAGCACTGTAGCATTCCATAAGATATCTAACTTACTATACATGGATTTTACGCTCTCACTAGATTCAATATTGACAAAACTTTATATTACATATTTGAAAGACATTTATTGCTAGATATTGGCCGATTTAATTTATTCACCCTTATTCTATATGGCAACGGCAATAGAAGGCAACACCGTTTTTTCTATTTTGTTGCCAATCGGTATTCTAGGTGGCAATATTGCCATCTATCGATAATGTTTACAAATGTTTGGCATTTTGATGTTGTCTGTAATTTCCTTCGATTTTGTCGTCGACATTTTTGGCGTTGTCTTGCGTTTCTTTTTGTTGTGTTTTAAAACTTTGAAAAAATTAATGAACAAGTTTATTAAATTAACGTACTATTACAATCGTTCAAAATTGATGAACAGTTCTTTAAAACAATGATATTTCCTCGAATTTTTTCTATGGTGAATCTTAAAATGTCGAGATCTAATTAAAACCTGAAAATCGGAATGATATCAGCAACTTTCATTTATTTTTTTTCGTGATGGCGTAAAGCGAACAATTAATTCAAGGATTTCCCAACTTTTGGAATAAATTCCCAGCAGCATCAGGATCAAATTCCTAATACTTGCAGCCCTGTATTGAGCCAACACTTAGTTGATGTATTTGCTCTTTTATTATAACTAATGCGACATTAATCTTAATTTTTCTGATTATTAACATTTACGAACTTTAGCCTGTATAAAACTGAACAAATATTATTAATAAATCAGTTCGTAGTAATTTAAAAAATTAAAACGAACGTTAATCAAAAATATACTTAAGTTGAAAAATCAAATTTAAGACTTTTTCTTTTAGATATTTATATGTTTTCGTATTTTTCGTAAGAAATGTGTTTCTTTTGTCACTATTGCCGCTTCTTTTTTAAAGTACCATCCAATGCATTTGATTGCTATTCTATCTAAAAACAACTTTTTGAAACACCTTAATTGTTTTCAAGTGTTTCTTTTACATTTTTACAAAAATTACTATAAACTGACAAAGTTTTAATTATTTATGTTGGGTTTAATTAATACCAACTACAATAGTACTTTAAAAACTTTAAACACGAGATATGTTCACGTTACTCGTACTATAACAAATATAATTTGACAAAAAACTGAAAATATAAAAAAAAATAACTCAATAAAGCCACAACTATTAGAAAAAAAATGAGGTCAACTCAAATCAGGTCAAATAACCAAAATAATTACAAATGTCTTTTCTAAGGGGGGAAATTCTAACTTTTGATTTCATTTTATTTTAATTAATTTATTTTGCCTTTTAAATAGGCTTTGTTTGACAATTTATTTGTTTGTGTTGGAAATCAGGGGATGAAATCATCTTTGTTGGCTTGTAAATACAATGTACATGTTCTGTCATCAGTTGGTGTTTGCAAGTAATTTACATTAATAGTAGTAAATATATATAAAAAAACTTTATTTAGCATTGGAGTAAATTAAACGAAAACCCCCCCAATCTGTTTAATATGGCGTTTTCGTAAACGTCATTCCTTCATCGTATGTCTTACAAAATTGGCCTCTTTTCATATTATTCTTTAATACGAGCGATTACAAAAGTAAAATTTTATTTATACACTGAACAAGAAAAAAAAGTATTAAAGGTTATTTTTTGTTAGAGGTATATAACTTTAAATTGGCAACACTTTTTTAACTCGCGACCATTTTGTCAGCTGTCAAGGAATTTATGTTTTCTTTGGTTTGGCATTTTAACCTGAATAAACTGACTGACGCCTAAACAACGCTTCCAAATTGTGGAAATTTATTTTGAAAATCATGGTTCTGTTCAAAAAACTTATCGCCGCGCACTATAATCGTCATGATCGTCCATCAGAGAAATTAATTCGATTAATTAAACTGGCTAAAAAATTACTGTTTGGTGTGCTCTATGGGCCGGTGGAATCACTTCTGTGGCTTGTACTACTTAAAAAACGACGCTGGATAGAACGTTACAGTTGACCGCTCTAGAGCCATGATAACTGACTTTTTCGTTCATCTAACCCTCATTTTCAAAAAAAAAAATCAAACTGACTATGCTGATCTAACCGGAACCTTTTGAAATAAATACTAAAAAACTCCATACTGCTTAGTATAACAGTAGGTTATACTACCTGCTGAAAACTGCAATAGGGAGTTTTTTAGTATTTATCTCAAAAGGTTCCGGTTAGATCAGCATAGTCAATTTGATTTTTTTGAAAATGAGGGTTAGGCGAGGCCGTTTTGGCGCTGAGCGCCTTATATGAGAACTCGATAGTCTACGCTGATAAGCCCGAAACTATTGACTACTTGAAGGACAACATTTGCCGCGTTATTGCCGATATACGTCCACGAATGTTGGAAAATATAATCGAAAATTTGACCTGGAGATTAGACACCGACTTGCAATCCGTGGCGGTCATATGCCTTTTTTTATTCCATTTCAAAGTTCTATACTTTTATAAAAAGCACCCTTTACTACAATTTCAGTGATTGACAATCAATCATTGGCCAGTTTTCATTAATTTTGTGCAAAAATGCATTGATTCAATGAAACGAAGTTCAACATAAAACGGTTCATTGAAAATAAAAGGTTTTCCGATAAGAGTGATATGATTTCTTAAAAAAAAAAAAACACAGTTATTGTTAAGGAAATTCTAAAGTTTTTTTATTTAAAGTGAAGTACAATCGATACAATTAAGTTCTAAATAAAACGTCATTCGAATGGCCTCCAGGACTTCTTCTGCAAGAACGAATTCGATGAACCCAATTTTCGAGTACTTTTACAACTAAATCAATTCGTATGTCATGAATGGCACGTTCAATATTAACTTTTAAAGCTTGAAGAGAGTCTGGTTTATTTCGAAAGACCAATGACTTCAAATAACCCCACAAGAAATAGTCTAATGGTGTTAAATAACAACTTCTTGGAGGCCATTCAATATCACAATTTCTGGAAATAATCGAATCTCCAAACTTTTCTCGCAATAATTCAACTGTTGCATTTGCTGTGTGGCACGTAGCCCCGTCTTGTTGGAACCAAATGTTGTCAAGATCAACTTCTTCCCATTTTGGCCATAAAAAGTTGTTTATCATCGATCTATACCGCCCTCTATTGACAGTAACGGTGTTACCACCTTCATTTCGAAAGAAATACGGACCGATGATTCCACCAGACCAAAAACCACACCAAACTGTCAATTTAGATGAATGTAATGGTTTTTCATGCATATTTTGTGGATTTTCTTCGCACCAGAATCGACACTTTTGTTTATTTACCGCACCACGCAGATGAAAGTGAGCCTCATCGGAGAAGAAGATGATTTTCTTTTAAAAATCTTAATCGTTTTCAAGTTGTTCCAAGACAAAATAAAATCAGCGACGTTGTTCTTGCGTATATCTCTCCATGATGAAATTGTAAACACTACTGAATACAATGAAAAACAAATGACAGATCATGACATATTGCAAATGGCCGAAACGTCACTACAAAATCATATCATCCCTATTGGAAAACCTTATATTAATTGCTGTTAGTCGCTAGTAAAATTAATGAAACACTTCATTGATTTGACGTAGCGTTGATGTAATGAAAAACAATGAACTATTTCCTGGAATTTTTGGTTCAGTCTTGAGTCAGTCCTATTCGTAAGCAATTATTGAAGTTAAAGTTTACAATAAAACCATATTTCACATACAAATTTCATACATTAAACTGACATTAACTTTAATAATCGTTTGTGAATAAAGCGGTTAATCTGTTCGAGCACAAGTATTTGAAAAAACTATTTAATTTGCTGCATAATTTAAGATTTTCATGTTAAAGATGGTCCATCATCAGTCTGCTGTGCTGATGTGGCAGAACAAAGTGTTTGTTTTTAATGCAGCTGATGATGATGATGATGATGTTGATGATTAGGAGTGTTGGCACGTCATCATGATTTAGTAACAACTTTCAACTACAAAATTTTACAATCTTCTTTGATAGTCTTCTTGTGCATTTATCTGATTATTATTATGTTTTAATTTCTTTTTTATGTTACATATTTATGAATTAATAAATTCTATGTTCTTACATATTCATTCTATTTAATGTCAGATTTGAAAACGCCTTTTAAATTCACACTTTAATGACAGTAAGAACTTTATTACTTTTACTTAATTTGAAGTATTTTATCTTAAAAAAAATTTCTTTTTAAAGAAATATTATATGATCAGTAAGATTTAAAATATTTTTAGTTTAATATTAACTGGGTCAATGCGGAGAATTCAATACATTTCTTATAACGCATAGAAAAACTGAGAATTTAAAGAGAAAAAAAAAAACAACTTTAAGTAGTTTATATTTTCAGTAGTTTTAATGTTTCAATCGAATATAATTGCAATTGAAATTCGAATAAGATTATAGTTATTTGTAATCGATTATACTGTGCAATACAAAAAAAAAAATTGAATTGCAAAATTTTAATGAAACTATGCTTGGTGAAGGATTCAAAGGATTGTGCGCGTCTGGACGTTTTAAAAAATTAGGCTTGTGCTTCATTTAATATGAATTAAAGTAAATTACAAATTATGACTGGAAATACAATACGAGAATTATGTATTATTCCAAAGCAAACGGCACTTCATCTCGTAGGTTGGTGGTGGCAGAAGTGGTTAGCAATATGACTATTAAACAAATTTGGACTTAGGACCTGGGTTCAATCTCTGGTCTATGCAAGTTATCAAAATCATAAATTTCTATAATATACATTAGGGTGGCATTGTATTAATTGTTGTTGGACTACTTAATGGATGAAGGCATAGCGCTGATCACTAAAAACTGTTACCGACAGCGATTGATTCTGTTCCAAGCTAATGTATACCACAGCGCCCTTCTTCGTCGGTAAGCAGAACCTTCGACGAAGTAAAACAATAAAATGACTGCGCAATTGACTTACTAGGTGGTGGTCCAAACACAGCTAAGCTATGAGGTCGATATGTCAAAATATGTGCATGCAAGCATAGGGGTCGATATGTCAAATGTTGTTGTAATTTTGTACTTTTTGTCTTGTTTTCTCGGTATTAACCTTTTAATCATTTTGAAAGTTGCTTTTGTTCTTTTAGCAGTTCTTAATTATTGTTATTTTTAGCTAAAATAAAAATATATTTTTTGGATATTTTTTTTATATGTGTTCTAGTCAGCTGTTTCTCAGGGAAATTTGTGGGAATTTTTTTTTATTACGTAGTGCTACCATATTTTCATCGTAATTAAATAAAAAATTTAATTAATCACTGAAAAAATTAAATCTTATTTAAAAACAACATAAATTTAAATAAAAATTTACTAGTTACATATAGTACAACCTGCCTAATCCGGACAATCGCTAATTCGGACTATCCAGTAATCCGGACATTTAAATTTTCAGAAAGTTTATGGAATCTACAAAATTGTCTTTAATTATATTTTTGAAAGTATTTAAAAAAGACACAAACAAAATTTATCAATTAATCAAAACAATAATTAATTAATTTTGAAATTCACAGACAAATTTTTGGAAACGAATAAATTCTTATTTATCAAAATTAATATTTTTGTTCACTTTTAGTATTTTTCTTTATGTTTTCTGTAGATCAATTAAATGCAAGTGCATTCTTATGTGCACTTATATTTCTATTCGGTAACAAAAACAAATTATATTCGTTTAAAAATTGATTTTATCTGAAGTCCAGACGACCAACTAATACGGACAATAGCTGAAACTAAATCTGTCCGGATTAGGGAGGTTGTACTGTACTCGTACTTAAATATGAAGTTAAAACCTGGCCCTAAATGCCTGACTGTAAATTATTTCCTAAGAAACAAAAAAAAAAAGGAAATGAGCCTTATTTAGGAAAACCCGGAAAATTATCTTTATTTGTATGCATTTTATTAGCTACCCACCCTCTTAATATTGTCTTAGCTACATATATGTATCTATGTGCATAAGTAGTCGTCTAGTGTATGTTTATGTATGCCATCTGTGTACAGAATTCATGGAAAAATTTTCAAATTTATTCTATACAGAATTTTCAGGTAGATTAATTTTCATAGTTTTTCAACCAACAAAGAGTACTTAATACGGCATCATTTCAGTATTTGGAAAGTATTCAGATCTAAAACATCGTCGATTTATTTTTTATTCTACATAAGAGTTCGAAACGCTAAAAGTTAACAAAAATTCTTCAAATTAATAAAAAAAAAAACAATAATTGTTGTTCTAATTACTTCGATCTTGCTTATTTATATTATTAAGTCTGCTTTTTCCGAGTAAAAGATCCACTTTTTTATATAAAAATAACTATAACAAATAACTCTTCTTATTTTTATGTTATTTGTAATCGTTATTTTTTATAAAAAAGTGTATCTTTTGCTCGGAAAAAGCAGACTTAATAATGAAAAAAAAACAATAAAAAAAAAAATAATTGTTCAATTCACAAGCTCGTATTAACGTCATATGTGTTGTCTAATCGTATAATTATACAATATTGTATTTTTGTTGTTGGTAATTTTCATACAAAAGTGTGTTATAATTATACGATTGAATTTTATATGTTTTTCAATTGTTATATTGAGGCCGGGTCTGGGAATATCCTATTTGTTAAATTAATTTGTAAAAATATTTTATATATGTGATAAGTAACACCAGAAAATACATTCTTCTTAATGATAAATATATACATGATTCATTTCAACTTAATTTTCAAACTAATTTAATCAAAATTGCTTGTCGCTAAAAAAAAGTTATATTTCGCGTCAAATTATAATTCCCACACCTGGTTTCACTTTTCATGTTTTTTTTTATTTGATAAAAAGAAATTTGTTTTTTGACATAAACTATTTACTCATATGAATTGACAACATTAAACTGACATTTAAAATACGACAAAATAACGATACAACAAATTTGTCTGTTCACAAGCACATAAACAAATATCGTCTTTTTTTAAACCATAAGACAGACGACTGAGCTTGTGAATTGAGCAAATATATTACAAATTTATTGTATTTAACGCATCTACTTTTTAAACGGATTTAGGTGCCGTCAAATAAGCATAAATTAAATCTACAAAAAATTTATAAGATATACATACATAGAGAAAATTATCAACAACAACAATAAAATCATCTATCAAAAATGACTTCAGCCGATACAATTATATCCAGCACGAGCGAGAGTTATCGTACAGAAAGAAAATTCGAACACAATTGGATCATAGATGATTTCTGTTGTTCAGAATCATCGCGTGGCGAAGATCTACCTTCCACAAAATTCGAAATTAATTTTGCTAAGAATATAAAGTTCATCGGAGAATTGTCCATTGAAGGTGAGAATTGCAGCGAAAGAAAATGTCGTTTTACGTTAAAGAGCACAACCCTGGATAATTGGAAAGTAACTGCTGAACTACTTGTTAAACTTTCTTCAAAAGTAATTCATTTAAGCCAAAAAAAAAACTCTGATGTAATTGATCTTCTTGATGCTAACAAAGATTGTTTATTTAAAAATGTTGCCAACATAAAAATGAACAAGATCATAATATGCAAGGTGTCCTATGCCAAATATATAACGAAAACGTTGAATACAAATTTCGAAAAGTATATGAATAATGCTCCTGCTGCTCTGTACGGAACTGGAAAGAATGCGGACTTAATAATAGTTGTTTCTGGGGAGCATTTGTATGCCCATAAATCGATTTTATCGAATCGCAGTAAAGTTTTTGCCGTTATTATTGATCATTTGGTGTCAGATGAATCGCTTGCTAAACTTTCGATAAACGATTTTGGGTTAAACGTAGTCAACGAATTGATCAGATATATTTACACAGGCGAAATAGAAATAAAAAACGTATGCTCTGACCTGTTAACTGCCGCTGCTAAATACGATCTACCCGGTTTAAAAGTACTAATCGCAGAAGTAATGTTCTGTAAACTGTCTGTAGAAAATGCTGTAGAAACTTTTGTGATAGCTTATTTACACAATTTAGACGAATTAAAATCTGAAACAACTGAGTTTATTTCCTTTCACCGTAAAGATGTAGAAGCAATCACTGCTTTGCAACATTATTTTTAATGATACTGATTTATAGCTTGAGTTGGATTTTTATAGCAAATATTATTAGTTTATTTTATTTCTATTTTTAATAAAATATTTTATGGAAACAAATGAAAAAACAAAATTATCATTTGTTCCAAGGCTAATTCATACAAGGTGTTGTTTCATTTGTTTGATAACAAATAGTCTCGGCAGCTCAAGTGACTATTTTCGCCTTTTTTTGCCCCTTGTATTTGTAATCTAGTTGCGTTGTGATTCATGAAGAATGCTTTCGTGTTTCAATTCAATTCACATTTTAACTAAATTTATTAACTATTTATTAACTAAATTTTCCCTAATTCATTGTGAATTAGAAATCAGATTGGAGTCATTCTTTTACAGCTCTGATTCATTCATTGTATTCAAATTTATACTAAAAACACTTTAATAATAAATTTTGAACACTAATGATCTCTGGTACTACCCGTTTGTGTCATGTTTACAGAATAAATACAGGCTCTAACAGGAAACCTTAAGCAAGCTGACTATTATTTTCTTTCAGGTTTAGGTGGTAAAATAAAATTTGGGTTGAACATATTTGTACAAAATATGGTTGGAGTATCAGACGTGCTCCATAGTGGCGAATGAATAAAACATCAGCTAACGCTCTTTCACAGAATACTTTTAAAATCTATTAACTTTTAAACGAACAAATATGGCAGACAAATAAATATTCATTACGAATCAATGAAAATAACCACAACTCTTGGCAAACATATCAAGCTTTAAGTAAAATTATGATAAAAAAAATATGTACATATGTCTGTATGTATGTATGTATGTATGGCAAAAAAAAATTCTTCCAAATTTGGTGTATTTGTATTATTGTTGAAATTTTATATTTGCAATTTTCTCTGCCCATAAGCAATAATTTACGTCATAGTATAGTGCCAATTTTTAATTGAAAAAGCCAAATTGAGTAACTAGAACCAAAAGAAACAAACAAATAAAAATGAATAAAATGATTGTTTTTTATCTGCACCTACATACGTGTGCATAAATGTGTAAATGACAGATAATAAAATTTTATTTATTTTTTTTTTAAAGTGGAAATTTTGATTAAAAAGTTGTGCTAAATTTTTTTTAGATGATATTTAAATTACAGTTTAGTTTAACTAAACCAACGTTTAAGCGTTCACTGCTTTATTTCTAGATACTAATAATGCTTCCTTAAAGCTATGTATGTATAGACGATTGGCAGATCTTACAATATTGTCAGAAAAATTTTCAGAAAATGGCACCATTGTCAGATAATTTTTCTATTGGCAATGCTGTCCATAAATACTATTGGATTTGACAGTTCTGACAAAGTTTAACAACACATCTGGCAATTTTTCCACCCAACAATCTGACAACCGTGTAAACTGACAATTTTTGTTGGCAGATAAATTTATTGTCTGACAATTGTCTTACAATGAAATTGTAAGGTTTTCTTACAATCGTCTGAACTCACAATTTACCTTTTGGTAACAATTTTTCAGTGTCAGTACGTTGTCAGCATATTGACATATCTTACAATAAGATATGCCAATCGTCTGTACGTAGCTTAAGTTCTGCAGCACATAAAAACCGAAATAAAATAAAAGCTTTTTATCAAGTATTTTTTTAAAGAAGTAAAGCAACGTTCATACTTATTAAATATTTGTCCAAAAAAACCTAACAAGTAGTTTTTATTACAAAATAAGATTGATTATTCTAGAAAAAACTATTTTTATACAGTTTATAAAAAATTTGAACACATAATTAAAAACATATTGGAATTAAAAGAAATAAGTTGATAGTTTCTTTCTTGGTTATGTTATTTTCGACAAATATTTGAACGTAGCTTAAGAAATCATATTGTGGTCAAATATAAACAACTAATTGTTTATGCTGAATAAAATAATGCTGGCAAGATTCATTTTAAAACCACTATGATCTGTTTGCCACAACCAATATCTCTCTTGTTTTGCTTAAACTTTGCTTTTAATTAAATACAAAGCTTTGAAAGCTTTATGTATTATAAAAATTCTATTGTAAGACGTTTTCAGTTTTCTATTTAATCTTTTCTTGAGCAAAATAAAAAAAAAAACATCAATTTATTTAAGAAACTTTCATTTGAAATTCTTTTCTAAGACATACTTTTTCTAATGCAGACAGATTTTTTTTTTCTGTTTTTTTTTTTTAATCGAACCAATGATTAAATTGTAATGTACCAATCAAAGCTTAACCTCTAATGAAATTAAATGTATTCCGTTAATTGAAGTTACAAATAAAAAAAGAATAAATAAGAATCTCATAATTATTAATCATTTTAATGATACGAGATTTCCATCATTTCTCACAGAATTTGAAAGAAACAAGCGCATCGAATCAAGAAGATTTCTAAAGATTTCTTTTCACCAGATAAAGTTTAGCTTAACTTTTTTCTATAATTATTTGTGTGTTCTGCTTTTCAAAAATGTCTGTAAAAAAGATAAAAGACAAAAAAAAAAAAAAAAAAAACGGGAAAAAGAACATGACGATGCTGAATGTTATGGACAGTGGGTTAGATAATTAGATTGGTAAATGGACTGCATCATGGACTTACTTGCAATTAACAGCAAGTGCAGCGTTTATATGAAACACCATTTCCAAGTCGTTTAATAATTTTTTTTTCCAATACAGACGTAGCGCCATCTGTCATTTAACAAAAATAATTATGAGGCGGACATAGCGCCACCTGTCATTCAACAACAAAAATGATTATGAGGCGGACATAGCGCTATCTGTTGGGTTAATAGTTTAGTAAATACAGAAATTGACCCCTCCCTCCCCTCCTCGTGCCCTTAGCGGTTTAAAATATACTTTAGATCCTATTCTCATACCTGCATAAAAAATTTCATTAAAATCGGTCGAGCTCAGTGATGGATTTTGAGTTTTTTGTTTTGGGCCAAATTGACAATTTAAACGGCCTAAATAGCTTCGAGAGGGCCTACAAAACTTTTTTGGAATATATTTGACAACAAGCTTTTTATTTTGGCTCAAAACTTTATAGAAAAAGGAAAAATTACCTCAAACTGAAAAATTCTCCCAAAGTTTAGGAGAAATGGCTCCGTGTTGTTTTCAATACAGAAATTTTTGGGGGAATATAAAAAAAAAAACAAAAAGCAATTTTTAAATAATTGTGAAATTAATTTTACTTCTCACTGGTTAGAGATCATCAGCATTTAAAAAGAATGGCTGAAAATTTGATTGTGGCTACCTGAATATTATCTGAATGCAGTTTTTTGTGGGTACTCAATCATCCGAAATCATTAATCTGTAAGTACTTTCAATCTCATAATTTGTTGACTAAAATTACAAAATTCAATCGCAAACATAAAACTCTGTATTTGAGCGTTAAGCTGTAAAATAATAAATGAATTTTTAGATATTTTTAAAACTAAAAAAACATCCACATGATCATGACAATAACTTGAAGTTTCTAACTGGAAGTTTTTACGACATTTCGTTTAAAATCATAATGCCCAAAGATTGTAATAGGAAATGGTGTTAAAACTGAGATTTTCTTTTGTTATACTATTTCCCCACTTTTTTTAGTTAAGTTTTCTTCAACTTTTAACCAGTTGCTTTAGAACGTTTTACAAATAATAATAATGGATAAGAAATAGACAAACCATTATCACATTTAACATGACAAGAATATTAATCATTACTTTCTCACAATTTACCGACTGTCTGCTGTCTGTCGCTGGTCAATTTAAACTATTGTATGTATTTATGTATGGACTATGTGCATTATCGGTCGTATAGTTAAAATGCTATATTGTACTCTAAGAGGCATAGTCATGCAGTCTTTCAAAGTTCATTAAATATATTTCAAATTAACACTGGTTTCCGCAAATTCCTGAACCTTAAATGCAAGAAAAATATTCGTAATATGTTTTTTTTAGCCATACTTAGTTAGGATGGTTGTGTGGTAAGTGACGGTGCTAAGTTAAAAAAAAAAATATCAAAGTTCATGGGCATGTTGTCATTTAACTTGAGTAAATAAAAATAGTTTGCAAAGACAAATCACTGTCATTGTGGTGGATAACACATCTGTTGATCAACAGGATATATTAGACGTAACAAGCGGATAAATGAGACGTTTATTTTGAAAGTGGCATAAGTCACTTTTTCAAAAAAAACGAGTTAATGGCAACACTAAATAAAATTGGACGGTATCTTTTCATTTGTAAAAAATTTGCAATAAAAAAAAAGTGACTTATGCCACTTTCAAATAAACGGCTCAAATAAAGATCATAAAAAATCATTAATGGTGTTTTCTTTTCTACACACAAAATGGCACCTTATTGAAAGGTACATATATAAAATGTCTTGTCAACCTTGTATCTAATAATGCAGCTTATTATTTCACTAGAACTGAACACAACTTATGAAAAAGTGGAACGCCCTGTTTTCATCAGCTGACAGCTAAGTTTTACGGGGCACTATCAACACTGTCGATTTTTACGGGGAAAAAAGTGCAATGTCTTCCACCCTTAGTGAGGGCAATTTTTTTAGAATCAAACACACTGCCCTTTTAGAGAGCAAAACATTTTTAAGAAACGAACACCAAAGTACATTTTCTGCATGGAGATGTAGCATTTTTTTGTAGAAAAGAAAACACCATAAGTTAAAAACAAATCCATATGTGATGTAGAATTTTTTTGTAGAAAAGAAAACACCATAAGTTAAAAACAAATCCATATGTGATGTAGCATTTTTTTGTAGAAAAGAAAACACCATAAGTTAAAAACAAATCCATATGTGATAAAATAATAAAATATTTTTAAAGAAATATCGAATTTGTTTCCACCAGCATCCATTGATTTCACTTAAAGGACAACCCTCGTGGAATATATTTATAAGATACTCAATTGGATTAAATTTCTTTTGTAAAGGTTAATTTTCTTCAATAACATTTCATTTAACTAGTACAATGCCAAGAATGAATATCTTTTCTTTATTAAAAGTCGATTTTTTTTTTATTACAAACATATTTTTATATTTTTCTCATTGAAATTCTTCTAATAAAATTTTTGTTTTCTTTAAATACGGTAGTGGACACATTCAATAAACTTGAGTATGTTCGCTCGTAAGATTTCATTGAACTGCGAGAGTACAATGACTGAATAGTTTCTTAGGAAATTCCTTGAAAATATTTTTATGTAGTTTTTTTTTTTTAATCTATATATCACATAAATAAATATTTTTAAATTAGATGCTGCTTTTCTTCCTAATTCTCTTTTTATGTTAATGGTTTATTAAAGAAATATTAAATATAGAATTGTTGTCCTTAAGACTTTGTTATTGTTTAAAGCTTAAATGAATTAAGCTTATATTTTTGTAGCTTTCGCTTTATCGAAACAATTTCGAAAGCCCTTTTATTTGTTATCAAAATTTTGTATTCTTCGAGTTTTTAAATGACGTTAAATAGAGGTGACATACCCAAGAGCCTCTAAAATTAACGTAAAAAAAATATTTTTTGTTTAGTTTCAGCTTTTCTTTTTTAGTGTTTTTTTTTGTCTTTGCTTTTAAACGAACCCATAATTTTATGACCGACTTCCATTAGAAGAAACTTAAAGTAATGACGATGAATTAAAATAGGATAATTTATTCTATACTATTACATTGATGTTCATATCTAGACATAGTCGTGCTTTAACTTGCATATAAAAATTTTATGATGTTCTTAGGACACTTCATTACCAGCAAAACATCATCCATATTTGTTTATGTATGCGCGAGAATTCTTAAATGCCACATCTAGAGATGATAAAGTGATAGAAGGGCTATAGACTACAACAATATATTGTAGTTCACTTGGAATTCGTTATAAAACGAATATGATTAAATAAACTTTAGTTTAAATTAAAGCTTGTACATACCATAAAGTTTTTGTTATGTCATAACTTCGGATGAGCTTAACTAGAGTTTTCTCTGCCACTGTGCTTGCTTACGATAGTTAAAATAAAGATCTTTTACCAGGGACTTTCGTTCTTTGAGAGTCGAAACGACCATCGTGTAGATGTCTGTCGTATTAATTATCATTTATTCAGCCTATTTTGTCAAATCACCATAAACGGACAGAATTTAACAACACGTGCAAATAATAAAAATATTTTATAAAAATGGCTGATCTGTTCGGCCAACATACGTTCTTCATCATTAAGGCCCATTTCTGGATGAATGGGTACGTGAACAAACAAAATTTTCGAATTTGG
The DNA here is from genome assembly GCA_947311025.1 of Lypha dubia. Lineage (NCBI taxonomy): Eukaryota > Metazoa > Arthropoda > Insecta > Diptera > Tachinidae > Lypha > Lypha dubia. The sequence goes on from OX371264.1 coordinate 12,027,363, forward strand.
GACGATACCAATCTACATGAGATCAAAGAGCATCCAGTGCATCCTGAAAAAGTTACTGTTTGTGCGTTGATTTTGGGGGTTGAGGGCGTCGTCGGCCCATACATCTTGGAGTACGACGTTGGCCAGGCCATCACTGTCAACGGCGAGGACTTAGGTCGTTGATTACCAACTTCTTTTGGCTTGATTTGCATATGTGGACACCAATGTCATGTGGTTGCACTGCATGGCACACAGCTCATGTCGCATTGGGTATTCTGCATGTGCGATTTCTTGGCATGACCATCTCACGTGGAGGTGATGTGAACTAGCCATCGAGATTGTGCGATTTGGCGTTTTCTTAAGTCGCAGGTGTATGCGAATAAGCCACAATCCACAGCGGTGCTTAAAGCCAACATCTGTGAAATTCAGCCTGATTTATGGGCCAGAGTCTCGGAAAGTGGGACATTTCGGATGCGCTCCACCTTGAGAAGCCGTGCTGGACATTTCAGCGATATTTTACTCCACACATAATGCCATCAATAGATCTTTGAAAGGAATAAAAAAGTCGATAATATCGCACACACACTTTGTTTCATTTAAATATAAAGATAGGAAGCGCTTAATAAAAGACCCTTTACTTTTAGTAAAGTAAGATAGTTTGTAACTTTGTTCAAGACGTGAGTGCGCATAATCGTGAGTGAGTAGCTATACAGGGCTCCATTTCCATTTTGAACAACATTCGTATACTATAATGAAGTTTGGTACTTTTTCTTTATAAAAAGTGCCAAACTTCTCATACCTGCTACCGCAGCAAACTGAGTAAAAATATTAAACAAAATAAACACATTTGTTAAGATGTGCAAGGAAAACACCTCTGTTTTTTTTTTAATTTCTTAAATTTTGTTTTAACAATTGTTGCTGTTGTCTTGTATGCATCACTTGTAAGCTTACAAGACTAGAAAAAAAATATTATTTTGGACCACAATTGCCAATTCTTCTTATTTAACATGAACTCAACCAACCATGTACACGCCAAATATGAGAATAACAACATCAATTTAAACAAAACTAACCAGTGAACATATTATGGTCAATTAATTTGTTTGATGTCAGAAAGAATTTGAAACTTTAGCAGACAAAGCAGTGAGTTGTCTTACAATTCCGCTACGCATTTTACAGAATAGTCGGCATAATTTGGCCTATATAATGTCGGAAAAGACCGCTGCACATTCTGCATAGCAACATTATGCAATTACCAAGAAGAAGTTACGCTTTACCATTGTTGTTGAATACTTTAGTTTTCGTCATATTAAACGTGAATAAATCAATCTTCATGGTTGAAATTTAAAAATTTTATTTAAAAAATGCAACAAATCTTGCTTAATTTTAAATATAACAAATATGTATGTACATATGTATTACATACTATGTAAAAGTCCATATTTTTTTTACCATTGGTCTCCAAAATTGATCATATGTGTTTCAAAAATGTTTAACTTTAATAAATTTTCAGAGAATTGGTAGTGTTTAAAAAAAAGAAAATTTTCCATTCCTGGTCTGCACTTCGTGGGAAGAAAATTAAATTTTCTACCGATATTTATGAGAAAATTGCCATTTTCTAACTAACTCTGCAGTGACACCTTCAAGAAATTGCTTTCATGTTGAACACATTTACTGTTTGTCAAAATTTATGTGAATTAACGTTGTGACGTAGGCTGTAAGCAACTTGATAGTCAATTTTATTTTCAAGATGCCATCGTCAAGAAAGAAATTAAAAATTAAATAAAAAAGACATGTGGCACTCAGGGACTGCCGCGGTAAAGCTATTGCAGAGCATTTTTTTATCAACTTATGCAATTATGTTATTACGTTTTGTTTAATAACTCCGTTGTTATTCTGGAAATACTGTATGTTAATGAAATCAAAATATTTGCATACTTTAAAGGTTAACATACATTGGGCGATTTAAATACTTAAAAAAACAAAAGACTTAAGAAACAAACTTATGGTGTTTTCTTTTCTACAAAAAAATGCTACATCTCCATGCAGAAAGTGTACTTTCGTGTTTGTTTCTTAAAAATGTTTTGCTCTCTAAAAGGGCAGTGTGTTTGATTCTAAAAAAATTGCCCTCAATAATGGTGGAAGGCATTGCACTTTTTGCCCCGTTAAAATCGGCAGTGTTGTAAGTGCCCTGTAAAACAGCAAAGCGAATAATACCAAGTGGCCTTATTAGTACAACAAGATCTAGCATTCACCAAACTGTAATGTAAAATCAGAGCTGTTAAATTTGGATTACGATTAGTAATCAATTAGATTAAATTTTAAAAAGAATGGTATTGATTACATAATTCTCTTTTTAACAATTCCTGATTATTAATTAATTATGATTACAAATAATCCAAAAATAATTAAGATTAGTTAGGATTACGAGAAAATAATCAAAAATAATCAAAAGTAATCGAAAAAGAATTTGACTACTTTGGAAGATTACTTTTGATTGTTTTTGATTATTTTTTCGTAATTTTGCGAAATTATGGCAATACAATTTAATGTTAGTTTCTTTTTTTCATTTTTTGTCATTATTATTGATGTTCATCGATTTGATAATTGATAACCTGTTTGCATTCTTCATGATTCTGCATTCTTCTTATTTATCACGGGTTCAGATATTTAAATAATAATACAAATGCTGACGAGATTTACCAAAAATATGATTTATTAAGGGATGCATTTATTTTTTTTAACACGCCCTTAACGTCTTCAGCTCCAGTTGAACGACTGTTTTCATTTGCCGGAATCGTCAACAGTCCAACGCGGCAATCATTGTCTGATTTTTCTTTTGAAAAATTAGTTGTAATGAAGGCCAATTGTAAATATATGTAAATTATAAAAAACTTTTTTTGTGAATTGAATGTTTTTTGAATGTATTTGTTTTCTTTATTATTTTTCCACGCATTTTTCCCTTTTTTGTTGATTTATGAAGTACTAAAACTGTTATTGGTTGTTTTGTTATTGAAGTGAATATATGTACCTATTTTTTGCATACAAAAACTAATTAATTTTGTTTTATTTGTTCAGAATTTTTTTACGTTTTAAATGCAAAATAAAATGTATGTGTAAAATGATGCACATTCTAAATTTTTAAAAAATAATCGAAAATAATCAAAAATAATCCTTGAAAGTAGTCAAATTATTTTTCGATTACTTTTGATTATTTTTGATTATTTTCTCGTAATCCTAACTAATCTTAATTATTTTTGGATTATTTGTAATCGTAATCAATTAGTAATCGTGCGAATCTGAAAATAATCGTAATATAATCATTACTTCACCTTTCAAAAAAAAATTATCTAATTACTAATTATTATGATTAGTAATCATTACTTAACAGCTATGTGTAAAATGCATATACAAAAAATTGTTGTTTAGTTTTTCATATAGAGTTTGACACTTTGGTTAGAAAGCTGCAGATTATCTCCACTAATAACGCCACCTGGTATTAATTCGCCTTAACATGGGGTTTTTGTTTATAAATAGTGTTACCAGACGAAGTTGAAAAAAATCGCCTGGAATTGGGAAGTAAAAAAGTTAAGGTTTTAAAGTTAAAATTTCTATTGTTTCATAGGCCAGCCATGAGAAAACATTACATTGTTAATGCTAGATTTTCAGTAATATAGAATCTTACTGGATTCGGTGTTATAAAATTGTTATCAACACAAAATCTTCATATGAAAAAATCGTTAAAAGTTCAGATCGATAAATCAGCTATCTGGCAGCTGTATTTTCATGTTTACGTATTGTATGAAAATAAATTTGTGAATTTTTTAACATATTCAGCAATTTTAAACAAAAATGTTAAAAATATGGATATTGCCGCATCTATTATATGTGCAGAAATGACTGTCAGTCAATTATTGGATTCATTCTCCTCATGTGATGAGGAAGATAAGATATGTTAAATTTATTAAGTCGTAGCCCTCATCCGCGTGTCAAAGGATTTGTTGAATTTTTTTTAATTGTGTAGAAAAAGCTTCGCTGTCAGCTGTTAAAAACAGTGCGTTCCACTTTTTCATAAATCGAGTTTTATTCTATTGAAATAATGAGTTGCATTGCCATTTTGTGTGTAGAAAAGAAAACACCATTAGTGTCTGGTTTTTTCGTTTCAAAAACAAAAGACTTAAGAAACAAACTTAGTGTCAGGTTTTTTCGTTTCAAAAACAAAAGACTTAAGAAACAAACGTTTCAAAATTTCTTGATTTGGTCGCCTCAAAGCCCGCGATAGAAGCTATGCAATAGCTTAAAGAAAAAAAAAACAAAATAACAACACATTACAACTTTTATTAATTTTATTAATTTTTTATTTCAAATAATATATTTTCTTAGAAATAAATACAAAAATTATTTACAACAGCTCTCATCAGCTGTTTACTGGAAAGAAAAATTGAAAGAAAACATGAAAGCAAAATTGAAAATTGAAGTTGATAGTCAATATCCAAATGTGTGAGTGTGTTAGTAAAAAAGTGTAAGTGTATTGAATCTTGAAACAAACATTAAAAGAAAATTTGAACGTGAAATCCCCAAGTAAATTCCAATTCGGCAGCAAAATGTTCGCTGGTCACACACATCCATAAACACATTGATTTCCAATTGCACTAACTGCTAATGTTCACTCATTATTCACTTACACATGCACATGATAAAACTCTCATTTCATATATCGATGTGTGAAATAAACAGATCAAAAAAATAATACTACAACAACTACAAACAATAATGAATTGAACTAAACAAAAACAATATTTTTTTTTACAAGAGTCATAATTTGAAACAACTTTTTCTTATTGTTGTTGCTATTTGTTTTACTTGTCTGTTAATTCTTTTTCAAACTCAAATTGTATTTCAAGTAATGGATATTTTATTTATAAAAATAAAAGACCAACTTGCTGTTGCTCCAGCTACAACAATAATAATTATGAAAACAACAATAACAACACCAACAAGAAATATCTTAGTAGTTAACAGAATGTTATGACTAGAAAATTGTATCTCTCCCATATAGACTTAAGATTAGTTTTAGTTGTTGTGAGAAGCTTGTGGAGATTCGTTTGAGTTCGTTTGCGCGTGTATGATTTTCTGATCGTTAGCTTCTTTTGTTTAATATTGATTTCATTTTTCTTGGATTTTTCGAAACGGACACGCGAAATAAAAATCAAAAGTTAGTGAAAAGTGAATTCGGTTAAAGATAAAAAAAAAAAAAAAATTCACCGAAGAAAAAAGTTAAATGGTAAAAAAGATTTACTTCCACCAGGTTCTTAATCAAAATTGTGTGGGAAAAACAAGTGCGCTGCTCTGAATTTAAAACTTAGAAAACAGAAAAAACCAATCAACATTAAAAAACAAAATTTGATTAGTACATTTTCGTATACAGTGTGGTGCTAAAAAGTTGACAACATAAACTTAACCTTGACATTTAAATAAAAATTATTTGAATGATTTTATTAAATAAAACTTATAAAAAATTTAATGAAATGCACATAATTATAATATTAAAATTAAAAACAGCCATCGACTAAAAACAAAACAGAAATATCGCCTTTGCAGCCATTCCTTATCAAATAATTTGTAATATGAATAATTTTTTGCAATAAGAAGAATGAATTTATTGAAAAAATGCGCATTTAAAGAATTTTATACATATCTAAGAATGGAATGGAATTATGCTCCTATAAAATGACATTTCAGGCCCCTATTTTATGAAAAGTAACTATTAAAAAAAAATACATTTTAAAATAAATAAGAAAAGGCACACTTTACTAAGTGGCATTTTAGTGAATATATTCTTATCTAATAAAAATTTTAAATCATTTGTAAAAAAAGTACCCTTTACAAAGGTACTTTTTTTTAAAAGGGTTCTTCATAAAAAATTAAGTCCTGCAATAAAAAGTAGCCATTGTAAAATTACTTTTGAAAAGTTCTTTTTTAAAAAGTGTTCTTCACAAAAAATGGCGTTCTTCTGTAAAAAGTAGCCATTGTAAAAACGACTTTTAATAACTAGTACATACTTTCTTTAAAAAGTATATTTTACTGAGAGTACCTCTATTAAATATGTAGTACCTGAATAAAAAGTATCATTTACGCAAAGTACCACTTCCAAAAAGTACTTTTTAGTAAAAATACCTTTTATAAAATGTACTTTTTTTTTTATTAATTACCTATTATAAAAAGTAACTTTAATAAAAAGTTCCTTTTATAAATAACAAAAATTTTGTCGTTTTAATTAAATATAGATTTTTTTTATTATTTCCCAAATTTATTAGAAAAAGAAATAAAGCTAATTTTAAAAATAAAATTAAAGCTATTATTTCTTAGCACAATTAAAAATTTGTCTAAAAAAAAAACAAAGTTAAAAAAAATGAAAAAACTTTATGCGAAAACCTCGTTTTCAAGCAAAAATCGATCAGTGAAAACTAAACATAAAGTCGACAACGAAACATTATCAACATCGTCTTCTTCTCAAGCGGACATCTACAAATATCATGATCCCATATTGGCGTATCAGACAACACCACCAGCCACAAAAACTAAAGATGCGAATATGAAATATATTCCAAAACATCCATTCGTAAGTAAATTTAACAATTTGGATGCAGTGTCAGCAGCAACTGCTGCGGCGGCGGTAGCAACAACAGCAACAATGTACAATGATGAATCTCCATATTATTATACAATAACGGAATTGGAAAACCTACATATGTTGGATCATAGACACCCTCATTTTCATCATATACAAAGAATGCAACAATTGCAACAACACTCTATTCATAATAATAATAATAATAATAGCAATAACAAGAGCAACAGCAACAACAATATTAACAAAGTTCAGTATCATCAGCATAATCAATTGGTATTGCAACTTCCTGCGGCTTCATCGGCTACATCTAGCGATGTTGTAGATGGTTTACAACAACAAAAACAACAACCACGATTAATTTCTCCCATCTATGAAGCACCTCAAATGACTTCACATCATCAACAACAACAACAACAACAACAACAGCAACAACAACAACATCACAATTATAATGAGAATAATGCGAATATGAATACATCATTATTTGCCGCAACCAAATCTTCCTTGGTGTCACAAACATCTTCAACAACGCCACCGCCGCCTCCACAGCATTTGATCTCGTTGCATTGTGCAACGACTCGAACACCATCATCATCAACATCATCAGCATTATCAGCATCAACGCTACATGATGTCTATAATCTGAATTGTAATAATAATAATAATAACTATGATCAAAATCAGCTTCAATTGTCGACATTGGCGATGATGTCGTCTCCGTCCTCATCTTCCTCGTTGTTATCCAATTCGACTTCTTCGTCATCACTGTTGTCTACGCCGCATGAAAATTTGTCATCTAAAACGGATTTTATGACCAGCACCACAACCATATCGCCAACATTATTTAAGTATGTTTTTTTTTTATTTTTTATATTATTTTGTTTTTACTTGTTTCATGTTATATAATTTTTTTTTCTTGTTTTACTGCTTGTAACTAGTGTACGAGTGTATATGCGTACATGGTAATATTTTTCTAATTTAAAATTTATGTGATTTACCCTACTTGAGCTATTGAATAGAGCTTTAAAAGAGGACAGCATTGAAGAAATTATTTTCAAAACTTTTAAATTAAATGTTCGCTTCTTAATCCCCCGAACGTCCTTGATCATGCTACTAAAACCTGAAAGCAACAAAAAAATTTCAATAGCTCTAGTTCGAAACGGTGCATAGTTGTTTTTATTTGATAGCGGCTACATCGAGAGATCTAACATTAACTTTCGAACTAAATGGCTAATTTTGAAAATATTCAAAAAAACAAAAAAAAAAAAATTTTTTTTAAAATTCAAACCGAATTTCAATTAATTAAAAGGTTTTCCAATAACAGTGATATGATTTCTTAAAAAAAAAATCACCACTTATTGTTGAGGAAATTCAAAAGTTGTTTATTTAATGTGAAGTGCAATCGATACAATTAAGTTCTAAATAAAACTTCATTCGAATGGCCTCCACGACTTCTTTTGCAGGAACGAATTCGATGAACCCAATTTTCGAGCACTTTTTCCACTAAATCAAGTCGTATGTCACGAATGGCACGTTCAATATTGACTTGTAAAGCTTGAAGAGAGTCTGGTTTATTTCGGAAAACCAATGACTTCAAATAGCCCAACAAGAAATAGTCTAATGGTGTTAAATCACAACTTCTTGGAGGCCATTCAATATCACAATTTCTTGAAATAATCGAATCTCCAAACTTTTCTGACAATAATTCAATTGTTACATTTGCTGTGTGGCAAAATCAGCAAATTCGCGACTTTTACGGTGGTCCAATGGCTTCAGTTCTTTAGTGAGACCAATTTTATACGAATGCAAACCCAAAACCTTTCTCAAAATCCGCCAGGTTTTGGTTTGTGATAGTCCCAATTGTTGAGAACGTCTTGGAATCGACAAATTGCGGTCTTCAGCAATACTTGCCTGAACGGCAGCAATATTTGTATTACGTCGAGCGGACTACTATCATTGCTACCTATCAGCCATGGAGGAGTAAACTTTTGTAATGAAATAATTGCCTCTATTACGATTCACAACTCAATTTAGGATGTCATTGTTAGATTCACAACCAATTTGGTTGCAAATCATAATCCGAACAAACAGCTGATTGAAAGTTAATTTGAATTGAGTTGTAATCCATAACAAGAATTTGACAACTACGAGTACAACTTTACCATCAGTTTTGTTGTGAATTAAAATGTATAAGCAATTATTGAAAATTAGGTTGTGAATTTTTTTATTCGAACTGAGTGATGTTTAATCAAAGAAATTTTAATTTTTTCAGGCTTAAGTTCGTTTTCTCTAAATATAATTTTATTATAAATTAAATTATTATTTAAATTAGAAAGAAAAATCCAGTGGCTCTTAATACTTGAACAGACAAAGAAAAATTAGACTGCGCGCGGAGGAGGGTTGAACTGACATCGATGTTTCGAGACTAACCACAGTCTCATCATCAGAGTTGTCTACCGCTTAGACCACACTGCCACCATGGCAGCTGCACTCACACTAGTTAAAAATCCTCTATCATTAATTGAATCTGAGGAATTACATGTAAGTTTTTACACTACAGCTTCTATAATTTTTAATGGGTTGGAACTTTACTATACTTTTTCAAAGTCTACCTTGTTCAAGTTGAGCTTTATTCTAGTGTTTCGGTAGACAACTCTGATGATGAGACTGTGCTTAGTCTCGAAACATCGATGTCAATTATTGAAAATGTTATTTTAATATCACAGAAATTTATTTGGGTGTATTAGAAAACAAGCGTTTAGCGCTAATTCGATTCGTTATAGCTGGCGGCAATTATAGTATGTATGTATGTTTTTTTGTTGGACCAACCAGTTTTCTTTTTTATTTTTCTTATATTTTTATCTTTGTATTATTGCATTATTTGTTAATTCCCTTTTTATTTGGTCATTATAATTTGTTTTGTGTGGGTTTATTTGTGAGTTTTCTGTTTGAATTACTATTTGTCTCGCCTTGAATTCATACACGTAGAGTTACATTTTTATTTGCTCTTGGTCGATTTTAGGTTTTTGTTTGTTATAACTTATAAGCTTTATTTAATATTCTTTATTTTGTTGATTGGTAGGGATTTTATATTTTTTTTCCAATGTATTGAAGAAAAATTTAAATTTTCTTGAGCTGTGAGTAGTTTTTTTTTTATTTTCTTGAAAGGACTTTTAATTATAAAAAAGCGAAATAACAATTTTTTATTAACAGTTTGATATTCAATTTCAAATCTTAAAAACGCTTTTTATTTTAGATATAAAATAAACAAATCTTGTTTAAGTTTCTTATAGACGACATTTGCTTTGCCTGATTACATTTAAATTTACATCTACTGCTTTTATAAAAGGCTTTAGCGATAAAAAGTTGTCGAAATAAAAAAAATCATGTCTATGCTTTTCGTAATTTTAAACATTTTTGAAAATAAATTCCAAAAAAACGTATTTCGCCAATATTCTTTATTGATTTTTTCATTCATATGTAACACAAATTCAATGTCGTGCTTTGCTTGAGTACTTGTCGCAGAGAATTATTTCGCTAATTTTTCGAAAAAAAGGGATCAAAAAGACCATATAGCGAGGCGTTAGAGTACTAAACTATTAAAAAAAAAATTGTTTTCGTGGTGCTAAACTCTTATTATTCCATAAAATTTAATGATTTCAAGTTTTCGTAACTCGTTTCTCTATAACAATGTGCCAAAAAGCCTAAGGAAGTCAACTTCGTGAATTTCAAAACATTTAAGGCGTTGGAGAACACATGCATACATACATATGGGTATTTCCACAGAAAAGTCTATGTCTCGTCACGTAACGACACCAAACAATTAAGCTGAAAAATTAGTAAAAACCGTTACGATGGAGAGGGAGGGGGGGGGGGGGGGGGGGCTATAAAATCTCTGAAAACAGTGTTACGTAATATGTGCACAGCCCCTAAGAAGAACAAACAGTCAAAAACATATGGAAATTCGTAAATATTAATTATTATTTCAATACACAAGGTTGTTCATTTAATTATTAATTAAGTACTTTTTTTAAATATGCAGTCAAAAACACAATTTGGTATTTAATTACAACTTAAAAATAATTATAACTTAAATATCAAGTCAAAAATTGGCCCTTAAACTAAGTTAAAATTTAAATATAGTTTGACTAAATCGATCGTTTAAACTTTCTTTGCCATATGAGTCATTAAAGATGATTCAAGCTAAGCCGATAAAGGTTGTGGAACTTGCTTAAATTTTTATATAACCAGAATCATTGTTCAAATAAAAAAAAATTCTATTATCTGAGTAATTTGTCCATTGTTGTGATGTCATCAAATCTCTAGCCGTACTTTAACTTGAGTACTTTTAATTGTTTGATTTAAACTTCACACATAAAGGTGATAATAACCACTAAAAAAAAAATAACTATAAAACTACCCAACAAATATTGGAATTATATTTTTGATTCCACTTTGTATGTAGATACTAGTGATGTTACGAGTACTCGTATTCGTTTTCGATTATTCGACTATTCGCCTATTTTAAGATATTCGTATTCGTATTCGCCAAATTCAAGCGAATATTTCTCGAATAATTTGCACATACTTTTCAAAGAAAAAAATATAGATAAAGTTTAAAAAATTATATAAAATGTAGAAAAATATATTAATTTTTAATAATTTTTATTTAAAGAAAACCCCTTGTCTTGGCTTCAAGATAATAACTTTATTTAAAAACAGACACAAATATATATTTTTTAACAAGCTTTTTAAAATTAAAGTCTTATCATTTCATTTTAAATTAGTATTCAGTTCTCAGTAGAGAAATGTTAGAATTTAAAAATGGAAGAACAAAAATTTAATATGTGAAATTCCACGGATACAAAAGCGCAAACAGAATAAGAAAAACGAAATCTGAAAGTATGTAAGTAAACTAATTCAAAAAATTTTGAGTAGTGGTCTTCAAATTCGGCATCTCAATGTCATAATAATGATAAATACCTAAAGTAGTGTGACAGTTTTTTTCTTAATTTATTGTTACGGGCGCAAAGGGATGGATTTTTTCCAATTAAATTTAAAATATTATCTGGCTCTAAACCTTAAAAATAATATTCGTATTCGTATTCGCGAATACTAAAAATTTGTATGCGTAACATAACTAGTAGATACATACATGTGTTCATATTTGAGCCGTTAATTTTGAAATTGGCATAACTTACTTCAGCAAAAACTTCATGTTGAGTCATATTAATAATTAAAGATTTAATAAAACATTTTATTCGAGCAAATACTCAAGAATTTATGTATTTTTAAAAATTTTGTTTGTTATGGGGATTTCATTGGTAGATAAATACCAACTTATCAGTAGATCTTTACCATCATGTTTTAAAAATTTCACTACTCATCTACATGAACTCCCAAATAACATCTGGGAATTACTAAAGCACAGGCAAAAGACTTTTTAAAAAACTTTAAAAACAGCTCAACATATAATTTTTCATTCGATACGAATCTGTGCTTTAGTAATTCCCACATGATATTTGGGAGTTCATTTAATTTTTAAAAATAAATTTAATCAATTTTGTAGGTATGACATTTTTATAATATTCGCTCAATTCAGAATTTGGGTGGGTGTGGATCGTGTATGTAAATGCTGTTGCTAATATACAGCTAAAACGATCTATAAAACTTACAGACGTTTGTGAACTGGTTAATTATATAAGACCTAGTTCACACACTACCAGTTTTCTTGAACAAAAATTTTTTCAGCAGTTTTTTTCTCGCAGCAGGATTAATGTTTGAGATCAACAAAACTTTTCGTGAGTGAACCTGGCCTTTAAGAATCATAAATGTATATAATATATTGTAGAGTAGATATACAATATAGCGTAAAATAAAACAATATTTTTTAAATTTCAATTGCTAACAAAGAATATTTGATGTGACAGGACTTGTGTCACTTTCAAAATAAACGGCTAATGCAATAAAATGCCTTAAATACATACGAGTACTTGCAACGACTTAAGTGACTTATGAAATAATTTTTTACTTTATATATCATGAAACATCCAATCCATTTGAATAAAGATTGAAACAAAAAAATTAAAAAAAAAAATAAACGTACATACTTGCCTTAAAGTGCAAAAACAACAAGACAAATGTAACTTAAATAGACTTGACAACTGAGCGGTTAGTTATCAGTTGGCTGTTTGGTCGGTTGGACATTTTTGGTTTTGTTTATGTTACCGGCTTTTTGTTACAGAAAATCATAAATCTGTCAACTTAGCACATTTTTTGTTGTGTTTTTATGTGAGTTTTTGTTCTTGTCGTCTTCATTTACAATTTTGTTAGCCTGAGTAAACACTTTAGACGAATTCATTTGTTTTGTATGTTTTTTTTTTAGTTTTATTTAAAATAAAGTTGTTTGAAAATATAGCAGAGTAGGCTAAATTGAGAGATAATAAATTGAATGAAATCTCTGGGCTTGATTTTTTTAAACAAATTTTCCATTTATGTTCATTATTTGCTATTGTTTTCTTCTTCACTGTTTCTTAGTTTTTTATTTTTTTTGCCCACTGTTTAGCTCGCAAATAGTCGTACATACACAACTATTAACTTTCTTGTTTAAACTAAAGAGTGTTTTTTATAGAGTGTTACAACTTCGACTTGGCATCACTGCTTTATTTGAGCACCCATTTAACAGCTGATAGTTGCTTTTTGTTTAGTTTGCTTTGAAATTTCATTACTAGGCATCTCCATTAGCCATGAACTTGGTATGAGCATCATGTCAGACACCGCATATGGCTAATGTAGAGCGCTCATGTTCTGACATCAATGCCCGAACATATGGCTGAGCAACAATGTTCGCCATGAGGTTGGCCATTTAATGTCATTTTCTCTTCGACAGTTTCTTTTTTTATGTTATTGCAGCTAATTTTTCAATCAAATATAGTTTTGCAACAAATACTGCGCCAAAAAAACTGAGAAAATCATAAAAAAACACTTTTAAATACAATTATCATTTAAAAAATACACACAACAAAGCATTAAATCGAAAAACATGAACTAAGTATGTGAACGTTTTGACAAACTAAAAATTATGGTTAGACAGCACATGAACATCTGTAAGTATTCGCAACTTTCTATTATCGTTGCTTTGCCTACGTTATGTTCATGTCATATTCAAGTAGATGGCTCGTAGAGACGTAGGGTAATGAATCGACTTACACCAAAGCAACGCGTGCAAATTGTTAAAATTTTTAATCAAAATAATTGTTCTATTCGTCAAACTCATCGTGCAGCGGGGGCTACAATTGATTTACTCAAAGAAACTTTTGATAAAAAAAAAATTTCACGTAATGGCCCAATTAATTGGTCACCAAGATCGTGTGATTTAACCCCATTAGATTATTTTCTTTGGGGTTATGTTAAGTCACTTTTGTCTACGTCGATAAACCACAAACATTCGAAGAGTTAACGACCGCAAATGCTGCGAAAAGTTGTTGAAAATTGTTGTTCCAGATTGCGCCTTCTACGCGCCAGCCGTGGTGGCCGCATGGCAGAAATCATATTCAAACATTAATTTCATAATTTTCTTTCCAATACAGCCCGTTTCATTGATATTAAAAATATATTTCCTTGTTTTATTATGATTTAAACTTGTGTCACTTCATAAAAAATACCCTTTAGAAATATTAAACTTGGAGAGATAGATACCTATTTAATAAACGCCGAGGTATAAAATTTATAAAATTCTCATGGGTGCTCGTTTCCAAGATTCTGCTAAATGGCCGCTATTTAAGCTATTTTTTTTATTTGTTTTTAAAGTTGGCAAACAATATTTTCTTTTCTGTGTGTATCTCTTCTCACAGCTAAAAATTTGTTGTTTCCTTTAAAACTACAAAAAAGTTGGGAAGAATGAAATGAAAAAAAAAATCCAACAATATTGTCATAACAAACCATAAATATCTAGATATTTAATCATTTCCTTAGAAGAACTTCAAGTGTCATTTTAAATGTCGGGCGCGCATACAGCAAGCAGCAGAAGTAGCAAGTAGCAAAAAGTTGAATAATAAACAAAGCCAAATTAGCTTAGAGTTGAGTGAGTTTGAGTTTAAATACTTGAGTTGTTGTACAAAACGAGTGAAACGGTAATAAACTTTATTTCTATCTCTTAATCTCTACGTGTTGTTGCTTCTGTAAATCTCACCTTTATCTCAACGAGTTCATCGTTTATCTGTGTAACAACTATCAGGTTTCTTGTTCCTCATCGCAATTATCATTAACTGTCATACATGCTACACATACGAGTTTCGTACTCTACCATTCATTCATTCATTTAATCATTCATATACTCATTTTGTAAAGTGGCTGGCAAATGTTTATAAATTATTTTATTATTTTGTTCTTATTTTGCTATGATTTGTTTTAAGTTTGTTTCTTGTTATTATTGTGTTTTTTTACTCTCAATTACAAACGTTTACACTAGTTTCAAAGTGATTTAAACAATTTAGCATTTGTTTTTCTTTCCTTTTTATTTATTAGAAATTTAGTTTTAGTTGCCATTTATACTCTATATGTGATTCATGTCAGGTGTTATTTTGCAGGCTGTTGTTGTTGGAAAACTTTTTTGTTTATAATAAATTATTACTGTGAAATTAGTTTTAATCATTATTTACAAAAGCAAACTTCCTGCTTGATTATTTTTTTCTTTCATTAGAATTTATTCCATTGAAATTTCTAATAAATAAAACAAAAGATCTGGAATACATTCAGATTTGTAAAAGGAAATGAAAAATTTTTTCAATAAAAAGTTTTGCCTTTATTATAGATATTGATATAATTGGAAAAATTTAAGGAGTTTAGTGTAATACAATAAGTCGAAATAATGAGTTTCTCCGAATAAGACATTTAAACTTTTCCATATGTTAAATGCAATAGTACCTACCTTGAAGTTTAAATATCTATTTTTCGAATATCAGTTTACTGTGAAACTAATTTGTCATAGCAATTTATTTAAAATACAGAAAATTTGCTAAAAGAAAAAAACGTTTCTCGCATTCAGATAGAAACGGACACACTACGCATTGCTATTCGCAAAAGTACATTTTACAATCACAAAATTTTCCGAAATAGTAAATTTGCATAAAGGTCGTGCCTCACCATCCTACATAATTGTATCGATTCATTCACAGCAAAATGTTACAAAAATCTGACCGATTTTCAGTAATCATTTCCAAATGGTGTTTTAGGTGCCACACTATCCTACAAAACTGATGTCAAAACATCTGTTTGTTTTGTGCAATCAATCATTTATTTATATTTAAATAAAATTACATTCCTTTCGTTGTATAAAACAAAGAGAAGACAATTTTACGATTAAGTTAAAATTCTCAACTGATTGACAATAAATATTCCTCTGATCGCATCAAAATTATTATTTTATGAAAATTTTCATAAATTTTTACAAATCGCACGACTTGCCAAAAGAAAAAAAATCTGTGGACTGAGTGCACACTACCATACTTTTTCGGCACACATGTCATATTTGGCAGATCGCACGATTGTGTGGGATAGTGAATCACAGCCTTAAATAACACTGGTCAACAAAAGGAAAGAAATTGCATTTTTCCTGTGAATTTCTTTTTTGTGTCTATCTCAAATTGAGGCGTATTTTCTAAATACGTCAACAGTTTTTCCCTAACAGCTTTTGTTTTTGGGCTATAAAGCTACGTTCACATTTATCAAATATTTGTCGAAAAAAACGTAACCAAGAAAAAGAACTAATAAGTTATTTCCTTTAATTCCAATATTTTTTTAATTTTGGGTTCGAATTTTTTAAAAACTGTATAAAAATACTCTTTTGGAGAAGAATTAATTTTATTTTGTAATATAAAAATCGTGTTACATGACACTATCCCTAAGCAAAACTATTTACGTTACGTTTTTTTGGGCAAATATTTGAAAAATGTGAACGTAGCTTAAGTAACTACCCACTTTTACTATTTTTACTTATATTTACGTTTTTTATTGAAAACTAAAGTATATTTTGTTGTTGTTAATCCAGATTGTTTTTGCTATGTTTCTGGTTAATATATATGTATTTGAAAAATTTAGAAAACCTATATCGGACTGTGAAAACAGCATATCATCAAAAGTTTATATTTTCTTTCAAACGAGTTTCCAGGTTTAAGTACAGAAAAAGTGAAAGCGGGTATTTTTAATGGTCAACAGATTAGGCAGGTACTGAAAGAACCTAATTTTGTAAATTTTGGAATTCATTTGTTTTGTTTATGAGTAATTTCCTAGTCAAAAGGAAATCTGACGACGATGTCGAGCTTGTTAAGTACATGATATCGAACTTGCAAGAGGTAGGGTGATACATGAGTATACAAATTCTCTACTTGCACTCACTAGATTTTCACAAAATCTAGGAGATTTTAGTGAGGAGCAGGGTCGAAGATTTTATCAGAATCTTCGGACTATGAAAGAGCGATATCAGGGAAAGCGGGACTCATATATGATGACAGACTTGCAACTAGATCTATTTGAAGTCGTTCAATCAAGGAAATATTATAAAAGATCATTTGATTGTGATCGATAGAAATTTTGTTAAAAGCTGTTAGCAATCTCCCAGTATTTTTTTTCATAGTCAGGGTCATAGAAATACCCAATAACAGAAAACAAAGTAAAGGAAACAAAAGTTGTGTTGACCAGTGTAATAGTAGTACAGAAAAAAATTGTTTAAATATTAACTTTGTACTAAAAAGTACAAAAACTTTTTTTTATATAACAGAAGTATTAAAAATAAACATTGAAGTCAATAATTATTTGTTTCAACGAGTTCTTGATTAATTCTGATCTACTGTACTAGTACGTTAAATCAATTAATATTTTCATTGAAACAACGTATGCGTACGTATTTCAAAAAAACTAACGGCCCGCCCCGTAAACTATTTTACAATTTTATAAAATTATTTTTTCATGATCTCCTGATTGTTTTGTGAAAAAAAGTTACATCGATTATATAAACTGGCTTTTAAGTACATATTGTGGATTCCAGTGATTATGTCACGATCTGCAATTTCAATGGATACATCCTTATTGTAGTTGTCAATTTTTAATTTCAACTTCGAAATCCTAAAGCGGATTAAAGACTCCAATCCTTTTCTTTTAGTGAAGTACCCAAAACGAAACAAGTTGGTTTTGTTATTCGAAACTGTTTGCCGTTAATTTGGCATGATGTCGAATAATTTATTAATTGAACCTGTTCTGTATTCAATGAGAAATGAAATTGTTTGGAATTGTCATAATATAGACAGCATTTACATTATGCAATTTTGTTGCATGCAATTTTTATTTTAAGTGAGAGTTTTCTCTCTATTTGTCACTGAAAAAAGAAAGTTGCACGCAACAAAGTTGCGTATTGTAAATGCCACCATTGACAACAATACTTTGATAATTTTGAACATTTTGATTTCACATGTAATAGAAAACAGCCTTGAATATTTCTTTAATTAACTGAACAGATAGATACATATATTTCAATTAAATGTTTTCAATTCTTTTTTTTATCACAATAAACTAATTTCGAAATATGAAATAAAAAAAGTTTAACTGCCTACAAAGAAATTCCAAACGTTTTTAGATAAAAAAAAATTCAATGTTTTTCGCTTTTAAGTCAATTTAATTTCTTAACTTTGTTGGTAAATTAGTTTTCAACTAAAAAGAAATGCAATTGAAAGCATTATTATATCCATTTAATATCTCAATAAACCATAACATAAAATAACTTCTCTTTAATAAGTTTTTAATGGCTTGAAGATGATATGTAGCGTATAATTGACAATAATTATTAATATGAGACAATGAACTGTTTAGAAATTTCTTTAGTTTGTTTCAAAATTTTCATTGGAAATTTCATAATAGCTAAATAATCATTTGTGTTTTTCATTTCAGTGAACAAAGTATTATCGGTGCACGAGCCTCTGTTATGGTTTACGATGACATCCAAAAGAAATGGGTACCATCGGGTTCATCATCCGGTCTTAGCAAGGTGCAAATCTATCATCATCAACAGAATAATACATTTCGTGTGGTGGGACGTAAATTACAAGATCACGAAGTTGTAATTAATTGTTCCATCTTAAAAGGACTGAAATATAATCAGGCTACTGCCACATTTCATCAATGGCGAGATTCTAAAAATGTTTATGGACTAAATTTTTCCAGTCAAAATGATGCTGAGGCATTTGCCAGAGCTATGATGCATGCATTGGATGTAAGTTAATCGAAAATATTAAAAAAAAAAAAATATTTTTATATTATTTTATTCTTATTTTAAGGTGCTTAGTGGCCGAGTGCCTAACAATCCTGGTCAGCCTACAAATGGCAATGGTTATGAGGAGGATATGGGCTATCGCACAATGACTAGTGAAGATGCTGCTATTTTAAGACAACAGCAGCAAATCACCGGGCAGGTAACTCCATCGGCACAAACACCAACTTCACAAACAAATCAAAATAATATACCACAAAGCCCACCGACACCACAGCAGGGTCATCATCGTACTAGCAGGTTAGTATTCAGATTTATGCTAAAACTCATCAGGCATTCTATGAAAAAAAAACTATTGATAATATTTTTAAGGAAAAATTATATAATGGAGGCATTAGAAAGTTATAATTTAAATTTTGTATGTTAAAAGAAATATAAATTTTTATTAAACTTTCAATCTTGATCCAGAGTTTTCTGAAGGCTTGAATAGGATCATTCGTATGCAGCTGTTAAATTGCATTAAAATATTCTTAAGAAATTGGAAATAAACTAAAAAAAAACCTGCTCCTGTAAAATTTGTTCTTTGCGGGTTACGTTTAGGAATCGATATGTACTTAGTTTTTCCAAAAATTAATAAAAAAAAGTCGCGTGGTACTCGGGGACTGCCGTGGTAAAGCTATTGCATAGCATTTTTTATCAAATTATGCAATTTAAATTTCAATTTCAGCTTTCTAGCTATACTGGAAGTGCCCCATAAAAAGAAGGGGCACCCTAGTCCCCCCAGGTTAAAAGTGCTTTACCTTAGTATCCTATGTCCTTCTCCTGGTTCTAAGCTACCTGCCCACCAATTTTCAGCCAAATCAGTTCAGCCGTTCTTGAGTTATAAATAGTGTAACTAACACGACTTTCTTTTATATACATACATATATAAAAATCCCCTCAAAATCCCAGAAACCTCGGAAAATTTCCCGGGAAAAGTGGCAACACTAGAAATTTAAAAAATTTCCAAAGCGGCAACACTGTATAGTCATCATACATAGACTATACAAAAAAGAAGTTTTCACTTCAAAAAACAAAAGACTTAAGAAACAAACTTAGTGTCAGCATTTTTCGTTTCACAAACAAATTCCAGGTTTTTCGTTTCATAAACAAAAGACTTAAGAAACAAACTTTTCAAACAAACTCGGTCGCCTCAAAGCCCCGCGATAGAAGCTATGCAATAGCTTAAAAATGTCCAGTAAAAAGTTTAAATTAATAAAGAATCCAACGAATATCATATATCGAATTATGGAAATGATCAACTGACCATTGTAAAATAATCAAGAAAGGGTGAAATACCAGTTTTCTAGCGACTATTCTCATATCTGAAGTTTCCATAACCCAGACAATTCCCTTGAGTAGAGAGTTTTTTTTAGAAATCAGGAATTTTTTTCTTATTATTTTTCGATTTGCTACTTAATTCGGTATTCTGTAGTAGAGAAACCACTCATAAATATATACCAACAAGAATATATGTAATTCGCAAGATCAGTATAGTATTCGTTATCCATAACGAAAGCTAATCTCTTGAAGCATGCGCTCTCCTATAAAACTACAAATTATAGAGAAGAAGATTAAAAATAAAGAAAAAAGGATTTTCGTTTTAATTTTCGAAAGGAAATGTGTTTTAAAATACACTTTTGTAAAATAATTCAGAAAATGTGTTGTAGCCACTCCCACATCTTCTTATTAAATTATTTAATTGCATTTCACTTAAATGGTTTTCTATTGATACGTTTTTGGTAGTTTTAAATATTCAGATAATTTTCGATTTTCATAAGCCTTTTGATGTATTTGGTGAAATTATGCATTGAATTTCCTTGCACTTCCTGTGCTTGCTCCAAAATTCACAAAATTTTTAATATATCTAGAATTTCTAAGCTTTTCGAAGTGATAAGTATTTTTGCTCTCTGTTGAATTGTAGATTATTTTAGTGCGAGTTCGAATAACTACTTAATTTGTAATAATAAGAAAATATTCGATATGCAAACAACTTTTATGTTTGCGAGCTGTACATTTTTTTGATGTCGCAGTTGAATTAGGGCAATTTAAGTGCACATACGAATATGTATTAAATATAAAAACAAATTCGGTTTTTTTCGAAATAATTTAAATTGTTGTTTGTTATTTATATGTTGAAATTTAAAAAAAAAAAATTAAATTGCTTAAGATCCACCTCTTACCTAAACGCTTTTCATCGTTTTTGAATCAGTTATAAAATAAAAAATCTACTAAATTTTACTTCTACATACTTTGAACTTCGTTGTCCTTGTAAAAACAAAAAGAAAATTTTAATAAATTCCAGAAGAATAAAATATTTTAATTTTATTCGCGATAATTATGATCCTTTTAGCTTCCGTTATATGGTATTTCCTGTACAAAAATAAAAACTAAATGTTTTGAATGTTGTAATTGCTAGTTTTATAATAATTCTCTAATGTTTTTAAATAATGTCTACACAAATCGAATGCATTTCTATTTTATTTATTCTTTTTTTTCCTATTTTTCTGTTTTTCTTTTTATTGGTCATTTCTGTATGATTTAAAAAAAAACTCAACAAACGTTCAACGTCATCTATCGCCATTAATACCAAAAAAAATTTGTCATTGCTTAATCAATCAATCAATCAATTAAACTGTCTATCAAATTCATCTACTCAACAAATATTTCAAAATCAAAACAACAACGCTTGCAATTAATGCAACTGAAAAATAACAACTTAAAAACAAACTAAATATCATCATCTCCGTTAACAACTTTGTAATTGTATCCAACACACACACACATATACACAAACCCACCTCCTCATTCAACACTTTCCCCTTTTCGTATCAATCATATGACAATTAAATTTTTATTGTATTTAAAACTGTTTGTTTGTCTTAATTAATAAACTCTATGTCCTTGTTTGTAATGTCACGTTATCTTCTCTTGCCACTCATATACATACAAACACTCATCCTATTCCATTCACCCACCGCATCCAAAAAATTGGCTCGAAATTTTATTGAAAAAAAAAAAAAAAAATCGAAAAAAAAAAATTTATTTTGCCTACAAACATTAAAACACTAAAGGAA
Source organism: Lypha dubia (assembly GCA_947311025.1). Taxonomy (NCBI): domain Eukaryota; kingdom Metazoa; phylum Arthropoda; class Insecta; order Diptera; family Tachinidae; genus Lypha; species Lypha dubia. The sequence goes on from OX371264.1 coordinate 12,049,351, forward strand.
TTCCCTTAGTGCTCCCCCGGCTCCTCAGCCACAACAACAAATGCTACAACAACAACATCAGCAACAACAAGCTCTTTATGGTCATACTGGTAATGGGCCAACCCAGAATGGTGTCATGCTGCAGCAGCAACAGCAACAGCAACAACAGCAGCCAACACAACATATACAGCCACCACCGGTACCAGGTCAAGCACAATATCACACTCCTCAACAGCTGCAACAACAACCACAACAACCGTCTCAACAACAGCAACAGCATTCTATATATGCCTCACAACAAATGGTCAATGCTGCCGGTTATCCACCACAACCAAATCAGGTTAGTTTGAATGCATTTTTCTAACGAAATTCTTTTTGGTTTATGTGCAAAATTTATGTACAACAATGTTGCAAGTTTATTTTACAACAACTTTATATACAGGAGATATACATATACTAAAGTATTAAATTTGATTGTTACACTAAAAATTTATTTTGTATTTCATATTCACAATAAAATTTTTACTCTTTAATTAACATTTGATCTGAATTGCCCAACCCAATTTATTCAGTATATTTTTAAGCTTAATTATTTTTAGATTGAATTCATAAATAAAGCTGTATTAAAATTGAATTATGCCGCCACTAAATCAGCAGCAGCATTATTTATTCGAAATGATAACAAATTTTTCATTTGTTTAAAACTGTGCATGACTCTTAATATTTATTTAGAAAATCTTCAGAAAAAATACCATGAGCACAGATTCACAACCACACAATTTCCTTCATTCAGGCATAGCAACCAAATTTACTTTATACTTTTCGAATTTTGTTTCCGACGATCTAGTGCAGACTGTAATACGATCTGTACGGTCGAATATATCAAAATATTTTTGCATGAATATTAACAAAATTGGCAAAAAGTGCTTAATCCGGAAAAGGCTTTTTATATAAATCAAATGTTGTAGTAATTGCATTTTGTTTTTATTATTTTCGTTGAGCCCTCACGCGCAGAACATCTCTGAAATTGATTGATATTTTTTATATACTTACGTATGTAACAAAAGTGCTTGAGTTTTAAGAATCTAATTTTAAATAACATTCATTAAGTATGCAACAACTCCTTTATTTCAACTTTTTGGAATGGAACTTTTATTTGTATATATTTTCATTATTTCTTTATTTGATTTCCTTTTTTCTCCTTTCATTTCATGCCTGAACGCTTTTTCCAACCTTTACCACAAAAATAATAAAAAAAAAAAACAAAACAATATTTCAAAACCATTCAATATGAAAAAACAAACAAAACTACTGCTTGATCTCCTATCGTCAATAAAAAAAATAATAATCCTGCAAATCTGTAATTAACCAACAACAATAAAACAAAAATTCAACCAACAATTTGTCACATTTCAATCTGGCTGAAAAAAACCATTGTTATGCTCCTTCCTTCATATTGAATGAATCCTTCCGTTCAATTATATTCAATACAAAATATAAGTATCAACAAACACACTATGTTCTATCCAATTCTAATCCCAATCTTAATATGCATCAATATCCACAACAGCAGCCCGGACTAATGCCACCAAATGTTTCACAACCTCCTATGCCGCCACCGCATCAAAATCAAAATGGTGGCGCACCGATATATGTGTCTTCACAGCAACAATTGGGACCAGGTATACCAAATTCACAAAGCGCCAACAGCGTAGTATACGCCAGTCAAACGCAATTAGGTGGAGGCGCTGGCGCCGGAAATATTATAGCTGCAGGAGGAAGTGGTATACCCATGCCTCCGCAACCACCTCAGCCACCAGCCATGCCCAACGGAGCACCTGTACCACCAAGTGCTTATGGTCAAATGAATGGCGGCGGTCAGGTACAACAACAGGATAATCCTTATGGCCAGGTGCCAGCAGCACCACCTATTATGGCGCAGCAAAGCAACGTCGCCGGTGGTAATGTGCCTATGCCGCCGCCACTGAACCGTATGAGTAGTACTGGCAGTGGCCCAGCTGGTATTCCAAACACTGGAGCGCCTGCTCCACCACCACCGCCAACATTTGGTGGTGCCGCCCCTCAAATGTTTAACAATAGCGCAAATTCGGGCAGTGGTCCGGCAGCGCCACCTCCACCACAACCGCCCGCTCCTCCAGCGCCACCAGCCATGGGAGGTATGGGTGGACCAGCTGCTCCTCCACCACCGCCTCCACCTCCTATGGGTGGCTTAGCAAACAAAAAAGATGATCCTCAATCTGACTTGATGGGCTCATTAGCTGCTCAATTGCAACAGGCAAAATTAAAAAAGAAGGCAAGTTTTTAAAACTTGAAAAAAAAAAATTCCACAATTCCATTTAAATAAACGAGCGTGTTTTTTTTATCTCCAAATATAGAGTACTCCAGCACCGACAGAGAATAGCGGCAGCAGTACTCCTAGCGGTGGTAGTGGTAATTATGGCACAATTGGGCGCAGTACTAATGGCATGGCCTCAATGATGGATGAAATGGCGAAAACACTAGCACGGCGACGTGCTCAAGCCGAAAAGAAAGAAGTGAGTAGGACGGACAGCAAAGTGGAGAACAAATATATTAAATCACTTTTTTTTCTTAATTTTTCCAGCCCGACCCAGAACCAGAAGTTAAACAACGACCCTGGGAAAAATCCAACACTCTGCCACACAAATTGGGCAATTCAAATTCCAGCAATTCAAATGCAAATTCCAATAACACATCGAATAGTGGCGGTGAATCACCCAGACCCATGCGCAAACGTTTTGGCAGTGCAAGTGAAGAAACGATACTCAAGGTAACTCCAACGAAGATTTTTTTATTAATTTAAAAGAAGAAAAAAATATTGAAAATTTTTTATATATAATTGCACTTTTAGCAAGTCAATGGGGATGGCTTATCGGTAGCGTTATCTGGTAGTGATTTGGAACAATTAAAGGCTGAAATTGTTAGAGAAATGAAACAAGAAATACAAAAAGTTAAACAAGAAATAATAGATGGTAAGTACTTTTTAGTTTGTTAATTTGCAAGTGTAAAACTTTTTTTCCGACGTTTGATCTCTGCATAAGAAGTTTTATTAAAAATATTACAAGTTAATGCAGTGTGATAATTCCTAGCTTTTCTTATACATTAAGAGTGAGAACTTTAAATCCATCACTGTAGCCGTTAACTGTAATCTATTATTACTCCACTGTTGAATTTTAATAAATTGCTTTTGGCAACTCTTTAATTTTAACGAAAATAGACGTACCGGAAGAAAAGCTTCATGAATACTATGCGCCATCAATTTCGAAATTAATTTCCGAACTTTGAAGTTTAGTTTAAATTACCAGTATTGAGCTAGAAATTTCGAAATTAAAGTAAAATTTTCTAAAATTAAGTTTCAATTTGCTAAATTTAAATTAATCTTTCGAAATATTCTTATAAATTTTGTATAAAGGAAAACTTTTAGTAATTTTTTTACAAAAATGTATTCTCTAAAAAAAATTGTAAGATTCCTGATATTTGTTATGAGCTAATCTTTCTTATAGGAACATTTTCGATTCACAATAAATAAAATTTAAAAGCAAAAAAAAAAAAAATGTTATTAAAAATTTTTTAAAAATTGCAAAAAAAAAATTAGTTCCCTGTGTTTTCAACCGATCTCCCTATAGAAAAATCTCAAGGCCAATTTTTCACTTCCTACTTAAAGGACATTTATCTTTAAATGCAATTTAAATACATACGAAATTGAATTTTCTTCTAAAAAAATTAATTGAAATTTAAATAACCAATGTTGGACATTTAAATTCAATTTAAGTTTTGCGAATGTTCTTATGTATGGTTTTGACTTCTTGCTCTTCTTGTTTAAAAAATTTTGTGGCTGCTGGCAAGTTGCATAAAATTTTGGATTGTTTTGTCGCCATTACCTTTTAAATCATTTTGAAATGTGCTGTAATTCTTTTAAAACATTTTAGAAATTCTTCATCATTCTTATTTCTAGCTCAAATTAAAGATATAACATTAGGAATTTTTCGGGATTTATTCTAATCAGCTGTTCTTTTGGGAAATTTGTGGGATTTTTTTTAGTGCACAGTGCTGCCATGTTCTTACCACAATTAACTAAGAACAATTAAATACGACTTTTATAGAGTGACACAAGTTTAAATCTTAATAAAACCAGGAAATATATTTTTAATATCAATGAAACGGGCTTTATTGGAAAGAAAATTATATGAAATTAATGTTTAAATATGAATTCCGGCATGTGGCCGGCACGGCTGGCGCTTAAAAGATGCAATCTGGAACACCAATTTTTAAGAACATTTCGCAGCATTTGCGGCCGTATTTCGCCGATAACTCTTAGAATGTTGATTTCCAGGTGTTCATTTGTTTGCGGCTTATCGACGTAGAGAAGTGACTTAACATAACCACAAAGAAAATAATCTAATGGGGTTAAATCACACGATCTTGGTAGCCAATAAATTCGAGCATTACGTGAAATTATTTTTTCATCAAAAGTTTCTTTGAGTAAATCAATTGTAGCGCCCGCTGCACGATGAGTTTGACGAATAGAACAATTATTTTGATTAAAAATTTCAACAATTTGCAGGCGTTGCTCTGGTTTAAGTCGATTCATAATGAAATTTCATGGCCAACTAAACAAAAATCAACTATCAGCTGTTAAATGGGTGCTCAAATAAAGCAGTGATGCCAACTCAGAGTTGTGACTTTAAATGAAATTTAGCTAAATGAGTATTCAAATAAGAACTGAAAAGTTGGCCATTAGTTCTTGCTGAATATTAAAGTTATTTTGTCTCTATTTAGAAGTGGAGTTTCGCACTTTTTTTTTCTTCATTTCGATTTTTAGTTTGAACTAGCGAAATTAAATTAGAAAAATTAAGGTAATTTTTTTTAAATTGCGTAATTGTTTTTGAATTTCCAAAATTTGGTTCGTAAAAGTCTTCTCAACATCCTGACATCATTAGGAATTTGTCCTAAGTATTTTTATGTTGATTTTTATTGACTCCAAGTACAACTGGAAATAAAATTTTCGGGATGTCTAAAACCTGCATTTGAATTTTAGAGATTTTTAAATCTCTGGAGATTTTTAAATTCTGAAAAACCAAAAAAAAAAAATTATCTAAAATCCTAAATCTTATCAGCAAAATATCGGAAGCAAAGTGGCACACTTAGGGCCTGTTTCACACTGTCGACAAGTCGATGTCGTTCTCTTATTTATATTAAAAACAAATTTAAATATTTTGTATATTTTATAAATAAGAGAACGACATCGACTTGTCGACAGTGTGAAACAGGCCCTTAATTTACAAAAAAAAAAGCAACAATTTTATTAATCCTATTTCTATTTCACTTATTGCAGCTATCAAATCTGAATTTAACAGAAGATAAAATAATTATCTTTAGGTAAATAATTTTGGATCTGATTAAACGTATTTTATATATAAAAAAAAAAAACAAACCGAATATACATATATTATAAATTATACATAAACATAAATACATAGAATACACAAAAAAAAAAAAAAAAAAAACAGAAAAGAGAGAGAGAATCAGCATAAACTGCTTAACATTTTTTTTACCCTTAAACTTAAAAATTAAAAAACAAAAGAAAAACATTAAGTCGTGTTTTTTATATAAATATACATTTAATATAATAACTAAATTAAATACGTTTTTTTACATAAGGCAATTATTAAATTAAAACACAATTTAAGCATATATACTTATATATACATACCATATATATACATTATTACGGTAAATTAATTAATAATGAAAGCAAAACTAAAATAAACAATCAGTAAGAAAAATAAAATTTATAGTTCGCAAAACAAACACAAACCATTTTATTGATGTAAGACATTTCTTTCTACATTTATCTATTAAATATTTGATTTATTTAGTTGGTTTTTAGTTTATACATTTTTATATTTTGTAAAATAAAAATTATTTAAAATTTTTAAACAAATCCTGGATTAACACATGAAAAAAAAAAACTTTGTTTTTATGTGGGGGGAAACTTAAATTAATATTGAGAACAATAAATTCTCATAAGAAGTTACAATAACTTTTATCTGAAAACTATTGAATCGTTCCTGATTTAATAAAATGTGCATTTATGAACCCAAAAAAAAAAAATTAAGAAAAAGAAGAAGAGAACTTTAATAAATCAAAAATTAGAAAAAGTTCGAATATTGCTTCCTGAAGTATCAATATATTTTTTAAAGTAATGGTAACCATGCTGCATAGTCAAAAAATTTCATAGAAATCATTTATGTCCGCGCTAATAGCATTTTCTATAGATCCAAAAAGTTCTGCTCAGTTGTGGTATTTATGTATTTATTCTCCAGGAAAAAATCCAATTCTAAAAATCTGGGGAATAGTGTAATAAGGAAGAGGTAAAACATGGTTCAGCTGTTTCGTGCTTAGCAATTGCTCAATAATAGAATTTTAATAAAAAAAAATTTCCATTAAAAAAAAGTTTTTGTATGTTCATATAAATCCAATTTTGAAAGGTGAAATACACAGCGTAGACAAGCGGGCGGATGAACTTTCAGGAAGTTTTTTTTATAAAAAAATTTCCGTTAAAAACAAGTTTTTGTATGTTCATATAAATCCGATTTTGAAAGGTGAAATACACAGCGTAGACAAGCGGGCGGATGAACTTTCAGGAAGTTTTTTTTTTATAGCTTTAGTAATTATTTATTGAATCTAAAATTTCAAATTGAAACATCATTAAGTTATTCATTCAAATCTTAAATCTAAAACAATTAATTATATGTTTAGCAAATGCTAACAAAATTTTAATTTAAGCAGGAGTTGATTTTTGATGTTGATTTACATCACTCGTGTACGGCTGAGAGAAAGAGTATCCCCTCTTATCAACCGGTGTGGCCACTATAATTTAGAATATTGTGCGCAAGTGGTTTAATATATTTTTTCGCGCATTTGAAAATAGTGTAATCACCAACGGAACATCTAGATCTTTATGAATTCTATGATTTCCAACATACCAGGGGGCTGCTGTAATAGTGCGTAGAATTTTGTTTTGTCGCCTTTGAATATTTTCTACATTTAGGAAGTGAAGATGTTAAAGAAGCTGTAAATTGCATAAAGATTTTCCATATTTAAAAAAAAAAAAAAAAAATATAAGGCATGTAATCTTTTTCCTACCTTCTTCAATTAAAATTGTTTTAGTATTAATTTTTGTTTTTAACTTTTGTAACCATTTTTTTTTTATAAATTTCCCGCTTGAGCAAAAAGAATCATAAAAATATGTAAGAAAGGGCACTATCTCACGCCGACTTGATAATAGAGGATCAAATATGTTTCATATGTTGCCATTTACTGGTGCAACATGTTTAGAAAGGAATCGTAATTATTTTTAAGAATGGAACACGAATATGAACGTAATGTAACACTTTTGTACTCATTACCACTTTATTTTCAGAATATTTTAATTTACTTGAGGGCCTGTATAAAGACAGTGTCGTTGTTCAAAATAATTATACTTTTGTTATAAAGAATTTAATTTATATAAATTTAGATAAAACGAAACATAAAATAAAAATGAAATAAAAGCAACAAATTAGCTAAATTCCACAAATCATGCGTCTAACAATTTACAAAAATAAAACTGAAAAATATACACACTAAAATAGAAAATCACAGTCAACAAAATATTGCAAAAATAATGAAATACTAAAACAATTTTAAGCTCTAAATCTTCTAATATAAACGCTTTCAAATTGTATGATGGAAATACTTATGTTTGAAATTAGAATTCTTCCACAAAACATTACAAACGTTTAGAAGCGGTAAATTTCGGTATTAGGGGCTGTGCACATATTACGTAACGCTGTTCTCAGAGATTTTATACAGCCCCTTAGACCTGAAAAATAATTAGATACAGTTAAATGCATAATAATAGCTCAAGTCTTGTGTATTTTTTTCTACATATATGTATTGTACATCTAAATTAACAATTATAGTCAAAAATGAAAATTTTAGACTAAAATAATTTTTATAATTCATATAAAAATAAAAATTTTTATATTATAAAATCGTTTAAATATTGTTGCTAGTTTTCCCATAACCAAGTGCTTGGAAACATGCTTATGTGTGAATTTCCAACAATATTTTGAAATTTGTCTTAACTTTTCTTAAATTTTGAATTATTTCAATGTCTCTTGAACTTTTTATTATGAAAAATATAAATAAATAAAATTTTTTCATTTCAATTTATATGTTTACCGCTTTAATATGCTATTATTGTGCCCTTAAATGTTGTATGATTAAATTAAGATTTTCGTATTGATTTTTATAAATTAATTTGTTTAATTCACAACCTATTTCTAAGATTTGTATGAATTTGTTGTATAAATATTTTTGGTTTATTTCCAATAAAACATGTTTGTAAACATGTTTAGAGACATCTATTTTAGGTTGTGAAAACGACACATATTTTATAATATGGGTATTTCCATAGAAATGTCTACTTTTTGTCATGTAACGTCACCAAGCCATTAAGCTTGTTTCTCGAAGAAAATTTTGGATATTATCTTATTTTTTTGTATTTTTGCATACACTAGTAGGGAAAATTCGAGCAGCACGGCTCTAAAATACAAGTTTAGTTGCATGGTGACGTTAAAAAGTAGACATTTCTGTGGAAATGCCCATATGTATGTACATATATAATAAAATGCAAAATAAAAAAACAAAACAAAAGAAAACATGTTTTCCATTTTAATTATAAAGAATACAAAAGTTTAGCTATTAAACACAAATTCGGCTATAAATGTAAGAGTTTTTTACGATGACTAGACATAAAAAATATTAAAGCTGTAATTAATTTATTTAATTGTTGTATGTTAAGCATGTGCTTTTTTCGTAAATACACCACTGTATCATATGATCAAACTTTTTATACACTCCCAATGACACTTGTGTACATCGTATTTAACATTAATTTATATTTCATCTGCTTCAGCAAAGTATTTTAGGACATTTAAATTTTCATTTGCAGCACAGTGATTAATTTACGAACAGGCCTCATGTTTTTATTAATTTCATTAACGCTTACATATGTCAAATCATCAGTAGATTTCTAACACAGTTTTTAAGTTTCATACTTGAAGTGTATCTAGTACTCCGTTCGAATTTGTGGAAAATGTGGAGGAACATTTCATTTGGAAAATACGGGCCTGTTCGTAAATGCATTACTGCGCCGCACCTGATGCGTTGTACGTTCTGAAAATCAACGGCTGGTAGCACTGCATATGTGTATTTCCACAGAAAGGTCTACCGCGGCCAAAAAATTAAATTAAAGTTGTTAAACAATTATTTTTATCCAATATTATATTAATATTAAAGCAAAGAATATTATTTTGCACGACGCCTAAGCTTTATTCGAATGTGCACGAGACCACATAAATGGCATTCATTTAACTTTTATAAGTGCGGACGAAATTGAAAGACTTTTCCCACCGTTAACGGAAAAATGGAAAGAAGTGCCGAGTATCTCAGGCATGCAGAAACTTCACTTCACTACTTATCATGCGAAGAAGATTTACAAATAAAAGTAGCTCGAACCGCAATTTCGTCAAAGAGAGATATTTAATGATAAATAATCTTTTTTTACTATTTTTTTTATTCTTATGTACCTTTTCAAACATTGACCTGAAGTTGAATTTTCATTTATTTTCGTTGAATTACAACTTTAAAACCAAACTACATCAAAAATTATTCGAGTTTATCATAAGAGAAAAAAAGCCACGTAACGCAATGTCACGTCACGCTTCATATTATCAATAAAACTAAACATAAAATGATACAAAAAAAGTTATGAAAATAAAGGGGTAGTTTAGCCCTTAATAATATCCAAATAAGTTAAATAAAAGTTTTTAGTTTATTTCGCTTGTTTTTGCACTTTAGTAAATGTAGAAAAAAACCACTTCTATTTTTTGTCACGTTACGCAACAGCTTTTGTTGACCAATATGTCAGGACCCCGACTCTTACAGCACCCATGCTTTCCACTAAATAAAGAGCTCTAAAATTGCTTCCCAAAAACCTAAATGAAGAAAAAAATATTTGCGCCTTAGTTTGATTTTCTTCATGTTGCGTAACCATGGAAATACCCATATGCTGTTTTGTATCAGCTGAAAAAACTAATGACACATGCGGTGCAGCTTTATTAAAATGTTGCTAGAAACATTTCTTATGTTTTTCTTCAAAAAAACCGTGCAATACTTTTTCAACATTTTTTTCAAAAACTTTCCAGGCAAATTTTTAACACATGGCATTTTGACAGAATACCGCATCAAATTTTTTTTTTTTTTTATGATAAATTTTATTATTTATTGAATCTTCAATTTAATTGAAACATCAATAAGTTGTTCAAATCTTAAATCTAAAAAAGATAAATATATGTTCAGCCCATGCTAAACAAAATTTTTATTTTCAACGGTTGATTTTTGTTGTTTTTACTTTTCTCGTGTACGGCTGATAGAAAGAGTATCCCTCCTCCTAAGCCGGGTGTGGCCACTATACTCCAGATTATTGCGCGCAAGTGGATTTGGGTGCAACTCAAGTTTTTTAATGTATTTTTTTGCGTGTTTAGAAAATACTGTCTTAACCAACGGAACATCGAGATCTTTGTGAATTCGATGATTTCGGATATACCATGGGGCTGCTGTTATAGTACGTAGAATTTTGTTTTGTCACCGCATGAACTAGATACTGAACATAATACCGGGCTTAACTTACAACAAGCGAGTAAAATTTTTAAGAAATAATAATTTTAAATATGTAGGATATCTGCAAGAAAAAAGTAAATAAATAAATTAATTATTTATACATACTTACATACATAGATAAAAAGAAAAGTCAAGAAAATTAATTTTTAATAAAGTAAAAAATTATAAAGAAAAAATTCCTAATATTTCGGCAATTCTGATTTTTTTTTTGAACTAGTATATAACAAAATGCCTGCAAACTTCACGTAATGTTGAAAATCGTGTGATTTTGGAGTTAAGTTGCAAATTCGAACATTTGTGTCTATTCCAGAAAAGGCGTCGAAGAAGTGAAAATTTACATGGAAACAAAAACAAAATTTCAAGAATTGTTTTTGCTTTTCATACATATCTAAAATTATATATACGTGAGAAATTTAACGCGTTTCTCTCTCTATGAAAAGCGGTAAAATTTATTTGATAAACAAAAACAAATTTTTTAAATGTATTAAATTTTGTTTTTGTTTTCCATGTAAATTTTCACTTCTTCGGCGCGTTTTCTGGAATAGACACCATTATGATTCTGTTCTCTAAATGTAATTTTCATAAAAAAAAAAATAAATCCTTCGATATGGTTAAACAAGCAATATGTTGCGACTCTCAAAATTTTTTTTTTTTTAAATTTTACCGCCATATTTCAAATTTATATTGAGCTTCTTGGTTTAAAGTACACTTCAAGCCCACATTAATTTTAATGACTACATACATATATCGTTAATGTTAAAAACTTCACTTTAGGTAATCTTTACATACTATTTATTTAGGAAATAACAAAGCTAATTTTTTAATTAGAAACTTTTTCGTTTAGTGTAATCCATGTATGTATGTATGTTTTGATACTTTCTCAATGATAACATAAAATTAAAATCTCCTTTTTGTATGTAATTAAGTTTAACAAAGAATCTTGTTTATATTAACACTCTTTAATCATAATCATTCTTTAAAAATTCTATTCGTATTAAACAAAAGAAAAAAAAACAAAAAAAAAAAAACGGAAAAAATCATTTAATCATAAAAATCATTCATATGTATACTATAAGTAATTTAAACTTAAAATATGTCTATCAAATACATCTTTTATTAAAAAAAAAAACTATTTATTATTAACTATCAAATGTTTTCTGCTTGAGAAAGCTGCAAGTGAATATAAGAAAACTTAAAAAAAAACACTTTTACAGAATGCTCCGTTTTTGTTGCATTTTCTCTAGTCCGAAATACAAAAACCGCAACGTCTTTCTATAAAGCTTTTCATAATTACAGTACCACCCTAATATCTAGAAATCCGAAAATTATAATGTTCATAAAACCAGTAAAATTTCAAAGTTTTTAGTGTAAATATTTTAATATCACTGACATTATTGAATTGAAATCATATCTACTTTTCGAAATATTAAGGTGGCTTTGTAAATATTAAAAAAAAAGCTTAAAATACAACAAAAAAATAAAGCTAAATGTTACTAAATATTTATAATTATAAAAGAAAATAAATATTAACAAAATTAAAATCAAATTTATATATTAAATATATAGAATTAAAAAAAAAACAAACTCTGATATCTTATTGACAAAAACACTGAAATGAACCATTAAAATGACCGATCAAATAAATAATGAATGACAAACACAACATTTTAACAATTAAGTTATATTAATTAATAATTCAGATTAACATGATAGAAATTAAACAAAAATCATACTTGATACTTTGCATCAAAATTAAACAATAACAACAACAACACAGACAGACATACAACCAATTAGTTATATAAGTATTCGCGAAAAAAATAACAAACAAAAAATAATTACATATAATGAAAATGTGAAAATATTCATTAATAAAAAAAAATCTTTAAAATAAACTTATAAATTGTTGTTTAATTCATCATAAATACATATCATCAAACAAATGTCTTTGACTTAAAAGACAAAAACGTTTTCTGTGGGTTCAGCCTTAAAGTTAGTAAAACATTGCCAACAGCAATTTTATATATGTATGTATGTATCTATGTTTGTGTGTACATAAGAATGTACATACTAGTGATGTTACGAATACTCGTATTCGACTATTCGCCTGTTTTAAGATATTCGTATTCGTATTCGCCAAATTCAAGCGAATAATTTTCCCCAACATTTTCCAAAAAAAATCATACAAAAGTTTAAAAAAAGTACATAAAATGTAAAAAATAATATTAATTTTTATTAAAAACACCCATTGTATTTCACACAAAGTAATAACCTTCTTAAAAAACAAACAAAAATATATATGTACATATTTTGTAACTAGTATTCAAAAATTAAAGTTTTATATCATGTTAAATTAGTAATCAAACCTCAGTAGAGGAACGTTGAATTTCAAAAATAGAAGTTTTGAAGCCTTTTCTCCATCAAGCCTATTACGATGCGGTGTATAAATAAGCCCCGCACCACTAAACATTCGGTCGCTTGGAACACTCGTTGGTGGTGTCACTAAATATTGCCTGACTATAGGTAAAAGAAGCTCGTATTTTTCCTTATTTACTTTCCACCATATCAGTGGTTTAACGTCATTTGCCGCCCGTTTTTCCGATATATATTCCGCGATAGTTTTTCTAGGTAAATGATGAATGGAATCTCGGAAACTAAGTTGAGAAATTTCATCTCCATTTTCACAGTCACTGTCACTTGTATCCATGAGTAAAGTCATCATGTCTCTCATTTATTGTTACTAACGCAAAGGCAGGGATTTTTTCCAATTAAATTTGAAATATAAACCTCAAAAGAAATATTCGTATTCGTATTCATTTGACATTAACGACCCCTTGCATGGTATGTGAATGCGCATTGTTTCCATGTGCATACATAAACACATGCATATACATATATGTATATGTACATACATACATATGTATATAAATAAAAGATAACAGCACTAAAAGGAACCCACTCCAATTATCATTCTAACAGCATTACCAGCATTAAGAAAATAATCTCATTAAAATCCTCCTCTCAATAATAAAGCGTCAATAAAAAAACTCCCAAATTGGCTCTTTATTTCTTTCTCTTAAAAACGTTTTTAGTTTGTGCTGGCATTTTGTTAGAAGCGGTTGGTCCGCGTATGCAAATTAAACTAGAGTTGGGCAAAATCGTTCATTTCGTTCATCGTTCCTGTTGCTTACTTTGGACCTATATATAATAAACAATGTATATGCACCAATACAACACTAAAAAACCAACAAGGGTGCTGTCAAAAATAATAAACCAACAGAACATGATATAATAAATAGGGATAAATAGATTTTATTTAATAAAACCTGATAAAATAGGTAAATTAAATAAAATAAATACATTAAATTGAATGTGCCATTAATTAAAGTGCGACGTACATATGTATAAGAAAAAGGTATAATAGTGTTGTGAACTTTTTTGTATGTAGATTTTGACGTTTACCAAAAACAAATAATAGCTCCGCAAGACGGTTTGCAATTATGGAACGAGGAACGATAAAATTTGAATGGCTGGATCCGTCCGAACCGTTCCAATAAGGGAATCGTTCCAAGGAACTAGGTCGTTCTGAAACGACACAACTCAAAATTAAACGTAAAGTCATAAAATAAAATAAAGAAAAATGTAGCCAAAATTTTTACAATTGTTAAGAATCTATTAATGATAACATAATAATTAATAATAATATAATAAAAGTTTTTGTCATGTAAAAGTTAAGCAAATATGCATTTACAATTCAATTTGTGTGTGATGTAGGATTTCTTTTTGCTATTGAATATTTTTCGGAGAAATACAATTGAGGGTGGTGTTAGCTGAAGTGGTTAGCGCGTTGACAACTAAGCAAACAATGACTTTTGGGGCCTGGGTTCAAACCCTGGCCAGAGTAAGTCAATCAACATCATTAATTTCTCTAATGTACATTAGTGAGACATTGTATTAATTGTTGTCGGACTATTTAAGTGATGAAGGCATAGCACTGGTCACTAAAAAACTGTTCCGACAGCGATTGATGATGTTCTAAGCTAATGTACACAACAACACGCCCTCCTTCGTCGGTTAGCAGAAGAAACATCGGCGAAGTAAAACAATTAAAAAAATGCCTGCTAATACAGCTTAACAAAGTTAAAGTGCATGTCCGTTGAAGAATCATAGTAAGAGCAAATAGAAAATAAAAGGTAATTTGTTTTTTCTTTTTGTTACTTATTTTCATATGTATGCATAATAAATGTTTTTGTTTCTTTTTAGGTATTTATGTGCAGATATGTAATATATTATTTAGGCTGTATGATGTATATATATGTATATACATATGTACATACATATGTACCTACATCTGTATTAGATAGTTTGAGTAAGTCAGAAATTAAAGTGTTATATTGTAAAATATACAGTGTAAATTCACTTTTTAGAGAACTTCGCACACTGTTAATATTACATTTATATATACATATACATACATACATTGTATGTAAGCATGAAAGTTTGTGTTAGTGATATTACGAATAGTCGTATTCGATTATTCACCTATTTCAAGATTTTCCTCTTCGCTAAATTCAAGCGAATATTTCTCGAATA
Organism: Lypha dubia; assembly: GCA_947311025.1. Lineage (NCBI taxonomy): Eukaryota > Metazoa > Arthropoda > Insecta > Diptera > Tachinidae > Lypha > Lypha dubia. The sequence continues at coordinate 12,064,693 of OX371264.1, forward strand.
AATTGCACACACATACATACTTCACAAAAAAAAAAAAAAAAAATTAACATATGGTAGTATGTACATATTTACTTTGGTAGTATTCATTAAAAATAAAACAGTTTCAAATGTGACTTATGGGTCGATTATGGATGGCAACCGAACTACAGTTGCGTTGTCAGTTGCTGAGAATTGTATTACGCATCGAAACTGGCAACTGAGAGCTGCCAGTTTCAGTTGCTAATTAGTGTTTTTCTGGCAACCACAAATTTGCAGTTGCCGGCTGGCAGCGCAACCGAAGTTTGGTTACTATCCATAATCGAGCCATTAGTAAAAATTTCAATACAAATTTTTCTTAAAATATATTTTTAATCAATTTTAAACTTATGAATTGTTTAAATTTTAAAAAAAGCATACAATTTACAAAATTTCCAATGGGAAATTAAAGCCAATATAGACTACATAACTCTGATTTCTCAATTGTATTTGCGAATTTTTCTATAAAATTTTAAAAATTAATTTGCGGTCACATTTTTGTGTATCACTCATTTGGACCAATGGGAAATTAAAGCCAATATGAATATTTCACTGACTCTATAGGGTATACTCTAAACTTCTAACTTAGGGGTCGGATTTGGGGCACATTAAGCTATACAATCCCATTCAAATTTATCTGGGACAATTTGTTTGAGCCGTTTTATAATTTTTTTATGATTTTTACAAAACACAGTGCAGTACACTCGGTGAATATTTCTCTTCACTCCAAGGGGTATACCCTCTAAATTTCTAAATAAATTTTAATGAGAGTTCGGGGTTGGATTTGGGGCACATTTAGCTGTACAACCCCATTCAAATTTATCTGGGACATTTTGTTTAGTGTAAATTTTGATGAGCTCTACGGGAATTTGGCCATTTGTGGGCAACATTTTTCTTTGTCACTCATTTGGACCAATGGGAAATTAAAGCCAAGGGTCCATACTTCTTGACTACATAAGTCTGATTTCTAAATTGTATTTGGGAATTTTTCTATAAAATTAAAATTGCGTTCATTTTGATGAACTCTACTGGAATTTGGCCATTTGTAGGTTCATTTTTGTTTGTCACTCATTTGGACCATTGGGAAATTAAAGCCAAGGGTCCATACTTATATACTACATAAGTCCGATTTCTCAATTGTATTTGGGAATTTTTCTATAAAATTTTAAAAATTAAAATTGCGTTCATTTTGATGAACTCTACTGGAATTTGGCCATTTGTAGGTACATTTTTGTTTGTCACTCATCTGGACCATTGGGAAATTAAAGCCAAGGGTCCATACTTATAGACTACATAACTCCGATTTCTCAATTGTATTTGGGAATTTTTCTATAAAATTTTAAAAATTAAAATTGCGTTCATTTTGATGAACTCTACTGGAATTTGGCCATTTGTAGGTACATTTTTGTTTGTCACTCATTTGGACCAATGGAAAATTAAAGCCAAGGGTACATACTTATAGACTACATAAGTCCGATTTGTCAATTGTATTTGGGAATTTTACTATAAAATTTTAAAAATTAAAATTGCGTTCATTTTGATGAACTCTACTGGAATTTTGCCATTTGTAGGTACATTTTTGTTTGTCACTCATTTGGACCAATGGAAAATTAAAGCCAAGGGTACATACTTATAGACTACATAAGTCCGATTTGTCAATTGTATTTGGGAATTTTACTATAAAATTTTAAAAATTAAAATTGCGTTCATTTTGATGAACTCTACTGGAATTTGGCCATTTGTAGGTACATTTTTGTTTGTCACTCATTTGGACCATTGGGAAATTAAAGCCAAGGGTCCATACTTATAGACTACATAAGTCCGATTTCTCAATTGTATTTGGGAATTTTTCTATAAAATTTTAAAAATTAAAATTGCGTTCATTTTGATGAACTCTACTGGAATTTGGCCATTTGTAGGTACATTTTTGTTTGTCACTCATTTGGACCAATGGGAAATTAAAGCCAAGGGTCCATACTTATATACTACACAAGTCAGATTTCTCAATTGTATATGTGAATTTTTCTATAAAATTTTAAAAATTAAAATTGCGGTCATTTTGATGAACTCTACTGGAATTTGGCCATTTGTACGTACATTTTTGTTTGTCACTCATTTAGGCCAATGGGAAATTAAAGCCAAGGGTCCATACTTATATACTACATAAGTCCGATTTCTCAATTGTATTTGGGAATTTTACTATAAAATTTTAAAAATTAAAATTGCGTTCATTTTGATGAACTCTACTGGAATTTGGCCATTTGTAGGTACATTTTTGTTTGTCACTCATTTGGACCAATGGGAAATTAAAGCCAAGGGTCCATACTTATAGACTACATAAGTCCGATTTCTCAATTGTATTTGGGAATTTTTCTATAAAATTTTAAAAATTAAAATTGCGTTCATTTTGATGAACTCTACTGGAATTTGGCCATTTGTAGGTACATTTTTGTTTGTCACTCATTTGGACCAATGGGAAATTAAAGCCAAGGGTCCATACTTATAGACTACATAAGTCCGATTTCTCAATTGTAATTGGGAATTTTACTATAAAATTTTAAAAATTAAAATTGCGTTCATTTTGATGAACTCTACTGGAATTTTGCCATTTGTAGGTACATTTTTGTTTGTCACTCATTTGGACCAATGGGAAATTAAAGCCAAGGGTCCATACTTATAGAATACATAAGTCCGATTTCTAAATTGTATTTGGGAATTTTTCTATAAAATTTTAAAAATTAAAATTACGTTCGTTTTGATGAACTCTACTGGAATTTGGACATTTGTAGGTACATTTTTGTTTGTCACTCATTTGGACCAATGGGAAATTAAAGCCAAGGGTCCATACTTATAGAATACATAAGTCCGATTTCTCAATTGTATTTGGGAATTTTTCTATAAAACTTTAAAAATTAAAATTGCGTTCATTTTGATGAACTCCACTGGAATTTGGCCACTTGTAGGTACATTTTTGTTTGTCACTCATTTGGACCAAGGGGAAATTAAAGCCAAGGGTCCATACTTATAGACTACATAAGTCCGATTTCTCAATTGTATTTGGGAATTTTACTATAAAATTTTAAAAATTAAAATTGCGTTCATTTTGATGAACTCTACTGGAATTTGGCCATTTGTAGGTACATTTTTGTTTGTCATTCATTTGGACCAATGGGAAACTAAAGCCAAGGGTCCATACTTATAGACTACATAAGTCCGATTTCTCAATTGTATTTGGGAATTTTACTATAAATTTTAAAAATTAAAATTGCGTTCATTTTGATGAACTCTACTGGAATTTGGCCATTTGTAGGCACATTTTTGTTTGTCACTCATTTGGACCAATGGAAAATTAAAGCCAAGAGTCCATACTTATAGACTACATAAGTCCGATTTCTCAATTGTATTTGATCATTTTTCTATAAAATTTTAAAAATTAAAATTGCGTTCATTTTGATGAACTCTACTGGAATTTGGCCATTTGTAGGCACATTTTTGTTTGTCACACATTTGGACCAATGGGAAATTAAAATTGCGTTCATTTTGATGAACTCTACTGGAATTTGGCCATTTGTAGGTACATTTTTGTTTGTCACTCATTTGGACCAATGGGAAATTAAAGCCAAGGGTCCATACTTATAGACTACATAAGTCCGATTTCTCAATTGTATTTGGGAATTTTACTATAAAATTTTAAAAATTAAAATTGCGTTCATTTTGATGAACTCTACTGGAATTTGGCCATTTGTAGGTACATTTTTGTTTGTCACTCATTTGGACCAATGGGAAATTAAAGCCAAGGGTCCATACTTATAGACTACATAAGTCCTATTTCTCAATTGTATTTGATAATTTTTCTATAAAATTTTAAAAATTAAAATTGCGTTCATTTTGATGAACTCTACTGGAATTTGGCCATTTGTAGGTACATTTTTGTTTGTCACTCATTTGGACCAATATCAAATTAAAGCCAAGGGTTCATACCTATAGAATACATAAGTCCGATTTCTCAATTGTATTTGAGAATTTTTCTAAAGTTATCTTATCGAATAGAAGTGTTCCAGAATACACAGATTTAAATTGCTTCAATATATTTTTCGTCACGTACATATGTATGTACTAGTTATTTTACGAATACTCGTATTCGTATTCGACTAATCGACTATTCGCCTATTTTAAGATATTCGTATTCGCATTCGCCAAATTCAAGCGAATATTTCTCGAATAATTTGCACATACATTTTCCCAAAAAAAAAAATCATACAAAAAGTTTAAAAAATTGCATAAAATGTACAAAAATATATTAATTTGTAATAATTTTTATTTAAAGAAATAAGTCCCTTTATCTTTGACGCAAGATAATAATCTTCTTAAAAAACAGACGAAAATTATATTTCATTTAAAAGTTAATGTCTTATATGTAAATTCATATCATTTAGTAATCAATTCTCAGTAGAGAAATGTTGGACCTAAAAAATGAAAGAACTAAAACCAAACATGAGCGTAATATATGGAATGGCATGACCTTTCTATCGGATTTCTTTACGAACGTCACTCTGACCATTATGAAGAATCCACAAAATTTACTTAAAACGGAAACATTTGATTTGATTATACTGGAGGCCGTAAACACTGATGCCTGGTATAGTTTCGGTTCGCATTTTAAAGCTCCCATTATAGGTGTATCCTCATACGGTACCGATCCTATAATAGATGATCTTATGGGTAATATATCGCCCTTTACATATGTCCCTTTAATGTCAACAAAGAACGTTTGTGGAATTTAATAATGAAAATATTGGAATTAATACACAATCGTATTGTGCATTTTGCCAAGACATGAAAATATTAAGAATTTATATATGCCTCATCTTAAGGAAGATATTGCTTGTCTACGCAAAAACGTATCACTGTTTTTATTGAATCAACATTTTTCCATAAGTACACCCCGTTCGTATGTCACAAATATGATTGAAGTTAGTGGCTTTCAAATACAACACGAACCGAAATCTTTAACCCAAGATATACTAGATTTTTTGGCTAATTCTACCCAAGACGTTGTTTATTTTTCCATGGGCTCAAATTTGCAAAGTAAAGATTTCCCTTTAGATACTTTAAAAATATTTAATAAAGTTTTCGCCGAATTGCCTTATAAAATATTATGGAAGTTTGAAAATCCACAAATGCCAGGAAAGCCTAAAAATGTTTTAATTTCTTCTTGGTTTCCTCAGGCTGATATATTGGCTCATCCACAAGTCAAGCGGTTCATATCCCATGGAGGTCTGTTTTTCGATCAGCAACTGAATGTTAATAAGACCAGGCAGCAAGGATTTGCTTTAAAATTAAATTTTTCCAACTTAAGCCGAAAACAATTGAAAGAATCAATTTTGGAAATGTTAAATAATCCTGTGTATATTCAAAGAGCTAAATAAATATCGGAAAGATATCATGATCAACCAGTGAATCCCCTAGATTTGGCTATATATTGGACGGAATATGTTTTGAGACATAGAGGCGCTTAACATTTACAAAATCCGGCACAGAAAATGGGCTATTTGAAAAAAAAATGGTATGGACTGCTTGGCCGCCTTAACAGCAGTCTTTGTGGGAGTTTCAATTCTATTTAGTTGGTTGTTTTTAAAATTATGCAAAATTTTTATTAGAAAAAGTTCATTAAAAGTAAAAGTTAATTAAATACTTTTTTTTGCCAGAGCAATTATCATTATAAAGCTACGTTCATATTTATGAAATTAATAATTTCATTTAATTCCAATATTTTTTTAATTATGGGTTCATATTTTTTAAAGACTATAAGAATACTTTTTTGTAAAATAATTAATTTTATTTTGCAATATAAAAACATAGTCGAATGACACTATCCCTGAGCAAAACTAGTGGTTACGTTTTTTTTTGGACAAATATTTAATAAATGTGAACGTAACTTAAGGTACGGTCACATCTGCCAAACATTTGCCCAAAAAAGCGTAACCACTAAATACGAATAAAAAACTTTTTGATTTATGCATTTATTTATTAAGTTGAACAGCATATAATAAGATAAGATTCTATTACATTTTCTATAAATTATGTAGGAAACTGTTTGACGTAATAAACAGGTATCTAAATCAAAAGTATTTTCATTCGTATTTAGTGGTTACGCTTTTTTGGGCAAATGTTTGCCAGATGTGACCGTACCTTTAGCTAATGTAAGAAAATTGGGTAGTAATTATTAAAACTCAATCAATTAAATAAAGCTAGTAATAAATATCCATACAAAAACATAAATTTGAAAATAAGGCCAAGTTCGTATCCAAAAAGTTTCGGCCGTAAAAAGTACTGAGATCAAAATAAGGACCAAGTTCTTGATAGGTACAATTCCATCTCATTTCTAGGCCCTCCGGGTGGAAAGTGCCCGTTTTCAGATTTTTCTGGTTATTTTCTCACCAAGACCTACATACCTGTGTACCAAGTTTCAGCTCTCTAGCTTTATTGGAAGTGCCCAATAATATTGATGCATCAGTGAATATGTACTAAAATATGGTCTTTTCGGGAAGCTTTTACGGTAGAACTTTCAATTGTAACCTGTGACGTCACCTCTGTGAGGAGACCTTATGTTTCAAGTTTCATTATATTATGATCAGGGGGAGCAAAGTTATGAGGGGGGTAAAAACATCTCGAATGGTTTTGTGTAAATATAAACACTGTGTGGCCGAACTTGGCCTGGCGCACTACCGTGCGCCTAGATTCTTCAAGAGTCTTTCCAAATATAATAATTATTATGTTTAATAAAAAGTTTTCAAGGAATACTTTTTCCGTTGCTTGTGAATACTTATTTCTCATAGATATTTTTTACGTTACAAATAATTTCCCTAATTTGGAAATTATTTTTGAAACCTCACGCGTTCCAGCTCTAAATAAAAACAAAGAACTTTGATATTTGCCAAGAACTAAGTTATTTTCCAACGGGACATCGGTTGACACTGCAGGAAACTTAAAACTTAAAATACAATTAAAAAAAAAGTACAGGGTGTTTTTTATAGAGTGACACAAGTTTAAATCATAATAAAACAAGGAAATATATTTTTAATATCAATGAAACGGGCGTTATTGGAAAGACAATTTTATGAAGTTAATGTTTGATTATGATTTCTACCATGTGGCGTAGAAGGCGCAATCTGGAACACCAATTTTCAACAACTTTTCGCAGCATAACATAACCCCAAAGAAAAGAATCTAATGTGGTTAAATCACACGATCTTGGTGGCCAATTAATTGGGCCATCACGTGAAATTTTTTCATTAAAAGTTTCTTTGAGTAAATCAATTGTAGCCCCCGCTGCACGATGAGTTTGACGAATATAACAATTATTTTGATTAAAAATTTGCACGAGTTGCTCTGATGTAAGTCATAATGAAAGTTCATAAGGAAATTTGAACTATCAGCTGTTAAATATGTGCTCAAATAAAGCAGTGAGGCCAGGCCAACTCAAAGTTGTGACACTCTATAAAAATCACCCTATACAAAACATTAAAATAAATTTTCTAAATTCTAATTCAATTTCGAAACTGAATTTTTAAAAAGTAAACCTTGATTTTGAACTCTATTTTGTTATTCGAAACTTTATTTCTCTTGCGCAAACTCTAAATGAAGGCAAAGCTTTGATTGTACATTTTATTTTTATTTGGTGTGATGTAAGCTTAAAACTTAATAAATTGACAAATATTTTTGGTTAGGAAATCACTTGGTTATAAAGTCAACATTATATGTACGCAATTTACTAAATTTTGCAAACTCAAATAAATATTCCATAATACATATTAATTTTTAAAAACCTCATTTCAAATATACATACACATTAATTTCAAGAACTACAATTATATTCATTCGATTTGAAATTTAAATAATAAAACCATTATACAATAACTTAACTCTGGCAATGCTGAATACAAGATAAAGCTTTTATTTATTCTCTTTATTTCCGTTTGTCTCAATTAAAAATGTTATTAAAACAAGCTCCACAATCGTGATCCACTGAAATAAATACTTGTGCTTGTATGGGTGCTTGTTCGTTCGAATATTTTGTACTATTTTTGAAGTGAAGTAACAAAACAAACAAGTAAATAAATAAATAAACGACAAGTGGCTGAATAAATACCAAAAGTCCAACAAAATAAAATTACACACTTTTAGTTTAGAATCAAACGTCAACGAGTAAGGTACGAAAGATTGTTTGTACGTCTAGTGGTTAATTTGCGAATTTGTTAGATACACAACAGCATTTTTCTTTTGTATCTGTGAAATTCATAGTTCATTTTTGTTAACAATATTTAAACGTATTGCGTTAACTGGGAAATTGTAAAAACATTAACAACTGTATTATAATTAAATAAAAAGCACAACCGAAGAATATCTAGATAAAATAGAATTTTATTTATTCAACAAAAGTAAAAACTTCAGCAACGACAATTAGCGAAAAAAAGTGAAAAATAAAGAGAGAAGGGAATAATAAAAACAAAAGGCAAAAACAAAACTTTGTCTATAAAATAATATAAAAAAAGTGTTTGTATTCTAATATTAAACAAAAATAATGTGTTGTTTATGAAAATTAAATAATTTTAAATATATGAAATATTATCAATGTTTTTGTGTACCGAAAGTGTTATAGAATACAAAACAAATTTCACTACATAAGTAATATTGAAGGATCTCAAAAATACTTGAAATAGTTTATAGATGTCTAGAAAAGATACATATTTGCAAATTTAAATGAATTTTCGGAATAATATTTGAAAACAGATTTGCAAAAATAAAATTTTTCTACATAAATTTTATTTTGTTGAAAAGCAAAAAAAAAAAAAGCCGCAAAAATCAAACAGCTGACATATTTACAGACACAAACTCACATACGCGAACACATACATTCAATTACTCGTTTTAGCCATAATCATAAGTTATTACCATTAATTAAAAGAATGAATTGTTTATTTATTTATTTTGATATCCTCCACCACTAATTCGGAATATATCTGCCATATAAAGGGTGTTTTTTATGGAGTGTCACAACTTTCAGTTGGCATCACTGCTTTATTTGAGCACCCATTTAACAGCTGATAGTTACTTTTTCCTTAATTTGCTTTGAAATTTCATTATGAATCGACTTACACCAGAACAACGCGTGCAAGTTTTTAATCAAAATAATTGTTCTATTCTATTCTCATCCGCTGCACGATGATTGATTTACTCAAAGAAACTTTTGATGAAAAAATAATTTCACGTAATGGCCTAATTAATTGGCCAATAAGAACGAGTGGTTTAACCCAATTAGATTATTTTCTTTGGGGTTATATTAAGTCACTTGTCTAAGTCGATATACCACAAAGAATTGAACACCTGGAAATCAACATTCGCAGAGTTATCGGCGAAATACGGCCGCAAATGCTGCGAAAAGTTGTTGTAAATTGGTGTTCCAGAATGCGCATTCTATGCGCCTGCCGTGGCGGCCACATGGCAGAAATCATATTTCAACCTTAATTTAATAAAATTTTCATTCCAATAAAGCCCATTTCATTGATATTAAAAATATATTTCCCTGTTTTATTATTCTTTAAACTTGTGTTAGTCTATAAAAAAACACCCTATATATTAGTTTGTTAGCTTAATTTTATGTATGCAGATACAGACATATTTAATCTTGCGCCATGGAAAATGATCCCAAACCATAAAATTAAAAATGGTCCCAATTTTTTGTATTGAAAACAACAAAACGATCTTTGGGGCCATTTCTGTTATATTTTAGGACTTTTAAAGCTTAAGGATTTTCTCCACAAAAGTATTTTCCCAAAGACTCTCTGCATTGCTGAATATTGACCCCAAAATCAACCATCATATTACATTTTGGGGAATTGTTTCACTCTTTTTTTTTGGGACTTAGTTTATTTGGACATTGTTTGGTACCAGCCCTTTCTCCCTCACGAGGTTTATAATAGGGGTAGTTGCACACTAACGGTTTTTGCATAGACGGCCTTTGGTTGTGCTCAAGGTTACTTTTGTATTTGTATTTTGTATTTTGTTACTTTCCTCGATGAAATTTCGACTAACGTCGGTTAAAAGGTACTTTTAGATAAAAAATAGTTTATTGGGATATATTTTATCTTATTAATTTGGAACCATTTTTCATATTTAATTTGGGGCTATTTTTAATTTTATAAAATAGGAAAAATTACTCCAAATTCAAAATCTAAAGACGTCAATATAAAAAATGGCCCAAAATAATTTCTTATTTTCAGTATGAAAACTTTGGGACCATTTTTCCTATTTTGGGGCCACTTTTCATTTTTTAAAGTTTGATGCCATTTTTATTTGTTTTAGTTTGGGGGCATTTCTCGTTGAGGCCATTTTTCATGAAGCCATATAAAATTATACCTAATCAGTTTTTACTTGATTAAAAATAATAAACAGAGCAACCATTCACAAAAGCACAAGAATCAATTAAAGGTTTATTTAATATAACTACAAGTGACATTATAATAGACCAAAATTAAAAAAAATTCATATAAAATTTTAGTTCCAAAATGTTCACTTCAAAATAGTTAATCAATGGGCGCGTTCAGCAGAAAAATCTGCTATTAAACAGTTGAGATAAAGCAGCTTTTGATTTGATTAATTTTTCTGAATGGTCTGCTCACTTTTTTGTCAAAAATATCAAAAAATTTCAATAAAAATTAATAAAAAAATTTCATAATTTTTATTTGTGAATTTAAAGAAATTAAAATTTAAAAATATGTATACATATTATGAAATTTGTTTCAAAAGTCAAACTGGAGTGGAATATCCTAATTTGATGAGATGTATCATACTTTTTCTTTGCTGCCAAAAACAGTGAGCGCTCACTCAACATGTTCGCTCATTGCTCTGTAATCAAAGCGTTCAGCAGATTGTTTAGCACTAGTTTTGTAGCACACTGTGTCTGCTGAACACACCCACCCAATAATGAATTAATTCTAATCTAAAAAAATAAAAATTTATCGGTTAACCCATTAAAATTTTCTTCAGGGGCATAACAAAATCATAATTGTAATTTTAAAAGATCTAATTCCTTAGCAACTCTGAACCACTTCACATGTGTATGCAAAGCAAACACATACGTTAAATTTTGTAAATTTTAGATGATATTTTTAAGTATTGATGAGTTGATATTATAATTATGTATGTGTGGTTCTTCGTAAATATTTTTATGGGACCCGTCAGTGTCAGCATACTCACCCATACACTCATAACCATGTATACATGTATGTTTGGAAATGTGTACGTTATGTATGTATATAGCTTCTGATGGCCAAGTTAATGTGGTTTATACAAACAAAGTCATAAAAATTTTAAATAATTATACAAGAAAAATTAGCACAATAATCTATATCATACTTGCAATAAATGTAATTTTTTGTACGAAAGAAAAATTGGTTCGACATCGTGGGCCAGCCAGTAAAATTCTCAATAAAAAAAAAATTATCTATGGAATACGGAAAATGAAAGTAAACTTTTTTTAAACAACCTTCATTCATAATATTTCCTTGATTACTTTTGTTTTTAGTTCTTATCATCATCTTTTTTAATTTACAACATGAACAAATAAAGTTGTAACTGCTGCCCTACAGTCTATATTAAATGTTTGTAAGACAACAAACAGATTGATTGTTCGTATATAAATCTAAAGAAAACATTCAATAACTTGTTTGGTTTTTTTGTACTTTGAACTTCTAGTTTTTGTTTTTGACCAAACAAAAAAAAAAGTTTGTACTAATGAAACAAAAAACTTTCTGAGGAATATTTAAAAACCAGTAACTGGTTGATTTGAGCACACTGCGAGAAACCATCATCTTACTCCGACATCGAAGTTTAAAAAATTACTTGGTAAAAGAATATTTCACATTTCCTATTTTATTACTTGATTAAATATCTAAATATTATTAGTAAAATTTTACGGAAAATATACATAGATTTAATAAAAACTAATCTCATAAAGTATAGTTTTGTGAGATATTTTATCACAAATTCTGAATAAGTACGAATGATTTCTGACGTTTAAATTGTTTGAGAGATTGAGAATTTCGTGACAAATATTTCTTTAATAGAATTTCAGACCGCTATATTATCGATGAAGAGTAGTGATTTGAACATATTTGACATATGAAATATACTCGAGTAATTCTCAATAATTTATGTTATAAAAAAATTTCAATTTAATTTATTTGTTATCGGTTAGCTGGTTCATTTGCTGCATTTCGTTGGTTGCTAATGCTAGACTTTAAGGCAACGAAATGCAGCATACCATAAAAAATAATTTAAACTTTTGTAGAACAATTATGTACTTTAAATTTTTATTTTCACATAATATTCTGATGATAATTTTTACCCTTCCAAAAATATGTTGAAAATCATTCAGCGTGAGGAATGTTTGTCTTAAAAACTGAATAGCTTGAGATCGGTTCACTGTAGGTATATAATTTATTTATTTTAATTTTATCTTCAAATAACTTTTTTTTCTCACAATTTTTCGAAAACTTTATGTTGTTCAAATATATACGAAAGGTTTCGGGCATATACTCGTATTGCATGAATTTTGTTCAGTGTACGACTTAAAATTGTTTGTGTTACTTTGCAAAATGTTTATAAAACACAATCCTTAGCGGCAAAATTTTGGAGACCGTAAGGCCTTACTAGAGCTTCTTTTAGATCCAGTACTCATGCCCGCTTGCCTTCTCAAGAAGGCCTTGTGGAAGGCTTACCTACTCCCTTCTAAAAATGTGATTTTTATTATGTGTACACAGCGGCGAAATTTGGAGGCCGTAAGGCCTTCCTAGAGCTTCTTTTAGATCCAGTACTCATGCCCGCTTGCCTTCTCAAGAAGGCCTTGTGGAAGGCCTACCTACTCCCTTCTGAAAATATGATTTTTATTATGTGTATGTATACATCAATAAATAAATAAATAGTTAACAACAACATGTCATCAAATGTAAAGAAAACCCTGAAATTCAACATGATACAATAATCACTTGGGGTGTTTACACTGTAGTCATATCAGTCGTATTGTCATAATGTCTTATTATTTTACAATAGTTTAAAAAAATTTGTTGTTGTGATTCAAGCAAAAGACTTTTTAAGGTATGTTTATGGTTTGTCATAAAATAAAAGTAGAAACCTTAGTCGAGCAGCTGAAACTCTGCAGTCGAGCCAGCGATTATATTTACAAGCCGCCGCTGCTTACAAATAACACAAAATAGAAATATGTGTTTGTGTAAATGATCTGCCTGGCAGCTTGTGAACGTTTTCCACTCGCCGCAGTCCAAAACATAGTTCAGCTCATGTTACCGGCAACAGCTGCTTTTGATTATATTTATTGCAGCAAGTTCGTATAGATAAAAAACAGTTTGAAAATTTTAATTGATAATGGACATTTTAGAAGATTTACGGGAAATTTATTATTTTCTTTATTAACAAATCGGACTGAATTACAAAACATTTAGATTTAAGCCAAAATGCAAACGTATGCGCACTAATCCGACTAAAAAAATGGAGTGTTTTGAAATGTTTATCAGCTGGCACAATTATGACCTAGCACACTTAATTATGACAAGGTGTTCATACTTGTCATATTTTGGTGTGCTTTTATATTATGACATATGACTTTATGACTACAGTGTGAATACCCCAACTATTTTGTAGAGTTGATAATTTGGCACTTTCATGGATTCTTACTACGTTTTTTCTAAATGTAATTTAAAAATAAATTTGTGACTGAATAAGGCCTTCTACCAGGCCCGTGTAAGAAGGGAACTTAGGAAGCCTTGGTTTGTTAGGACATCATGTTTAAACTGTATGAGTATGGAATGGGGCAGTATGGGGAGTATGAAATGGGGCTAAGTAAGGCCTTCCAGAAGGCCTGCTTAGTGCTTCTTTCCGCCGCTGGGTTTGTATGTAAATGAAAATATATTTAATATGTTAATAGACACTTTTAGAAGCCAATAAAGAATTCCAAAGGGCACATCATTTAAAAATTCCAAATGCGCAATTCTTGCCAACGACACACAATTTAAGTATTGACAGACGATGATAAAATTTTTGTTTTTTAAGTTTTAACAAAAAAAAAATATTTTTAAAAGCGAATCTGATAAGAAACTTTATGCTTCAAATATTTAGGACTACGACACTATTTTTAAAGAGACCACCTATCTAATGACTTAATAATTTCTATTGTCGTCTAATATTTTTAAAATTTGTTTTTTTAAACAAAATTTTAAATGATTATTATCAGCATTTTTTGTGTATATTCTTTTAAACACTAAACACTGAGATAGCCAAACACTGATCCCATGGCAGTAAAATGAAATTAGAATTTCGTAAATAGGCTTAATTTTGTTAAATCAAATTATTATTTAGAATTGTTTTCTAAATTGAAAAATTGTGGTGGAGGGCACAATATTTTCGGGTTTAGCTGATCATATTTTCTCTAAAATAAATTTAATTACACTTAAAATGAAATTCAAAATAAACCTATTTTGTGTATTTAACAAATTAATTTTCTTTTATTTTTTTTTTAGTAAATTTTACACTTAAGCTAAAATTATATATAAAGCAACTATACTCGCAACCAAACGAATTAGATTTTTTTGAAGAAAAGTGCGTATAAAATATATTTTTGCTAGTTTCATGCAAGACACACCATAAACACATTTACAAATATTAAATTTTTGTTTTGAAATTTTTGCCAATTTTGCTTTTTTCTATTTGTTTTTGTTGCTTTCCATCTATTACACAAAATCTATTTATTTTTGGCAGACAATTTGGCTTACAATCTTTATTTTATCTTTTATGGAATAAAGAAAATAATTAACGAATTTTTGACATAAAAAAAATAAAAATTTTAAAAGTGATTTACAAAAAGAAATTGGTAAAATGTATTTAAATTTAATATTTAAACTGTAAATTTAACCATAAACTAATTCGAATCGAAAAAATTAACCAAAATAAAACAAAACTAATTTGGACAAAATTTTAACTCTTTCGAAATTAATTTCATTTCATGCTTTTTGCTTATTTTTATACAAAAACAACACTATAAAATAAACTAAAAAATTATTATGATTATAATTTTAATTAAAAAAAAAAAAAACAAATACAACTTCATCTTGCAACAACTTTAAACTCATAAATTTAAAAAATTTGTTTGCTGCTGCCTTTTCCACGCTCCACCTCTCAACATTTTGCCAACAACGCCTGCTTTTCGTTCAACTTTAATTGTGGACTTATTGCGTATTGGAATTTGTTCTATTATAAATTTTTTTAAATGTAAGTACATACAACAAATTTATACAATTCATATTTATGTTCATAAAAGCGTTTTTGTTTTTTTTGATTTCTACCCTTATATAAAATTGTTTCCAACCACTTTCTTTTATTTTATTACGACTATTTTCTTTGTAAGACAAGAATGTCAATTACTTGTCCGGAAGAAAAAAAAAAGGATTTTTAATTAGGAGAACAACAACTTAATGTGATGTTTATTTTTACTTTTTTCTTTTCTCTATAGGGATGATAAGATTTTTGGAAATCTTTTAAATTTTGTATAAAAAGAAAAATAAAGCCGTTCATTTTGCTTTTAACGTTTGAGACTAGAGGGTCGATACTGAAAAGGAAAAAGCTCTGCTTGGAGAATGTTAGACAGACATTTTTTAAAAGTCACAAAAATAAAACTCTTGACAGATTTTTTAATGAAGATGTTATCTTTTGTAAGAATTCTTTCTCATCCCACAACATTCATTCATTTGCTTGATAATACAGTGATAAAAAAGTTCTCATATACCCTTTCTGTTTTGGTGTTTAGCTGAAAATAATATAGCTTTTCTTAGATTTTCAACTTTAAACAGTTGTAACCGTCACAACGGATTTTTACACATTTATTTTAATTATTGCTTCTTATTTTCTTTTGCTCTTTTAATTATTTAAATTCTTATTTGTAGAGCTCAAGATCAACGTATTTTATAAAAAAGTTAATAATTATTTTTTATTCCAATATTTCGCTACTTCGCTAGCTTCTTCAGGGATTTATAATATGTTTTTTTTTAAAAAATTGTAATTTAAAATATATGAGTTTTATGTAGTAAATCTTTTAATTTCTCTTTCATTTCGTTACGTTATTTTCAAATTCTTTTTTAAAACTGTATATGAGATGAAAAAAGAGCTCATTATGCTGACATAAACTTTTACGTTGCGTTATCAACTAAACCGTTTCCTTTATGAAAGTTGTGTGTAAATAAGTACTCTTTTTCGTATATGTATCTTGGCATTGCCGCACAACATTTATAAGGGAAACGGATCAGCTGATTCGTAACGCAAACGTTTATGTCAGCATACTGAGTTCTTTGTTCATCTCATACTGTTTTTCACACTAAATCATTCACAACTTCATCATTTAAAAAGCGTTTATCAAGAGCTAAGTTCTAATTCAAAGATAAAAAAATGGTCTTTTATATAAGAATAAATCATATAAATCGTTTGTGAAAAAAAGAACTTATGATTGCTGAAAGTCGAATATCTAAGAAATATTTACCATTATACAATCATTTTGGGACCCAATGAAATTTTTTGATGTATCTAAATACAATACAACATTCAAGCTTTTGTCCTTTTATTTAAATATGCTCTGGTACTCCTTAAGGTCCTGCTTTACTATCCTACACAATCGTACGAGTCATTCACAGGAAAATCTAACAAAAATCTGATCGAATTTAAAAAATCGTTTCAAAATAGTGTTTTAGGTGCCAAAATGATGCGAAAATATCTGGTTGACAATAAATACTCCTCTGATCGCATAAAAACTATCATTTTATAAAAATTTTCATAAATGTTTACAAATCGCACGACTGTCAAAATAAATCTGACGCACAGTTGCATTTTTAGTCCACACCATCGTAGTTTTTCAGCAAATATCAAATATTTGGCAGATCGCACGATTGTGTAGGATAGTGAAGCACGGCCTTTATAAACCTTTGAAAAAAAATAAAAAAGTGTTTTTTTTTTTTTTAAATTAATTTATTTGAATTAAGAGTGAGTTTTTAGGTGGCCGGCAGAGATGAACACAATTTTAATCTTGATTAACTTTAATCTTGATTAGGATGACAATTAACTACATTTACTTGAAAGTTTAAGCGTCCAATGTTGGTATGCAGTCAGCGTTGTCAACTTTGAAATTTCAAAACGCACCAAAATGAAGAAAAAAACGCGCCATTCAACAAAAAACGCACCAAGTTCAGATTTTTTTTTTATTGAAAATTTTTATTGAATTAATTTTGCATCTTTACAACATTTAACTTTAGTCCAAAATTGTAATGCTGATACAATCAGCCTTATTGTGTTTGGCGTTTTTCGACTACGCCAAGTACTAGATTAAAGAAAAATCTGGCGTCAAACACAGTAAGGCTGAATATAGTGCCATTGCATGAAGTGAATTACTCTGCACTCTTTTTCAATACTAGATAATATTTCGACATCGGATTCAAATTGTACTGCTAATGGCATGATATCATATTTGTAATGGGATAAAACATGTTGTACAATGTTGGTTCTTGATGTCGTTTTTATCTAAATGGGCTCAAAGCTGCAATGTGTTTCCGCGTTCCACAATGCCGAACAAAGTTGGATATTTAGGCGTGATGTCGCATTTGCAAATAAAACATCTTGCTTTTGTGTTATTATTTGGTCAAGGCCGAATCCATTGCTTAAACACACGTTGTGATTCCCAAATCTTTTTATTTCGCTTATGATCTCCTTTTTAGACTCCATTATTGACACTAACTTTAAGTATATCTTTTAGTAAATATAAATTTTATTAATTTTAGTGTTACAACAATTTATATAAACTTTTACGCATTTTATAAAAAAAGAACAATGTTCGCAGGTCTCAAGAATACTTTGTTTTTGCTAAGCTCTTTAACAGACTTGACAGCAACTTTTAAGACAAAAACTCTGAAAATCTAAAAGGGACAACCAATTTCTTATAATGAAATGTTACAAATTATCTATAACAACAAGAAGCGGGTTTTGTGAATGTGTTTTGGTACCTCTTTTTTCTCATACCGAAACAAAAAATTCTGTTTAATATGCTTTGGAACCACCCAAAATTAAAAAAACGCACCAAAATTAAATAAAAAGCGCACCACGCACCAACTCAGATATTTTTCGCACAAAACATTTAGAAAAGCACCAAAAAAGGTGCGAAACGCACCAAGTTGACAACGCTGTATGCAGTGCATTGTGCCGGAACTCAGGGAGAGGGATAGGGTAGAGAAGATAGATGTTGTTAATTTTATTACAGCAGTTTTGAGGCGCCCCCGGTGTTAAGTAGACACATTAACTTTGTTAAGCTGTATAAGCAGGCATTTTATTAATTGTTAGTCTTCATTACGGACATTTTGCACGGTTTAAGCTATCACTTAAAAACAGCAACATTCAGATTAACATAAACGAAGTTTGAAACTACGTTTAAACTCTATCCTAAAAACTCACTCTTAGAGATTATTTGATTTTTTGTTTCAATTGGTTTTGAAAACCAAAAAGAATTTATTACCTATAAGTTTTAGAACTTGTGTTTAAGTTTCACGAAATTATTAATAATATTCAGCTTGTAAATGCAACTTTGCTGCAAATAAATTTTTTAATTACTTATTTACATGCTGGATGTTTTATAAAGTTATTAATTTGTAAACTATGTAAGTTCTGTTGATTACCCACAGAACAAAATGACGACATACTTCTGACAAACTCTGTCGTTTTTCACTGTTTGCATCATATGCAGTAAAGTTTGTTATTCAAGTAATTTCTTTTTCCTATTTCTTATTTCTTTCCAAAGTAAAAAATATTATTGAACTATTTCGTTGACCTTTTTAATTTCTTACAACCACTTGCACTCAAAATACATTCGGTTGGCAGTTAAAAATGTTAGATTCTCGTATAAAAATTATTAAAAGTTTAAGTGAGTAAAATGGTTTTGCTGTCGGTCTATCTTTCGCTCTACAGTGGCTCCAATGTTTTCACACGAAAAACACAAAACTTATCCAAAATGAATGATGTCATCGGTCAGTGGGATTTAAAAACTAAAACTACATATTCGGTTTTATTTTTTTTTTTTTTTTAATTTAAAGTTTTTGTATTTTATTATCGTTTTGTTGTTGTTGTTGTTTCAAAAAAGTTTATGGTGTCTTCTATGTAATTAATTAATAATAAATTATTGTAGTTTATTCATTATTAAAAGCGACCAACTGAGTGACTGACAATCTTTCTACCTTTTGTTAGATTAAGTTAAAACACTTGTGTACTTGTGTTTTAATAAAATATGCTTTAGAGACTTCTAAGTTCTTATGGAGCTTAATAAAATTGGGGGAAAAAATATGTATATTTATGTATCGACGAGTTAACATTTAGGTTACAACTTTGTCTACAAAATATAACATTTAATTCGAGAAAGTTTCAAGAATTTATGTTTTAAAAAAATTAAAAATAAGGTAAATTTTGACAACTTTGTTTAAAGTGACTGGTAGACTTTGGCAGCTCTCTGTTGATTAAACTTGCAAAATATGATGCAAAATCCTCCAGTTATGGAACAAATTGTTATTAATAAGATTTACCAATCCTTTTTCATAATCGAAGTAATTTGTTGGATCTAGTTAGTAGTCGAGGATTAGTCTCATACCGAAACATCTATTTTGCTATTTAACTAAATAGTAGATCTCGAATTATCTGTATTGATTTCAATTTAAACCTCCCCGACTCTAAAAAAGATACCCGATGTGCATATAAAATTTTTTTTATTTTCGTTTTAAGGTAAACTTTGTTTAATTAATGTCACTGAACTTTGAATTCTTTAACTACAATAAACAATTTGTCTAAAACAATTGTGTATACAGTTAATTACACAATTAAAGTATTTTCTACAAAAAACAAAAAACAAAAAAAAACACTTTAAGTTGTAACTATTATTAAATACACACAAACAATTAAAAGAACACAAGTCATAAAATGCTTATAAATTTGAATAGTTTTTAATTTATGTTGAATTTCGAAATCTTTAATTTAGTAAACAAATTTTTATCACACACACACATCTCAAGCACTTTGAATATCAGTTATTAAGGGCCAAAACTTGCTAAAACGTCAAAGTTTATATAAAAAAGTAAAAAAATTCCATTAAAGCCTTCAGATTTAAGTTTTAAGGTTTATAAAAACACAAAAAAAAAACAAAACTTAAAATAACATCAGAAATCTTTTGGAACCCTTAAGATTGAAGAGTAACAACAGTGCCTTATATATGTATTCACACCTCTTGTTTTGTTTCTGACGTGTTGTTTAACTGCTCAAGTAAAATTTAATAGACAGATATGTAAAAGAGTTCAATGTAAGAGTTCAATAAAACAATACTTCAATAATATCAATAGGTTTTACTTGTGGGCTTTTTATGATGAATGATTTGTTTCCAAATAAAAATATTTCCAATAAGAATGATATAATTTCTTAAAAAAAAAATCACCACTTATTGTTAAGAAAATTCAAAAGTTTTTTTATTTAATGTGAAGTGCAATCGATACAATTAAGTTCTAAATAAAACTTTATTCAAATGGCCTCCACGACTTCTTTTGCAGGAACGAATTCGATGAACCCAATTTTCGAGCACATTTTCCACTAAATCAAGTCGTATGTCATAAATGGCACGTACAATATTGACTTGTAGAGCTTGAAGAGAGTCTGGTTTATTTCGAAAGACCACTGACTTCAAATAACCCCACAAGAAATAGTCTAATGGTGTTAAATAACAACTTCTTGGAGGCCATTCAATATCACAATTTCTTGAAATAATCGATTCTCCAAACTTTTCTCGCATAGTTTCAAGTTGTTCCAAGGCAAAATCAGCAAATTCACTACGTTTACTGTGGTCGAATGGCTTCAGTTCTTAAGTGAGAACAATTTTATACGGATGCAAACCCAAATCCTTTCTAAAAATCCGCAAGGTTGTGGCTTCAGCCCCAATTGTTGAGAACGTCTTGGAATCGACAAATTGCGGTCTTCAGCAAGACTTGCCTGAACGACAGCAATATTTGCATTACTTCGAGCGGTTCTTTGTCTTATTGGCACTTGAATATTATGTAAAGAAAATGTACGAACAAAATTTTCAACAATTCGACGAATAGCGAGCACACTTGGACGATTATTACGACCATAAAATGGCAAAAGCGCACGAAAAGTTGCAATTGGAGAACAATTATTTTGATAATAAAACTGAATAATTTGTAAACGTTGTTCTTGCGTATATCTCTCCATGATGAAATTGTCAACACTACTGAATAGAATGAAAAACAAATGACAGATCATGTCATATTACAAATGGCCGGAACGTAACCTCAAAATCATATCATCCCAATTGATAAACCTTTTACATATAATTAAAATAAATCGAATTATAGCATTTTTATTTTCAATAATTTTGAATAATAATTCGTTTTATTTTATTTATATTTGGAAACAAATAGTTGACCATAAATAGCCCGCAGGTAAAACTTATTGGTATCATTGAAATATTTTCACTGGTCATAAAAAAACAAAACAAAACTTAACATAAAACAATATTATTGATTTATAAAAGATTTATCAAACCAATTTTTTATGAAAATTCTTTTAATAAACTTTTTAAGAAATCAAAAATATTTTTTATGAACATGACCGTAAAAATATAAAAAAGTAAAATAATAATTGTGTTCTGAAATTTTGCAATTTTTTATGCTAAACGAAATAAAGTATGCCACATAATTATGTGTATTGACCGTTACTCTTCCCTTGTAAAGTGTTCATCGTTTCGTTTAATATACTTTTATCTATGCTTCATTACTTTAGATACATTAGAATCCCGAAATTTCATATATTAATTCAAATTGTAAACCTTAGCGGAATTCAAATGTTTAGATATAAAACAAAAAATAAATTAAAAATAAATAAACCCGATCACAGTACTCGTAGTAATAGAGTAATTATCGTATTATGTTTTAAATCTTCAACATTTAATTCCTTTAAGCTGCTGAAATTTATTTGCAAACAGAATATACTTTAGTATTGAATGTAGTCGTAATAGCGTCAGCTTTGCGTGCCATTTTTAAATAGGCTTTCGATACGCCAAATATCACTACATACGAATATAAATATGATACCTATGTATTAAGAGCAGCAACTATTAGAACGAAAGAAAGTAACAAAAATAAATATAAAAAAATAATTAATTGCAATTTTTAGTAGACATTAACAAGATGTTTTGTGCCACACAAACAACATTAGCAAAAAGTACAAATAATATACCAAAGGTGTATACCATCCAAAATTGGGCTCCCTTTTGGCTTGCGTGCAGGTGATACCAAAACTCTCGTATAATTTGTTCTTATGAATACAAACAGACATATTAAAACATTCATGCCTACAAAAATTTCGCTTATAAGCTTTCTTCGTCGGCCTTTAAGCTCCAGTATAAATGACGTCAGATGTTATTTATGTAGCAAAAAAAAAAATAGCAATAGAAGACTTTTTTTATACTCACCGCAATGCTATTTTTATATGCATACGAGCACATTCATACATACATACTCGTATATGGAATGTGATTCAAATAAATTTAATCTATAATTATAAATATTAAATAATTATTATGGAATGAATTTCTAAAACTTCCATTGTTTGAAAAGAAAAAAAAAAAATCAAACATCTTTGATTTTCGCTGCAAAGTTGTTGTTTTTTAAATATTTACTTAACAATGAATCATATTCTATTTTATAGCTGGTCTTGTATAATGTAAAAGTAACGCTTGACTTAGTAACATACGATTGACTGATGGATGGACTTCGAACTACAAAATGTAATTAATTTTGTAGATAATTTTAGTAAACAATAATTTAAATTTAAAACCTAAAACGCAAATACAAATCTATTAAATCTATTTTTAATAATCCTTTTCATACAAATCATGTTGTTATTCGCTAATAATACAAACTTTGTGTAAAATTTGAATACGAGAATTACATCTCTATTAAATTAATGTTTATCTCATGTTTAATCAATCACTGCTGCGATTTTAATATCACCGTCGATGTTCTGGATAAGCAGAGTATAATAGTTTTCGATAATAAAGGGGGTTTTTTTATAGAGTGTCACAACTTTGAGTTGGCATCACTGCTTTATTTGAGCACCCATTTAACAGCTGATAGTTGCTTTTTGTTTAGTTTGCTTTGAAATTTCATTATGAATCGACTTACACCAGAGCAACTCGTGCAAACTGCTGAAATTTTTAATCAAAATAATTGTTCTATTCGTCAAACTCATCGTGCAGCGGGCGCTATAATTGATTTACTCAAAGAAACTTTTGATGAAAAAATAATTTCACGTAATGGCCCAATTAATTAGCCACCAAGACCGTGATTTAACCCCATTAGATTATTTTCTTTGGGGTTATGTTAAGTCACTTGTCTACTTCGATAAACCACAAACAATTGAACACGTTTCATTGATAATAAAAATATGTTCCCTTGTTTTATTATGATTCAAATTTGTGTCACTCTATAAAAAACACCCTTTACTACGGTTACGCTTGATCAATGATTATGTTAAATTTTATAAATTTGAGCATACATATCTCGCATTTTTGTGTGATTTCGTACTGCGATTCCAATATCAGGTACTAAAAAGCGAGACAATCTAAATTTATGCTTCTGTGCCTCGAAATATTTAAGTTATCGTTTTTATAAATCAACAAAACTTTCTTTAGATTTGCATTATTTTTATAATTTTTTTTTCTCTTAAATTGGATACTTCATGTGTTTATTTAAAAAATATCACTTTCTTCAACTCATAGTAAAACCTGCATTAACCTAAATAATTTTTACTTGTTTTGGCTGCTAAGACTTTAATGTAAAAATGTGTGTGTGTTTATTCAATCGTTTTTTGGATGTTGTGTATTCGTGTAAGTAGTCGCATTTATTTACTACATATATACATACATATTTATATGTTTGCCACCATTTTGAAAACAACTGTGTCATTACTTTCCTCAACGGATTTGAATTTAAATAAAAAGGAACTTGATTTAGTGCGCAGGACACGCAACTTTTATATAAATTTAAACTCGTGAAAGATATTAACAGCAAAGTATTGAATAGTAGGTACCGGGTATTTTCTTTTATTTGCGGGTATTGTATACCAAAAAGTAGTAAACGGATATTTTTCACATCGATTGGGAAATTCGTGGAATCATATTTTTCAAATTCACTGGGAAATTCATGAGACATAATAAAACTCTGCTAAGCCTACAAAGTAACGAAGCATTAGTACTTAATTGATTACCCAATTAAAAAGTCTTTGATATCTTTAAGCAGGAATTCTCAACACTACTCGTATATTAAAAGAAGAGAATAATAATACCCGTAAAGGTACGACGGGTAGGCATAATGAAGTGAGAAAAAAATTAATATTTAATACAAAACAATTTGGGGTTTTAAATAGTTTTTGTACATAAATATTCTTCGGAGCTGTTTTTAGTACAGAATAGTTTGAAATAAATGGATGTAAATGTGCTTTTTTTGGATCCTTATGGGTACAGTAGTCATAACTTGATTTAAGTTGCCTCGATTTCAGAATCGTTAACAATATCATGCGCAAGTAAAATTGCTCAATTTAATTTTCAAAGATTATAATGATCAAAGCAGACAGGTCTATACAAATGTACATATGTAAATATGTATACATATATCTATGTATGTATGTATGTGTGATTGAATTTCGTGCAATTACATCAAGTAACTTTTTAACTCTGCTACTATCGTATCTCCCCTCAATCTAGATTAATTTTATGAATTTAAATTTTCAGTATTTTTTTTTTCATTAATTTATTCGTTTATATTGTTGGCGCTTTGATGTTGTTTTATTCATTTCTCAGACTTATTTTTAAACTTACATAGATATGTACATGATTACAAACTTAAACTTGTAGAATTGTATGTATGTATGTATGTTGTCCCTGTCATATAGCATTATGTACAATATATTAAAGTACACACGTACTCATAATATTCTTGTTATCCTTGAGCTTTGACAGTGTGCATGTAAGTATTTTGGGTAACTTTAAATCAGGTCGTTCGCTTATCAAAGAAGACTAGTTGAGGTGCGAGAAACAAAAAAAAAATCAATAACTTTTGTATTCACTTCTTTATTGTATTTGTTTTAATTTTTATTTCTTTGTTTATTTGCTTCTTTTTGTGTGGCAGTTCAAACATGCCACAGAAACGTGTTCTTCAAATATTTACCAACCCATCCATTTTTTATGGTTTAATCGATATTAACTCTCTTCATTTTTTATTTACTAGTTTTGTTGATTTGAAAATTTGAGGCAAATGTCTGTTAGAAATTAAATATTGGAATTTATTTATCTATTTATGTATGTATGTCCAATCGTGGTGATATTTATTGGGTTGCACGTATCATACACAATACTTGAATTCTTTGTAATAAAAAAAAAAGAAAATTAAAATTTTTAAAATTTCTATTAATTCAAAGAATTTTGCTGCAAACTTTAATAGTGAAATATTTGTCAAATGGATTTAGAAAATGTAATGATCCATAATCATAGTCATAAAAAAGTATACGAGTTTTAAGTATGACTTTTATCTAAAGTATACTTTTGGTATGCTATAGACTTTTTAAATTGTAAGAGCTTGTTTTAAGTATAAAAATTACTGAACGTACTTTAAGCTTTTGCAATTGCATATTGCTAAAAATATATAATTAACAATTTCAAGTTTCTACCTGGATATACATACATACGTATGTATCACGCCACTTAAAAATAGTTCACATTAAAACTTCTTAACTCTAGTAACAAAGTACATGCATATGTATTTAATAAGAAAAATTACTTTAAATTATAAATCACTTAAAAGTAGCTTGTAAAATAATTTTTGAAATTTGTTTACAATTATAAATATTTATTATTTGCTATAAAAGCCAATAATTGAGATTGTAATTTAAACTTTGACATTGAATCAAATAAAAGCTTTGTATTAAAACTCGCTTTTCCGTTGTAAAACTATCTATAGCGTTTTTCTACAATTATCTAAAACACGCACTGGTGTTGTAAAAAAAAAAATTGTGAAAAAAAAAACTATTCACATGCATATCGAACAGTGTAACGCGTAGTAACATTTTAAATATAAAAGTGGATTTTTCACTTGTTTTTCCCACATTAAAAATGTAAAATATTATTGTAATTTATGTATTATAATACGTACTAGTGTGTACCAACGGTCGACCCAATAGACCGTGTTCTAGTCATAGAAAGACACATCATAAAAAATCTCTTATAAAACAGTCATACAACAACCAAAACTGCAATTAATTATTGATACATTTGTATGAATTCACAAAAATTAAAAAAAAAAACGGTTAAATGCAAAAACAAAATAGTCAACTCTCACATCTTTTTTACTACATTTCTCCAAAATCTTACTAAGTATAGCAGTGTTGCCAGTGAAATTTCGAGAAAGGTACATTTTAGTTTCCAAAAAGACAAATTTGTTTCCCAAAAAGATACAAATGTTAAACAAACTACTTTCTTCAAATTTTTAAACATCTGCTCATTAACAACATTTTTTAAATTAAACACTTTTTCCCAATACTCATCAGCGGCCATGTTACTGTTCAACCCAAGCTCTTCGTGGTTGAGCAGAACGTGCTCACGCCATTCCTTATGCAAAGCTTTCAGGTCGATAAAATTTAACAAAGGCGGAAATTTTTTTAATCCTTAAATACTTTAAATTCTTTTCTTTAAAAGATTGAGCTTCCTTAAAATTAAACATATTTATAATATTAAATATTTCATCGGTAAATACGAATCCACACAAAAACATAAATGTGAAAATAAGGCAAAGTTCGTATCCAAAAAGTTTCGGCCGTAAAGAGAACTGAGATCAAAATAAGGACCAAGTTCTTGATAGGTACAATTCTATCTCATTTCTAGGCAATGTGTCTTTCGTATCCTAATGGCAGAACTGATGTATAGATGTCTTGTTGCTGATTTTCTCTTTCAACCCAAATGTGTAAAACAGATGTATGTATGTGTACTTTGTTTGATTCTTTGTTGTTTGGCTTTAACTTACATGCATGAGTAATGTGTGTGAATGTAGTAGTAGGAACTTTAAACGGTTATAGATCCCAGAATAGTGAACCCACAAAAACCCACAATATCTCGTTCAATTCTGTGAAAAAATGTCTTTAATTTTTTAAAAGTCTTGTAAAAATCGGTTGTATAATAGATGCATGAAGGGCAGCACAAAATCAGCAATTGTCTTTTAATATTATATAGATAAGTTAATTAATAGATGTTCCTAAAATGTGTTTAGATTTTTCTAGTTATTGATGTGCTAGAGTGCCCGAATACGGCACAGTGTATACTCAACTATGTATTTGTATATTTAAAGTCTTAATTTAAAAAAATTACCTGTTAAATAAACATTAAAATAAAACTAGTAGTAACATTTGATATTTGAAAACGAAATTTTAATGGAGTTTAGATTTATTGTTTGCTAGAACTAAAAAAATTATATGGAAATTAATTTCAATCACCTTTATTCTATATGGCAACGCCAATAGAAGACAACACCGTTTTTTATCTTTTGTTGTAAGGAAAGTTGATGTTGATGTTGTCTGTAATTGCCTTTGATATTGTCGTCGGTATTTTTTGTGTTGTCTTGCGTTGCTTTGTGTTGTGTTTTAAAACTTTAAAAAAATTAACGTTAAAGTTGTCTTTCATTCTTCGTTTTTGTTATTTTTTATATTTGTGTTGTGTTTTTGGTTTAAATAAACTAATGGAAAAAATTTAAATAACAAATAAATGCCAATTCGAGAAGCTTGTGCAAGAAATTAAAAAGAATCAATCACTAGCCAGAGAATTTAAAATATGGGTTATTTAACCGAAAATAACTTCCAAATCTTGAAAAGGATTAAAAAATCCATTACTTGGGAAATTAATGCTTAAAATTTGGTACTTACTTCTCATCGGGCAAGTTAAAAATACAAGACTTCTGTCTAATTTTTTTGATTTTCTTCGTCACTGGAGTCCGAATCGAAATAAAAATCATTTTTATTTTAATGTATATACAAAAATTTTATTTATAAAAAAACACTTTTACCGAAAATAGTCAAATAAATGAATCAGCTGTCTGAAATAGTAGATATGTGTGTTTTATGTATCGATAAACAGTCAATATCGTCACAATACTGTTAGGGAATACAAAATTAGTATTGCCGTTGTGTTCTATTTATTTTGCCGTAAAATTGCCGACGCCTAATAGAATAAGGGTGAATATTTAATACTCGTTTAATTGAGTTAAAGTATGAAGTTTTTTTTTTTTGGATAAATTCTCATGAATTTATGTTTTTAAAAATTCAATTTGTTTGTTATCGGTTATGAACTGCGAATTACACCAAACAAAATTCAACAAATTCAGGTCGAATGCAAATTGTTTGTTGTGTCGTTTGTAGAAGTTTTTTTTTAGTTATTGTGCTTTTACTTTTGTAATTCTCAGTTTAGATTTGGGAGTTTGTGTACAAGCAAATGAGTTTGAAAACATGTTAAAACATGTTTGAAGCATGTTAAAGGTCTACTGATATACAATACAGCATATAGATCAGTTAACCCATAACAATCAAATAAGAAAAGCTTTCATATACTGTGTGCTAATCATGTCTACATGTACCGCATACACATATAATTTTTCAGCATGAACCTTGTTTGCATCGCTCCTTTACTCTAACAAGGACATATGTAACTCCAAAAATTTTATTTGGATCGAAATACCCATAATTATAAACGATATACGATATATATATATATATATATATATATATATATATATATATATATATACCGACAGTGTAATAAAATAGGAAGTAATAATTAGTATCGGACCTATTTTTGCTCATTTAATAGTAGGAATTGATTATATACTATCAATAGATTACTCCGCAATAATTCTATTTTGTAATAGAAATGTTTAGAATTATCATATTATTGTTCTTATAAATATTAAATAGCAACAATGTTTTGATAGTTCCGAACATTTTAATACAGAACATAAAATACAGAACTTTATTAATTTGAAAAATAATATGATCACAATGGTTTCAATTATTTAAAGGAGCCATCCATATTTTTCACACCTAATTTCCTTATTATCTAATAGGCTTACACCACACTATTTCATTAAATTTGAATAATGTCATTGCGTCATACTACACATTCGCTTTTTGCAAAGTGTATACATAAAAAAAATTTTAATAAAAATATGGTAGTTGACAATAAAAAAAGAAAAACACAATACTAATCACTAAACAGACTTATTATAAATAATTAATGATTGTTTATTGTGTAATTAATAATATATTTGTTTATTCATAAATGTCTACGATTTTTGTTTATTTAGACAGAATAGACTTTTGTTGAAGGTCACAGTTTATAATGTTTTTTGCTTAATAAATATTTTTTCACGAATTCTTTAAGGGAGTTCACAAAACTTATGCGCGCTTATAAAATTATTGATGATATTTTTTGTGGTCCTCAAGTTTTTCTTATAAACAATACCAGGAAGATATTTTAAGAAATTTCAGAAAACTTTAACACATGCAATTGTTACAACACTTAACACGGCTTATGAGCTCCATTGTTATTTCATTACTCGATTAAAATTTTATAATTAATAGTTTTTTTGGGACCTAAAATTAGATAGAAATATGTACTATAAAAATATTTAATTGCATACTTAATAAAAAAACGTTTAATATAATTTAAATATTTTACACACGAAAAGTTAATAATCAACGCATAATCGAGTGTCGGTCGGATCCATTTAAAAATTCATTCATATGTGAAACCAATTTTTATTTAAATTTTTATTATTTTATTTATTCAGTTGTATTATTAAATAAATCTTATTTTAGGTTTTATTGGAATATTTCTTATGTTAATCACTTTGTAAATTTACATTTCAATAAATTTCATTTCAAATGAAGACAAACTTTAGTGCTTAAATAAACCTTTTCTACGCAGTTCACTTTGTTCTTTCTATTTTGCATAATGTATCACGAAAGTTATTGTGTTTAGCATGATATAGACTTGTTCTTAACATAAAAAAATTGCGATATAATTTGTGCAAAGGAATTAGCATTTTTAGCACTGAACTGCAATAGACCAGCAAACAAAATTGTTGATGAATGTAATAACAGCTTGAATGAAAAAAAGTTCGAGTTGTAAACAGCTTTTATTTCTCTTCACAGAAAATAATTTCTTGTTTACTTATCAGAGCTGTTTCCGGCGTTTTTATATAAACAAAAAATTAATTTTTCTATTTCAACGTAAGTTTTTATAAATATGAAAATTTGCATATGAATGGCGAAACAATATGGAGATTGAGATAAATGCGTTAAAGGTTTTACATTCTTTCAATAATTTTTTTCATTTTATGTAGCAAACAAAAAAGTTCATTGGTTTTTACAGCAAATATAAAACTGTTTCATTTTAAAGCAATTGTGCTTCGTTACCTGACAATGTGACTAGCCTAAATACGGGTTTGTTGTTACGAGGGTTGTTACTACATATTTTTATGAATCTAATAAAAAACCAATATCAATTAAATATGAGATTAGCAAGAACCATATTTTTTAGAAGGTTTAACATCGCCATTCATGGAAGTTTCCACTGAAATCAAATTCAAAGTGTTTGAATATTTTCAACATTTTGAACTAAAATTAAATTTTTTTTAACATACCGATTTAAGACTGCAAAAAAAATTAACGAATTCTCTAAAACAAAGTTTCATAATAAAAATATTTTAATACTTAAAGTTTTATTTTTTGGAAAATATAAAAGTTGGTCTCGTCCCAATTTGCCTGGGTGAAAGTGGGCGATTATAATCACCTGTCCGAATTCGCCTGGATAATACAATGACTAGAAGGTATTCTTACAAGACCAGCTGTAAACCACATGTTTTTAATTTTATGTTTCAAATTATGATTTGTATTTATTTGTTGTATTTAAATTAAAAACTTAAAATATTACTTAAAATAAATATTAGTTTGCATTAGTGTTCAAAATGGGTGTGATATGTAAAAACGGTTTAGGTGTTGGAAAGAAACTTTTTTAAAAGTTTCCAAAGATTAAACCAAATTAAAATCGTGAAAAGAAATCTTGACAAAAAAATTACAAAGCAAATATTTTATATGATTTGTTTTTTTCTTATATGAATAAATAATTTAATATATACTTTTGACTTCCTAAATCAAATTTTCTACCAACAAAATAGAAGGTTTTCCAATAAGAGTGATATGATGTCTTAAAAAAAAACACACTTATTGTCAAGGAAATTCAAAAGTTTTTTATTTAAAGTGAAGTCCAATCGATACAATTAAGTTCTACAATAAAACGTCATTCAAATTGCCTCCACAACTTCTTCTGCAGGAACGAATTCGATGCACCCAATTTTCGAGCACTTTTTCCACTAAATCAAGTCGTATGTCATGAATGGCACGTACAATATTGACTTGTAAAGCTTGAAGAGAGTCTGGTTTATTTCGAAAGACCAATGACTTCAAATAACCCCACAAGAAATAGTCTAATGGTGTTAAATCACAACTAATAATTTATAAATATATAAAATAAATTCTATAAAAATAATTAAAATTAATAATATAAAAAATTTCTTGGAGGCCATTCAATATCGCAATTTCTTGAAATAATCGAATCTCTAAACTTTTCTCGCAATAACTGAAGTTGTTCCAAGGCAAAGTTAGCAAATTCACGACGTTTACGGTGGTCCAATGACTTCTGTTCTTAAGTGAGAACAATTTTATACGGATGCAAACCCAAATCCGTTCTCAAAATCCGCCAGGTTGGGGTTGGAGACAGTCCCAATTGTTGAGAACGTCTTGGAATCGACAAATTGCGGTCTTCAGCAGCACTTGCTGGCAGCAATATTTGCATTATTTCGAGCGGTTCTTTGTCTTATTGGCACTTTAACATTATGTAAAGAAAATCTACGAACAAAATTTTCAACAATTCGACGAATAGATTTTTAGATTTTTGTACTCATGCTCGCTTGCCTTCTCACGTAGGCATTATGGAAGGCCGACCAACTCCCTTCTAAAAATGTAGTGTTTAATATGGGTATGTATACATCAATAAATATATAAATAGTTAACCCTGAAATTCAACATAATACAATAATCACTATTTTGCGGAGCTGAAGTTGATATTTTGGCACTTTCGTGGGTTCTTATTCGTTTTTCCATTTCTAAAGGTAATTTAAAAATTTATTTGTGACTGAATAAGGCATTCTACCAGGCCTGTGTAAGAAGGGAACTTAGAAGGCCTTGGCTGCCTAGGACATCGTGTAAAATATGTATGAGTATGGAATGGGGCAAGAGGCCACGTAAGGCCTTCCAGAAGGCCTTCTAGAAGGCCTGCTTAGTGCTTCTTTCCGCCGCTGGGAATTGTATCATGATCACACACAACTTAACAACATCCGCAACATAAACAATAACCCTGTTGTTTTCAGCACTCAAACTGATTAATCTTTATATGGATTTGCAAAAAAATTTTTTGCTTTCTATGGAGTTTACCTTGACTTAAAGTCTTGTTTATAAATTTAATTTTTTTTTTCAAAATGTATTTCGATATGCAAAATTAAAAACATGCAGTTGTATTTGTAAAAGAAAAAAAATTTCATACAAAGTTCAAAGTATAAAAAGATCTTGATAATTAAAGTATTTTTTTCTGTTCTGTTAAGTAAAATTTCCACAGTAATCGTATGTGCGAGTTATTAAGTCAATTATTGGAATAATTTTTATAATTAACATACAATATCTTTAATTATTATTATGTATTAATTGTAAAACTTTATTTTTTTGAAAACTATCACGTACAATTTGTAGCAAAATCAATCAAACGCATTATTAACTCAAGCTTTTATTTATTTAAATGATCTCATCTTTAAAATACTCTAAATGGGATAAATATCATACATATAAATAATTATATTTATTTCATTTTATTGTTATAACATTTTCAAAATGATGTGACATCATTTAAATTTAAAAAGAAGAAAAAAATGCATAAAAAGTGTGGTCACTGGCTTCGTTGAGTTGAAAGCGTCGGTCGCAACGAGTTGTTTTATACCCTGTAGCCAATTTATTGCTGTTGCGTGTTAAGAAGTGGTTTTGCTTCTCGTAGATATTCTCTGGAATTTCTGATTTTAATTACATATTTGCTAAAATTAGATTTTCAGGAATTTTTTACATTGAGTTATTTGAGCCGTTTATTTTTAATGTGGCATAAGTCACTTTTTCAATAAAATCTATTTAATGACAACACTAAATAAAATTGAACGGTATCTTTTCATTTGTAAAATATTTGCAATCAACAAAAAAAAGTGACTTATGCCACTTTCAAAATAAACAGCTCATTTATCACTAAATTTTATTCTAAAAATCTGCAACCAGCAGTTTAAGAATAAAATAATTTTAGCTTCTTTCTTTCTCTAAAATAGAAATTTTTGTAATTCTTAAAGGCCTTTTTTAAAATCGATTTAATTTTCCCAATTAATGCCGCCATGTGTTCATAAAAAGTGATTTTCGTCAAACAAACTATTTTAACTCAATCAAATAAACGTACATACGAAAGCGAAAGAAAAGATATAAAAATAAAATTGAATAAATAAAACACTCCTTTTAAAGACAAAAACTTCCACGAGACACAAAAGCACCAACAAACTGACATGCTGACCCTTTCAGTGATTAATTTACATAAAATATGTCGAACTTCTTTAGCGTCTTGAAAATAAATTGATATCGAGAAATTTGGTTTAATTTTAGAAAATGTTGTAGTTTCTTTCTGTTTTTGCTTAAGTACATCTTGCCAAAAACAAAAAAATTAGACAAATGGAAACTAAATTAGAGTTAATGTTTCAATGCAAATAAATTCGTAATAGTTTTATTTGCCTTTAGCAAAAATTTTGCAACTCTAGACAATGAACTATTTTTTTTCTGCAGCTAAAAAATTCATTTATAAAAACAAGTAGAATCAAGTATATTCTTGCAAAAACCTGCATATCTTATTCAAGAAGTTCATTTACCTCTAGATTCTTGAAAAGTACACTTAACAGTGATGAGAGAAGAACATTTTAGTTTTATAGGCAAATAGAACATTTATGGTATTTTCTTAATGTAAATTAAAAACAAAAAACAGTGAAATGAGTTTCTTGGGAATTAAGTTCGCCCGAGAAAAAAAAATAACTCCTTTCATCCCAATAAGACGGAGAATATAAGTAGATATAAGAAAGATAGAGAGAAATTGTAGATCAGCTGTTTCATGTTTACATTTTTTTCTGTACTGACTGACACAAGCGATCACTACCAGAAATTTAATAAAAAATTTATTTTTTCATTACCAATAAGTTTGTATTCGAATTTCGTAAATTTATATCCTTCTAATATATAAAAATCTCGTGTCACGATGTTTGTTATCGAACTCCTCCGAAACGGCTCGACCGATTTTAATGAAATTTGTTGTGCATATTTGGTAGATATGAGATTAGGTTTTAAAGTACATACATATATTTTAAACCGCTAGGGCATGAGGAGGGGAGGGAGGGGGCAATTCCTGTATTTACTAAATTATTAATCCAATTCGTATTTCAAACAAAATTATTTTTGTTTTTGAATGACAGATGGCGCTATGTCCGCCTCATGCAGGAGAATCTTCGTCGTTCGATTTCAAATAGTCAAGCATAAAATATGGGGTTGATGAGTGGATAAACTGGTTCCCCCATATAAGAAAATAGCTTCCGGGCAAAGCCGGCACAATCATTTAGTCTTTCTATAAATCGGGGGAAGAATAAACACACTAAGCTTTAAGTCTATAAACTTAACTGTTTTAGATCAATGTTAAAGTCAGTATTGGTTGATTGGTTAACGTGCAGTCATTCAATTAGTCATAGCACTGGTCACTAAAAACTGTTCCGACAGGGATTAATACTGTTCCCAGGTTATGTACACCAAAGCGCCCTACTTCGTTGGTTGGCGAAGTAAAATAATTAGTAAAATTACTGCTCATCAGGGTTGCCGTTTTGGTTACTTTAAACCAAAATTGGTTATTTTCTTCGCCAAAGTGGAATTGTGTACTTTTTTCTCATTATGGTTAAAAAATTCTTTTGGTCAAGGCAACATTGCAGCTCATACAGCTTAAGAAAGTTAATGCGTCCACTTAGCACTCTGCTTTTAAAAACTAACAAAATGCTTAATAGTAGAGTTGTAAGGCCTTCCACTTTATCAACATCTGTCTACCTTCTCTATATTATCCCCTTCCCCAAGTTTTGGCACAATGCATTGCATAAGTAGGGATCATCTCCTGAGTGCTGGTCCTAAAAAATAAATAAATTTTATTCCTTTTTGACCGATCATTCACTTGCTAGAGTTAACTAACCTAAGTTCCGCAGATTGGTCAACATTGGTTGCCAACAAACTTTTGTATCAAGCGATGCACAGCTGGCCAGTCACAATCTGCCAATCGCACAACGCCTACATTATTCTGTTATTTGCTCATCGATCTTTGGTAGCTCGTCTAGTATTTAGTTGCCAACAAACTTTTGTATCAAGCGATGCAGAGCTGGCCAGCCACAATGAAACTAAAAATCTGTCTCTCTTGCATTATTCACGACAACTGAGGAAGAATTAATTGTAAGACTGTCCTGCTAGCATATCTACCGATCGCCCAACGCCTTCATTCTTCTGTTCTTTGCTATCGGTCAGCACGTTGCCGGCTACCCTTATAGTCAGAAAAAGTCAGTATAGATCGTGATTATTTAGATCTTAACTTATATTAAGTTTCTTAAAGAAATTTTTCGAAACCTTTGGTATGTTTTATATAAAAGTTCCCTTCCCAAAAATTTTACGATAGATCCGAAGCTGATGCATGCATATATGTTTTCTATATCGTTGCAACCGTATTGAAATTGTTCACTTTTACTTACTGTCTTACCTACTTAAAGAAATCCACTTAATACTATTCTATTCTAGACAAGTCAGACATTGATTGTTCCATTCATGTCTATCTAGTTAAAACAAAAAAAAAATCACAACAAACATATTTTTGTAGCAACACGTTTTACGTTTTTTTTTCATTATTTTCTTCTAACCGCTGTTGTATTTGAAAAATTTTGACTTAAACTGTCTTTGTAACGGTTCTCAAATGTTGAAAGTGACACTATTCAAATTTATTTAAAACATATGCAATGAAAAAAAAATGGAAACGAGTAACAATGATGGTGGCATGCAGATATTTTACTATAGTTAAGTAAATAATACCACCATATGATGTACGAGTTGTTGTATGCAAATCATTTGGTATAAGAGAGTTACAACAGCCTTATGCGATTTATGCTAAATTTATTTTATTATAATAATGAACAGGAGGGCAGTTTTATAAATTTTTAAAAGTGATTATATGCATTCTTAACAAATAAAAAACGTAATTGCTGCATTGTCATGACAACCATTTCATGTTTTCTGCAAATATGAGATCAACTGTTCAGCCATTGTATTAAATATACACGTCTAATACACGCATTTTTGTTTTGTGCATTTGAAACCATTTCCAATATGGGTCAATGATCTAATGTTATGGAGACTACGGTTTCAAACTTTTGAATTATGTACTAAGTTTTTGTACTAAGCACTGTTTTAATAATCCAATTATTATTTTTATTATTTCGAAATTTATAAGTGTGTGAACGAGCATTAAGCACTATAACAGAAATGTCCAAACGGGAGTCTGCAATTTAAAGCGCTTTCATTGCTATTTTTTTTTTCGGCGATGTTGGTGGTGAATTCAGCGACTACGGCTTTTCATGACGATGACAATGATGTTGTTGCTGTTGATGATATTCTTGCTTTGAAGCGTAACATTATAATTTGTTTTATTTTATTTCTTTGTTTTTAACAAAAGACTTTGACACATCGAGGAGTATGAAAATTATTCATGTGATACCATTGTGTAGATATTTTGAAGATACCCAGTAGTTCTGATGACGTTATAAGTTTACTCTGTTACTAATATTGTTTGAGAGCAATTCAAATCAATTTTCGGTCAAATAATGTGCACTTAAAAATTTTAAATAGAAATTTATAGGAAGTTTACTTCTTTCCACCGCGAATAGTGATTTTTTTCGAGAGAAATACCACTTTAGATTCCTTAGGGCCAATAAATTGGTGAATGATAATGTGCCATTTATTTTTAAAACCAGTTTAAATATAAAATTTTGTTTTTCATTGCAATATTAAATCAACATTAAATAGCCAAGATTGCGTATTTAAATGCTACATAAGTTATACGAATTTCCATATGATTTTGACTGCTTGTTCTTCTTATTTAAAACAAAGCCAACAAAAAATTTGTGGCTGCTGACAAATTGAATAAAATTTTGTCTTCTTTCGTCGCTATTAACGTTTTTTAAAGTTTCTTTCATTCTTTTAAAACATTTCAGCAATTCTTAATTATTCTTATGTTTAGCAAAAATAAAATATATTTCTTCGGATTTTTCCTTATATGTTCTAGTCAGCTGTTCTTTAGGGAAATTTGTGGGAAATTTTTTTATATTACGTAGTGCTACCATATTTTCATCGTACTTAAATAAGAATTTTAATAACTCGCTGAAAAAATGAAATCTTATTTAAATACAACAAAAATTTAAATAAAAATTAACAAATTACATACTTAAATATGAAGTCAAAAACTGGCCCTGAGTCATGAACTTAACGTTAAGTTAAAATGAATCGCTTAAATTTGTTAGGAGATTTTGATGTCGGAAATTTTTAAAAGTGTATTTTTTTGTTGTAAATTATTTAAAAACAATTAAAAATTCTCTGGAAAATTATCAGGTAAGTCGTATTTTACGTTTTAAATATTGAATTTTAAGAAATCTGTGTCTTAAAGTTTCTGTATTTCTCTTCTGAAGGATCTTATTTTCTTCTATAATAAATTGTATATGAGCCGTTGATTTTGAAAGTGGCATAAGTCACTTTTTCAAAAAAATCGTGTTAATGGCAACACTAAATAAAATTGAACGGTATCTTTTCATTTGTAAACAATTTGCAATCAACAAAAAAAGTGACTTAAGCCACTTTCAAAATAAACGGCTCTATAATAAAACACTGTTCTTCGATTCTTATATATAAATGCAACTAAGGACTTAATTCACCATGTTTTTGATAACTAATGGCGATAATTAGTTAAGTAAAGACTTTGAATTTGCAACTAAGAGAAACATAATTTTCCCATGGACACAGCCTATGAATGTTCCATTTCTTCTGGTGACTCATATTCAAAATTGTAATAGTAAGATTTTCAGTTTTTGCAACTAAACTAATTAGTAATTATGTTCATACACTCTTTTACCAGCTCAAATTACTGTTAACTGTTTTATTTTTTAATTATTGCCATAAACATGAACATATTTAAATCATTGTTTAAAGATTGATGACCTTACAAACGCTTTCCCATGATATGAGAAACGACAAAAAGAGCTTTTCAAAAGCAAACCATTTTATACACTCATAGAAAAATCAACAACCAATTTAATAAAAGATAAAGTGAAAAGAAAATTTAATAAACTGAAGAATAAAAAATTTTAAAATTAAAACAAAAATTTTGTTAGCAAATGAAGAAATACAAGTGATTTATTTAAAGTATCTGCTTAATGTATTCAAGAAACTTTGAGTATAGAAAATCTTATGATTTTATTTTTTAATATTTTATTTGGTTAATTTTCACTTTTAATTTTAAATGTATGTATCTACTCGTATGAGTTTGCTGGTTGGCATATCTAAAATAAGTCGCTATTAAACAATCT
The DNA here is from genome assembly GCA_947311025.1 of Lypha dubia. Taxonomy (NCBI): domain Eukaryota; kingdom Metazoa; phylum Arthropoda; class Insecta; order Diptera; family Tachinidae; genus Lypha; species Lypha dubia. Next base: position 12,103,734 of record OX371264.1, read on the forward strand.
TTTATCATATTTTGTATGAGTTTTTTACATAAAAATTTACATATTTTTATAAATCCTTTTTTTTTTAACTACATTTGCTTTTTGTCAGCTTTACTGTCTGGAATAAAAATACCCATAGACATTTTTGTGTGAAAAATAAAAAACCGGAAGAATTATGTTAAGTTTTGTGGCACATAGAAAATATGTATGTAAAATAAAAATCAGGTCAACTTGTTTGCTGTGCACAGAGAGAGAGAGACTTATAATACAAACAAACATTAAAAAACAAATTATATTTAAAATGCAAAATATTGAAAAGAATCTTTTATTTCACAGATTTCGGTCTTAAGTATAAATGAAATTAAGACGGATTGTTGTAGTATATTTTCTTGGAAATAAAATTGAATTGTTTATGAGATTTTAAATGAAAACAAAATACTATTGACGACATACAAAGAAAAGTGGTGTCTGGTGTGTGATCAGAACCACCTCTAAAGTTTGGGGCAACATGTTTCATATAAGACATGTTTGTCTCATGTTTATTGATCGTGATAGTTAGGCGGGCTGGGCTGCGCTATTTTGCACCTTATGTATTATATGTGCCAGTTCTAGGCCCAAATTTACAGTCTTTAGTTAACTAATAATGACAGTTTAACTCATGATATTTGTATGAAAAATCTTTGATTAAACCATTGTTATTAGTTAATCAAAGACTGTAAATTAGAGCCTTAGTATAATTTTTAAACGTTTATAGCTTCAGAAATATCAAATCGATTTTAAAAAGTTTTATAACAAGCTCATCTTTAAAAAATTAACTATAGTTAATTAACTATTAAAAGCTATCAAATAGTTTATAATTGTTGACACAATGTCCCTATTTTATTCAAATTGTCAGCAGCCACAAGTTTTTTAATGGCTTTGTTTCAAATAAGAAGAACGAGCAGTCAAAAACATATGGAAATTCGTAAAACTTAAGTAGTATTTGAATACACAAATGTTGTTCATTTAATTATTACTTAAATATATTTTAAATATGCACTTAAAACCACAATACGGTATTTAATTAGAACTTAAAAATAATTATAACTTAAATATCAAGTCAAGAACTGGCAAAGTCCCGATCATAATAAAATTTGGGGGATTTTAAAAACATTCACTTCTCTTTGATATTGTGTGAATATGAATGATTCGACTAAACGTATTCGATTTTAAAATATTAAAGTACAGTAATTTTCATATAACTGCCTTTTGTTTAAGCGCAATTTTGACTTAACTGGCCAAAATTAATAATTTTTGTCACTTTTTTTTACAAACCAATAAAAATTAGTTTTTATAAATGGCAAAAATTTTTTAATTTTAAATTATTTCCATACAAAATGTCTGCGTTCAGCAGGCACAGTTTGCTACACAACTGTTGCTCAACAATCTGCTGAACGCTTTGATTACTAAGCGATGAGAGAACATGTTGAGTGAGCGCTCACTGTTTTTGGTAGCAAAGAAAAAGTACGATACATTTTATTAAATTACGATATTTCCGTTCATTTTGACTTTTGAATCAAATTTCATAATACATACATAATATGTTGAAATTTTAATTCATTTAAATTCACAAATAAATATTATGAAATCTAACTAACATTCAATAATTTTAATTGAAAAGACACATTTTTTGATATTATTGACAAAAAAGTGAGAAGATCGTTTAGAAAAACTAATCAAATCAAAAGCTGCTACATCTAAACTGTTTAGTACCAGGTTTTTCTGCTGAACGCGCCCAATGTTAGTTGTATGTATTTTGACTTAACTGCCAAAAATACATATGTATGTACATATATTTCGTAATTATTTTTCAAAATCATGTTTTAAGTGCATTTTGTTTGGCTGCATATTTACCATATTATTTGGTAAAATATTTGCTTATAAAACATCAAAGCTAGCTGCATGCAATAAATATATGTATGTATGTATATACCTTGCCATTTGTTACCGTCCTGTGTTCGCTATGTGTTAGTGCCAATGGTACAAGAGCAGGCCTGTGCTGGAATTCGGCCCTTAAGGTGACCCGGCTATATGGGTTCGTCACTCGGCAGGACGATATACAAAAATTGAATTAAATAAATTACTTTACTTACATTCCTGATGTTATTTTATTTTTCCATGTTGTCTGTTCATTAACCGTATATAGATACTCCATGTATTTAGATCGAGTATTTCTGGGGCCATTCTTAAAAATGTCCCTTTTTGGGCCGCATTTTCCCCTTTTTACCACCTTAAAGTGCGAATTTCTAAAAAATTCTATTTTGGTTCGAGTCTACGTCCTGGAAGGAACCTACATTTCAAATTTCATATTCCTGGGACCATGTTTAAAAATGTCCCTTTTTGGGCCGTATTTATCCCTTTTTACCCCCTTAAAATGCGAATTTCCAAAAATACATATTTCGGTTCGAGTCTACGTCCTGAAAGGAACCTACATTCCAAATTTCATATACCTGGGACTATGTTTAAAAATATTCCCTATTGGGACGCTTTTTACCCCCTTAGAGTGCGAATTTCTAAAAATTTATATTTTGGTTCGAGTCTACGTCCTGAAAGGAACCTACATTCCTTATTTCATATTCCTGGGACCATGTTTAAAAATGTCCCTTTTTGGGCCGTATTTATCCCTTTTTACCACCTTAAAATGCGAATTTCCAAAAATACATATTTCGGTTCGAGTCTGTGTCGTAAAAGGAACCTACGTTCCAAATTTGATATTCCTGGTGCCTTTTTTAAAGATTTTTTTTAAATATAATTTTTCGGCCGTTTTTACCCTTTTTTATACCCAAAAAATTCGAATTTCCAAAAATCCCGTCTTAGTGAATCTACACTCTGTAAAAGGAACTTACATGCCAAATTTCAAGTTTCTAGGTTCAGCGGTTTGGGCTGGGCAATGATGAATGAGTCAGTCACTCACGCAACTCTTTTATATATGTGACGCGCAAAATAGAAAGGGACCTAAGGGTAAAAACCGGTTTTGTTCAGGAGAGCCATTTTAAAGATTTAAATACGTGTATCTTTGGTGTACCATCACTTTCATAAAACGCGCATATCTCTGGGAGGGAACACTTTTGGGGCATGGGATCGGTCTCATTCGATGATCAGATGTTGTTCACATCAAAAAAAAAAAAAAAGTGGAAATTGATTTTTTACCCTTAGGTCCCTTTCTCTATGCGCTGTCACATATATAGATATACAAATAAAATGATTTTCTTTGTTGATTTTTATAAGCTAATATTCGTAACGTAATGATCAGCAAGAATTAGACATTGTTACCATTTTTTTATATGCAACATCACTTAGATTTCAACATACACGGCTAAATAGAAAAAAAGTTGTTTTCGGTGAAAGCCACTAAATGATTTTCTATTTGAAACAAAAATTTATTAGATAATATATCAATATTTTAATAGAAACGTTTTTTGATGCTTCACTTTAGGTGCACTTTTAGGCAGGAAACCACACTTATGTAGCTGCACAATAGGGCATATAACTACATTTAAATTAAAGGCATTTTTGATTTATCTGTACAAAAAAAAATCTTGCAAAGTTGATTGTGCAGCTAAGTCGAAATTACTGTAAAATTATTTTAATATTATTTAAAGCTAACATCAATTCTGAAAATCTTAGACCTGCGTCGAATGGCTGTAAGCTGCATATAAATCGGTTAAGTGTTTACAGAGATGCACTTGTTGAAACGATTTGATTTTTTTTAAATTGTTTTATGGTACGTTACGTGTGCGTTACAATTTAAGTTAATTTATGCTTGACTACTCATGCCCCATGATGACCTTTAAGGTCAACCTTTAAAGATATACTTTTCGAAATAACAACATCTTTATTGTCAATTAATTTTTACAGTATTTTACACAACAGTGATTTTTAAATTGTATATTTTTCTTTTTGTTATTGTAAATTTCTATTCAATATTTCTGCATGAGTAATTTGATTTTAATTGTCAACCGAAAAATGTTTATAATATTTTTTTGCGCTGTCACACAAAACTATATGTATTAACATTTTTTTTTTCAGCGAATCAGTGAACGACTGAAATATATCTATATAATTAAAAATTTAAAACATAATGATGGTTTTTAAGTCCACACACACGCACACACACTTTTTTGTGTATAAAGTAATTTAAAAGGGACGCCTCAGCACATGAAAAATTATTTCACATAATTTCAATGAATGAAAAAAACACCAAACTTTCAAAAAATCCTAATCGGGATAATGCTGCTGTAATGCAGGTTAAAAACGACCAGCCGGTGTAGTAAAAATATTTAATCGTACTTAACATAAATCTTTGGTCACAAGCAATAATCGCCGAAGTCGAAAAACGTGTTTTTGAGAGAAGGTACTCAACATTTATAAAAGCGTTTCTGAAAAGAATTTAATGCCGAATCAAAGATTCTTACCCCCGCAATACTAAGGTAAAAACCACACCCAAATATTTTTTAATTAGGGAAATATTATATAAAAACAAATATAGACGCTTAATGCAACTCTGAAATACACGCAAAGAAAAGACATGATTGCAAAATGCTGATTTCAACTAAATATTTTTGCCACAACCATATAATTATTCATTGAAACAAATATAGTTGCCTGAAACATTTTTCAATAATGAAAATAATTTTTACCACAATAAAATATTCATTCTGGATGTTCGTCTCATAGAAAAGGAATGTATAAATGCTGCTACAATAGTATTACGAATGAGAATAATTAAAATTTATTGGAAATTTAATGTTCATTGTGACCTTATATTGTTTGTGTTTCCAAAACTGGGCTATTTAAATAGCTGTCAATCATTTGTAGCTTCAGTCAGAGGAGACATGTGGGGACAAATTAAAGTGAAAACTCGAATTATATAAAATGAATGTTATATAATTTTACAACAGAATAACTTTAAATATAAAGTTATCAACATCAGTCTGTTAAAACGGGTTGTATGAATGTATGTTTCTGTGCAGCATGACGAACAAATTTACGGAACAGCAAAAAGCGGTCATTGTGCTGATAAATAAGAGTGAGTTTTTAGGTGACCGATCAAAGATTTACACAACTTTAATCTTGATTAACTGTTTTTAGGATGACAATCATCTACATTTACTTTAAAGTTTAAACGGCCAATATTGGTGGGTTAAGCTTTCTGAAATATGGTAACACAACTACATGTATAAAAAGCCAGCTATCAAAATATTATAAACAAAAAAAATATAAGAACATAAAGAATAGATTTTTTTTTTATTATTCTTCTATTTTTTTTGACCTTATTTAATTTTATATTTATCTATTTTTTAAGGATTTAGGTCACTATTTTTTTATAAAAAACTTTAATAATGTTTATTATATTTCCAATATTTCGCCACTTCCTTGTGTGGCTTCTTCAGGGATATACAAATTTTGGTGTAAAATTATTATAATAACATTTAACAAATTGAAAAAACAAACAATATTTGTCAAAATGAAAATTTTTAAAAAATTAACAACTTTAAAAACTACTTATGTACACAATCATAAAAAAATATTATTCTTATAAGTAATATAAATTCAATTCCGGTTTCCGTTTTTATATAATAAATACCTATAAGCATGAGCAACAGAATCTGTATCTGCCTTAAAATTAATTCTCTTATGTGTTGGAACATTAATAATTTGTAACATCTCTAACATAAATCTACGTTTATAGTTATTTTCTATGTTCAAAACTTTTACATTATTAAAATCAGGGTTATGATTAGAATTAAAACAATGTGAAACTAATGCTGTTTTTTGTGAAGAAATATTTCTATACTTTTGATCTGATCTATGACCAGCCATTCTAGTTTTAAATTTATTCTTAGTTGTACCTACATATATCTTATTACAATTTTCTATAACATTACCATTACATGGTATCTGGTAAACTAAATTAGATTTATCTAGAGTCTGTATTTTATCTTTAGTCTTACTAAATAATTTTCCTACTGTATCATTCATTCTATGTGCTATACTATATTTATTGTTATCATAAATTTTAGATCTTTGTAATCTTTCCGACATTCCAGGTACATATATTAAAGATTTATAAATTTTAGGTTCAAAAGAAACATTTGAACTTCTTTTTATATATCTGTATTGCCTTATTAATTTACAAGATAGGTGATTAGGAAAACTATTCTCATTTAAAATATTCATAATTATCCTTTCGTTTTTCTTATGAAAAACACTATCACTTACTGATAATATTTTATCAATAAGATTTTTAGCTGTATTAATAATCATTTTCTTTGGATGCTTAGAAAAAAAGTTAATTATTCTTCCTGAGGATGTTGGCTTCTGATACCAATCTGTAAATAAATTATTATTTTGTCTTATTACTACTATATCTAGATATGGAAGTCTGAAATCATATTCCTTCTCAATTGTAAATTGAATGTCAGGATGAAATGAATTAAATGTTGATAATAATGTTTTTATTTCACTTTCTGAAATAAAAAACTTAAAGAAATTCAAACGGGCGGAATTTCTTCCCCTTTTGCATAAAACTCAGTGATGCTTGGAAAAAAAAACATTGCCATTTGATTAAGTATGCACCAGTGTTATCAAAATATATATTCAAAATTACACCTCGTAGGAGCCACAATTACCCAATTTCAATGGAATTATACCCACTATTAAAATAAATATTTAACACATTTCAAAAATCGTGTTTAAGATCTACTTATGATTTGGTATCAGCCCCAATGCAATGCAGCTGAACACTCAACGAACAATACGTTTTTGATAACTATTTTATTTCATAAAAGTCTGTTATAAACAGAAAATAAACACATTAAAAGTAATTCAATATTTATTATACTATAGGGCTGTGCACATATTACGTAACGCTCCTGGGGGGTGGGGGTTTAAGATTTGTTACGGATTGAATATTTTGCACTGAAAAAGTAGAAAAAAGCGGTCGAAGGAAGGGGGGGTATAAAACTAGAGATGTGCGCGTGAGTAAAATTACGCTCACGATCACGCACGATCACGAAACATAAATATTTTGCACGCACGCTCACGCACGGCATGATTTAAAACATTCACGATCACGCACGCTCACGAACGCAATATGTTTAATCACGTACTTTCACTCACGACGGGAATAATTTTGTACGCACGCTCACGGTAAAATACAAATTTTGCAAAGACTTAGCATATGCTAAAAAATTTTATTTTGTGATTAATTTCTTTAATTCAAGATCATCAATTAGATAAAAAAAAATTCAAGAAAAGCTCGAAAAATTAGGAATACAAAGGATAAAATTAATATAAAAAATCTAGCTCTGTCTACCAAGGCAGGTTATTTAAATATATTACTTATGTATATGTAAAGGAATTCAAAAGGAGTACTAGTGTTGTTAGGTTTAGGTGAACGTAAGATTTCCAAAGGTGTATGTATGTATGCAGATACTACATACATACACCGAGCGAAAAAACAATATCAAATTGATATTTTCGTTAACGAATTGATATTAAACGTTAACAAAATGGGGCTAAGTGCGAAAAATATCAATATGATATCGTTCAATATCAAATGTCTCGGTCGCTATTTTCTCTTGGAATAAATAAATAATAAATTATAATAAACTTTTTTCTTGAAAGTCAACCGTGCCATTTGATATTGATCAATATCAAATTGATATTATAAATTTTCAAAACGAAATTTTACTACAACCATACGAAAAAATTGGCTACAATCACAACAAACATTTAATTGTTGTACTTGGTGACCGAGCGCTTTGATATTGATCAATATCAAATTGATATTATAAATATCAAACACGACGCTTACGTCGCATAAAAAATAAAATTAACAACAACCATATGAAAAAAGTGGTTACGCCAGCGTCAAAAAATATCATTTTGTGCAATATCAAATCAATATTTCAAAATATCAATATGATATTGCTATTTTTCGCTCGGTGTACATTTGATTAACTTTTCATATTTACATTTTATACATACTTTTGTACTATGGTTCTAGATAGTGTTTTATTAATATGTATGTACATTGTACATACATACATTTTATAACACCGATGAGATAAAATATCACATGGATTTTCACCAAATTTAACAATATATACATATATATAATACATATGTATGTATGAATGGATGTAATTTTAGCAAAGATCAAAAAATTCAAAAGAAGAAAAAGCTTAAAATAGAGAGCTGTTTTGTGTGTGTGAAAATTGTATTAAAAAATCACGCACGGTATTATATTTTTGAATCACGATCACGCACGCACGCGTGATTTTATAAATTTGTAATCACGAATCACGTGATTCACGCGTGAGTCACGCGTGACACGAAAAATTCACGACATTTGCACATCTCTATATAAAACCTCTGAAAACAGCGTTACGTAATATGTGCACAGCCCCTATACAGTAATTAAAGAGAAATATACAAAAAATGTACAGTAGAATCTTAAAAAAGTTAACCAAAATGTCCCAAGGGGTATTAACTTTTTTAAGCGCGTTTTATTTTTAGGAATAAATAACAGGGACAGAAAATAGCTGTTATTTTTAAAATTTTACATCAAAAAAGCACACATAAAAAATTATCGTAGAAAAATTTGGTTTTTACCATTATGATATATAGGTGATGTACATGCAAATTTTTGTATGACTTTTAAATTTGTGCCTTTTTTAATAAAAGTCAAAAAATAACTTTTAATATAGACTTTTATTTTTTAAGGCAAAAATTAAAAGTTATTTTTGACTTTTATTATTTTACTCACAAAATAAAAGTTATTTTTTAACTTTTAATATTTTAAGGCAAAAATAAAAGTCATGAATTGAATGTAGCTGATGGTGCCATTCGACAAGCGTATTTTGAAATCGACAACTACAAAGAAAAACGCTTAGATGTTGCAGCTGATTTACTAGAATATTGGGATAGTAAAAAAATTTACTCTACCATGGCTGCACAAACTAGCACTTATTGTACATTCTGTACCTGTAACTCAAGTTAGTGTAGAAAGGTAATTTTCAGCACTCAAATTGATATTGGGGGATTTGAGATATAATTTATCTGAAGAAAACTTAGAATCAATTTTGATGGTAAAATTAAACAGCTGAACAAATATAATAATAACAATTATTTTTATATACCTATAAATTGGAGGCAATAAAACTAGCGTGTTGCTATGCAATATTTAATTCATGACTTTTATTTTTGCCTTAAAATATTAAAAGTTAAAAAGTAACTTTTATTTTTTGAGTAAAATAATAAAAGTCAAAAATAACTTTTAATTTTTGCCTTAAAAAATAAAAAGTTAAGTTTTCGATAAAAGTCATAACAGTTACGGTCCCTGATAAATAAAGTATGTAATATGTAAACAATTTATATTTTTATTAAAGTACTTAAATAGTTTTCATTATTACAAAAGAAACTTAGGTTTACTTTGTGCTGGGTGTTCAATTTCACAGTCACGCTCAGTTTTTTCGTGCGCATAAAAATATTAGTTTATAGTGGTTTAAAGAAGCAGTCGAGGCTTGTTTGTTTCTTTTCTATAATAGCTCTTGATCATTTCCTTGCGCATATTGATTAGGTCTGCCACATGATTTGCATCATCTTAAAAAAATGTACACGCTCTAAAAAGTTAAACGAGAAAGTTAAATTTTCGTTGCACGTTTATTATGAAAAACTGGTTACTTAAACAATCAATAAAATGCCTGCTAATACAGTTCAACAAAGTTAATGCGTCTACTAAACACCGGAGGCGCCTCAACACTGCCTTAAAAATTAACATAACGCGCAAAGCAGGGTTGTGAAAGAGTTAAGTCTTTTAAATTTTCAACATCAATCTTCTCTACCCTATCCCTCTCCCTGAGTTCCGGCACAGTGCTCTGCATACGTAGGGGTCATACCCTGAGTGCCTGATAAAGCCCCTCATACACGACATGTATTTTACATCTGACATGTCACCTTTGTGGCTCATATGTAAATCTGCATGTCTGTCAAAAATTCTTATTTTACAGAAGACTTATAGTATTTGCTCACAAACGTTCATGTACAATTAAGTCTCACATTGACCATGTTTGTTTGCAACAGCTGATCTGATTTTCAATACACAATAGCCAAAGTATTCGTTTCCAAAATGTCCTGCTGCCATCATGAAATATTTTTGCCTGCGGCACAAAACTACTGACGACTATGAAATTTTTTTAATTTTTTCTTTTCTAAATTCGAAGATGTTATGTTTGCACCAAATACATGATTTATACAATTATTATTAAAACGACAAAGCTAGTTAATTGCTGTTGTAAAATATTCACTTCGCGCCGCTAATGCTACCGCCAACATCTAACCGCCGCTGACTGTTTTCTCAGGGCGTAGATTTCTGGCAAGACTTTTTATCATAATAAAAATAGCTGATATCAAAATGATTTTCAGGTCAAAATAGAACACACTCTAATTGAAATTTTGTCAGATGACTTTGCTCATGAGTTTTACAGAAGCAATGTTTTAAAAGTCCCACACGACATGTGAATAATTTACATTGTGAAATTTGAAAAGTCAGATGTAAAATACATGTCGTGTATGAAGGGCTTAAGCAAACAAAACTACTTTGGGTAGTTCAAGAAATATTTGATTTTCAAAATACAGAACGTCATATTGAAATATAGAGTAAAGGTACGTCACATCTGGCAAACATTTGCCCAAAAAAGCGTAACCACTAAATACCAATGAAAAACTTTTTGATTTATGCATTTATTTATTAAGTTAAACAGCATCTAATAAGATAAGATTCAATTACATTTTCTATAAATTATGTAGGAAACTGTTTAACGTAACAAACAGGTATCTAAATCAAAAGTGTTTTCATTAGTATTTAGTGGTTACGCTTTTTTGGGCAAATGTTTGCCAGATGTGACCGTACCTTAAGTGAAATAAACAGGTGAACATACCATTTAGTTTAAAAAAGTTTTTTTTTTTCACGCTTGAAACCACAATTTTCTATCAACTTATTCAATTACCCTATAAATATATATATATTTTTAACGAAAAATATCATTTGAACTATCCAAACAATCATATGTAACTTAAGACAAATCCAGCATTGCGTAAAAATATTTTAGTTATATCACTGTTAGTTAGATAGTTTTTCCCAATTAAACTCAACTCAATTAAATAACAGAAAATTCAATTCAAAGTTATTTACAAATCATTGCACAACTATGTAATTTTATAATAATTACAGAAGCAGAAGAAGAAGAAGAAAATAAAAATCACAACAATTGCTAACAAATACACTTACAAAGATACAACAAACGTTTATTGTGTATTCAGAAGGTCCCATCATAAATGTTTGTCTAAATAATTTCACTCTAATGCAACTAGACAAGAAAAAAAAATAATTTTAAATAATAATTTTAGTTGGTTTTGTTTTTTTTTTTTTTTTTGTTGCAGTTAGTATAAAGATTTGTTTTAAGATTTTCATGTTGCACGAAGATGCAAGATCTCGTATACATGTATGCTTAGCTTTTCTATATATGTTTGTATGTACTGTTTCCGAAGGCTACACTGTAAGAAAAATTTTTTTGTTTTAAACTTCGAAGTTTTGTAATTAAGGACAGCAAGTCTTGTATGTTACAATTTTTTTTTAGCCTTGGAACTATTTTAAAATATTGATTATCGTTTGACTGATTTCCGCATTTCAAAAATCTTTTTTTATTTTGTTTATTTATATCTTTGAAAATGGTTGCTAGTTATTTGATTTTGTAATTCGTTGTTGAAAATTTGCCCTTTATTTGTGCAGCGTTGTCAACTTTGAAATTTCAAAATGCACTAAAATGGAGAAGAAAACCCGCCATTTAACAAAAAACTTACCAAGTTCAGAATTTTTTTTTTTTTTTTTATTGAAAAATTTTTATTGAATTAATTTTTACAACATCAACTTTAGTCCAAAATCCTAATGTTGCATCAATATTGTTCCATTGCATGAAGTGCATCATTCTCCACAACTTTCAATTCTAGATAATATTTCGACATTGTATTTCTAATGGCATGATATCATATTTGTAATGCGATAAAACATGTTGTACAATGTTGGTTGTTGATGGCGTTTGTAGCTAATTGGGCTCAAAGCTGCAATGTGTTTCCGTGTTCCAGCATGCTCAACAAGGGTGGATATTTAGCAGTGATGTCGCATTTTCAATAAAAGCATCTTGCTTTTGTGTTATTATTTGGTCAAGGCCGAATCCGTTGCATAAACTTTCATTGTGATTCCCAAATCTTTTTGTATTTCGCTTATGATGTCCTTTTTTAGACTCCATTATTGACACTTACTTTAAATATTTCTTTTAGTAAATATAAATTTTATTAATTTTAGTGTTACAACACTTTATATAAACGCATTTTTATGATCGCTAGTCTCGAGAATACTTTGTTTTTGCTAAGCTCTTTAGCGGCTTCGACAGCAACTTCCAAAAGGGACTGCAAATTTCTTATAATGAAATTTTTCATAATACAAATTATCTACAACAAGACAGTTTTACTTTGTGCATATGTTTTAGTACGTCTTAAACATCATTACTGGTTGATCTTATTGTGGTCAGTAAAATTGATTGTGAAAATTTTACACTTTTGAATGAAATGTTATTGCAACAGTTGTAGCTTTTTGTACAAAATTTTTTTTCTCATACTGAAACAAAAAATTGTATTGAATTTTCTTTGGTGCCACCCAAAATTAAAAAAACGCACCGAAATTTAAAAAAAGTGCACCACGCACGAAATGAAAAATTTTTCGCACAAAACATTTAAAAAAGCACTCAAAATGGTGCGAAATGCACCAAGTTGACAACGCTGTATTTGTGGGAGTGGGTTGAAAAAAGGTTTTTTAATAAAAAAATTTTCGATAATTTCTGTGAGTAGAAAACAAAAATGGCACAAAATGGCAAATTACTGAAAGGTACATGTATAAAATGTCTTGTCAAATCTGTAATAATGCAACTTGTTATTTCACTAGAACAAAACACAATTTATAAAAAATTAGAATGCCATGTTTTTAACAGCTTTGCCATCTGCTTTGCAGGACACTATAAACACTGTCGATTTATACGGGGCATAAAGTGTAATGTCTTCCAACCATTAGTGAGGGTGATATTTTTAGAATAAAAAACATCACCCTTTTAGAGAGCAAAACATTTTTAATAAATGAACACACACCAAAGTACACTTTCTACATGTAGACGTACCATTTTTTATTAGAAAAGCAAACACCATAATATTACCTTTTTGTGTTGAAGCGGGTTATTATTTGGCCAGTTTTAATTGCAGTTGAGTACAAAAAAAAACTATTTAAATTAAAATCGAAATTTCTTTAATACAAATAAAAAAAAGTCACAAAGAGCACAAAATCTGCAAGAACTGAAACTTCACCAAAAGAAAAAAATGCTAAAAATTAGAAAACTCAAAATAAATTACACGATACAAGGAAAAACATACAATTTGTTTGTGTTTTTTCAATAAAAGTTCAAAAGAAACTATCAATTCTAAGTCATTTGTAAGAATTAAGTATTTGTTGATCGCAACAAGTCAACGGAAAACATCTTTACGAAAAAATAAATAAACCACAAAATTTATGAGATAGAAAATTGAATTGATTTTATTACTTTTTTTGCGAGAAATTTAACAAAAATAAAAAAAAGTATTTAATTTTATAATACTACATACATATTTAACTATAAAGTGTAACAATTTTTACACAATGACGTCAGATAAGTACTCGGCATATGGATATGAGGTGTGTGTTAGAAAACTATGATGTAATTTTCAAATACAACTTCTTGTGCCACACATGCCACTTTCAATTAAAAATCAAACACGCACGGACACACACACACACAAACACACACAGAGGTGTGAATGCTATAATGATGTCGTCATTAATATTAATCTATTATTGATTCATTCAACTTTTCCCAAAAAATTCTCTATGATTCGACGCACTAACAAATCATCACAATGATCGTACGTACGGTTGTTGCTCTCAAGTTTTTCTTTTGCCACTTTCTGTAGCAAAAATTCTAAAATTCAATTTAGTTTCCTTTTGATTTTTGAAAGCATAATTTTTTTCGGTTTCTTTCACTTTAACGCTTAATTTTGTTTTTTACGTTTTTCTTTTTTAACCATTCGTTTCGTTTCACTAAATTTATCGATATATTTATTTTATTTGTGATATTATTTCTACATAAAATTTATTAAAATTAAAAAGAAACAACATAAAGTGATTTGAAAATATTTTGTTTGCCAAAAGTGAGTTTTATTACAACAAAAGAAAATTTTCTTAAAGGAATTGCAGAGAAAACTAATTGGAAAAAAATGTATATAATGAAAATTCTATAAATAGATATTCGAATATTGTTGAAAATATTTTGTATTTGAAGAAAATTTTAAATATACCAAGCGAAATGTTTAACATCGAACAAATCATATACGAGTATGTATGAGCAGATTACGAGGTCGGTGGCAAAATGCATCGTAGTTAAGAAAAAAGCAAACAGTTAGCTGAAAGAAGATAGAAGATGTTAGATTGCGTTTATTTTTGTATCCGACTTAAAAAAATAATGAGGTTATCAATTTAATTTTTGAATTTTTAAAGCTCCATAACTTGGTCATTTATGAACCGGTTTTAAAAATTCCTTATTTGTTTAAAAGGTGTTGCTAGCAGTTGCGTTCCATAAATTTTGGAAAAATCGCGGAAAAGTTGTTGATCAAAGAATTATGGACCGATTTTTCATAGTTCGAAGCGATTCCGTGTATTTTGATCTCATTTAATTTTTATCAAATTCGGGGGAAATTGTCTCCCCCGGCAAAATATATTTATTATCCCATAGCTGTATAATTTCTTAACCGATTTTCCAAAAATTTTCCTATACATTAATTTTTTTTTTTTCAAAGAATCGGGGGCAAGATGTTCCCGCAAATATTGATCAACGAATATCTCCTCTAATTATGGACCGTTTTTGTAATTCCTTTTGTGTTTCAACGGGTTTCCTATAATTTTTATAAAATTACCCCCTCCCCCTGCTCAAACATATGTACATATATTGTATTGGTTATTCCATAAGTCTCTCGAATTTCTTTAAAAATTTTATGAAAAGTTCATTGTTTTATAATAATTTTATTGCGTCACATTTGACCTGCCATGGGAGGGTTTTGAATTATGTCTGCTACTTGTATCAAGGATTGCGGTTTGACAGCAGAAATAACATTGTGGTAGGTACTTGATGTCATAAGATTGCTCGCCTGCAATGGCAAATTGGGATTGGAGAATATCGGTGGTTGAAAACCTAACCCCATTTGTTTCCTGATCATCTCCATTCTCTTACGAATTGGCATTTGCGTCAGGAGTATTTCCTGTCTCGTCGCCTTCACTCATATTGATCAAGTAGGGTTCACCAATGTGTAGTACAGAACGAAATTAAATAAATGCAAAACAGTTGTGTGATAAAATGTATAATTTATTTATGTTTATTTTAATTCTGCAACTCTCAAAGACGAACGATGTCGATCGCTTGATTTTTGACGTAAAAAATCTAGTTTGTGTTCCATTAATAACCGATTTTATTTAACTTATTAATTGTTTTCCGGAAGAAAAGCTAAACAACTAAATAAAATGGATGGTTTCAAGGTCACAAATCATTTGTTTTTCGTTCACAATTTCAGCATTATCGATCGGACGACATCGTGAGCCAGGCAGTTTGTCTATATTCAACTACCGTCTTACAAAAATTTTAAAAACGCTAACTTTATAAAACCAATAAATTTTTCGGGAAAGACCGGTCGGTTTGTTGTTTTCGCTGGTGCTCGTACAGCCAGTGGCTAGTTTAGATAGAATGGTATTATAAAATGCTTTCCAAGCTGTTAAATTTCTTACCGCATGAAAAAGATCATCTCCTTCAACCCATGGTGATTCTTAATTAATAGCCGATATTATAATTTTTTCACTCTGTGTAGTCTTTGTTTAATATATAAGTGCAAATATTTGCTTCCTTTCTGTGTAAGTGTTTAAGGAATTTCATTAACAGCCACTGTTTTTCATTTGACCAAGAAGTGATCTTGCTTTTTTTCTCTTCTTCTAAAGTTTGCAGAAATAATTAAGATTATCGGATTAATTCTTCAAAACAATTTATTATTCACTGGGTAATCAAGTAGTGTCTGTTATTCCTCTTTTTTGTGTTTATTTTTCTATTCATGAATTTATGTTTTTCTTTATCAAGTGTTTATTTTGAAAATCCCAGATGTATTTTTTTCAATTTTTTTTCTAAACAATTGCAAAAAGAAATAAATACATATTAGTTTTTACAGAAAATTAAATGAATTTATACTTTTGCTTTTTACATCAAATATTGAATTTGGAAATTAAAAGAAACTTTTAACGACTCTTAAGCTACGTTCACATTTATCAAATATTTGTAAAAAAAAATTAATTAAAAAAATATTAGAATTAAATTATTAGTTTCTTTCATGGTGACGTTTTTTCGACAAATATTTGATAAATGTGAACTAAGCTTTATGGTGTTTTCTTTTCAGCAAAAAAATGGTACATCCCCATGCATAAAGTGTACTTCAGTGTTCCTTTCTTAAAAATATTTTGATCTCTAAACGGGTGGTGTGTTTGATTCTAAAAAAATTGCCCTCAGTAAAGGTGCACTTCATGCTCCGTAAAAATCGATAGTGTTGATAGTGTCCTGTCAGCTGTTAAAAACAGAGTGTTCCACTTTTTCATAAGTTGTGTTTTATTGTAGTGAAATAAGAAGTTGTATTACACATGTATGTACCTTTCAACAAGGTGCCATTTTTTATGAGTAGAAAAGAAACCACCATTAGAATTAAAAAAACTAATCTTTAGTAAAATTTTTTAACATTTTTTAAAAATTTTAAATTGGTTTATAAACAAAAAACAGAAAAACAAACCTTTTCATATAAAATTTTTATTGAAAATCCAATTTTTAGGAATAGCTTTGAAAATTTTTAAATGATTTTTAGAAATAAGAAAATTTAATTCTTTTAATAATTATTGCTATCATTTCGTATGAATTTTGTTCAAAAAACAACTTTTAAGTTTCTCTTTCATTTAATTTCATTTTGTGTTTAAAATGTTCTCTTTTCCTTATTCAGACGTAGCACACCATAACAAATGTAAAAAAAAAATATAAGACATTTCTTTGTCTATATTTCCGTAATTTGCATTATTTACAAGCTGCTTTATTTATTTAAATTTGACACTTTGCGAATAACAACAACTGTTTGATTGCCTAAACAAAGTGGTATATTTGGCTTTAAAAAGAATAATATGCAACCTACCCTGCAGTCCTGGGGCCAAATCACCGCATACGATATTGATCAAAATTTATCGAAATTTTTAATTTTGGTATTATCGCATACGATATCGAATGAATTGTATCGTAATTTGACCCATCGTATGCCATGATTTGCTTATTCGACACGTATCGTAATGTTATTCGATGCGATAGTTAATACGATATCGTATACGGTGATTTGGCCCCTGGCTAATGTTAACGAATTAGAGATATTTCTCAAAATGATCAATCCCGTCAAAGGATAAGTAATTTGATGAAGGAGGAATTCTTTTTAAGTGCCATGTTCACCCTGTATTTCTTTTATTGATCTTGTAAAATCTTAAGACATAACAAACATTTAATTCATATGATTCCTAGTGGAAAACGTCTTGGTGGTGTGTAGTCAAAGTCTAATACAAAGGAACCTTATTGTCATCTCTAATATTTAATGTTTCTTATTTTCCAATAACTGGCTAATCCATTTTGTTATTTTTTTTTTTTATTTCTCCCATTTCAGATATGATGCCCATGGCGCAATTATTTTAAAACATTTACGTTTTAAAATATTATGGATTTAGCAGATCAAATCGATGATTATATTTGTACATTTGAAGGTCTTGGTGATATAACAATGGACTCATTAGCAATGTTTATATTTATATGGGCCGTATTGGCTCTCTTCTTAGTGTGGCTGTGTAAATTTTTATACCAAAAATACGTGTTGAAAGAAAAACCCGCCAGCACTAGCAATAGTCGTCAGAGTAGTGTGGCACCTGGTGTCGGTGGTACTAAAACCGAAAAACGCCTGTCGGAACCACGTGAAATTCTAGCAAGTAAAAGTGAAATTAAAGATTTATTAGCCAAACCTGGTGGTAGTGGTCGTGGTAGACCGCCATCCGGTAGTGCTTCTGCTGGTGGACCAAGTATTCGTAGACGTATGGTGAAACAGGGATCGACAGGACCAGAAAATATTAAAAAGCGTTACGTGCCACCGCCCTCGAATGTTGTTGGGCCAGAAACGGTGAGTTGAAATATTTTATTATTTTCCTTTTTGATTTTAATTGATTTAATTTGTTTTTTTTTTTTTTTGCTAGACTTCCGTCACTTGGACTAGTCAAGTTTTTCGCTGGCTTTACAGTGACTTGGTGATAGTTAACGAATTATTGATGTCTTGGGTTATTGCACTTAATGATACTTTGCATAAAACCGAGGAAGAGGTAAGTTTCTGTTTTAATTTTTGTATTTTGTAAAACAATCTTAAAAACATCTCAGAAGTACTTTTTATTAAAAGTACATTACATGAAAAGTACTTTTTATTAAAATTACTTTTAAAGAAGAGTCCCTTTCTAAAAATTACCGTTCATAAAAATTACTCTTTTTACAAACTACCTTTTATAAAGAGGATCTCCTTTAAAAAGTTCGGTTTTTAAAATTTTCCTGTGATAAAAGTACATTTTACCAAATTTTCCTTTTACGAAATTTCCCTTTTTGTAAAAAATATTTTTCTTTTAAAGTACTTTTCAACAAAAAATCATTTTATAAAGACTACATAATAATAAAAATGGCTTTTGTAAAAAGTACATTAAAAAAGCACCTTTTCTAAAAACTATTTTACATTAAGAGTACATTTTATAGAAAGTACTTTTAATGAAAAGTTCCTTTTATAATAACCACATTTTATTAAGTACCTTATTTAAAAACTACATTTTATAAAAATGACATTTTTAAAAATAAAACTACATTTAATCAAATTATGCTTTTAAATAATTACATTTTATAAAAAATACTCTTCATTAAAAGTACCTTTCAGATACAGTACATTTTATAAAAGTACATACTATAAGAAATGGCTTTTACGAAAAGTACCTTAAAAAGGTACCTTTTATAAATAGTGTAGATTACAAAAAGTATAATTCATAAAAAGTGTCGTTCATAAAAAGTAACATGTTTAAAAAGTACCTGACAAGAAAGTGCATTTTATTAACAGAATTTTGAATGAAAAGTTTCTTCTATAAAAAGTACCTTTCAGAAAACTCATCTGTTTTAAAAAGTACCTACCTTTTATAAAATGTCAAAAAATATTTTTAATTAACAGTACTTTTCACAAAACGTCGATTTTATAAAATGAACATATTATTAGAAGAAATGACTTTATAAAAACTACCTTAAAAAAAGGTACCATCAATATAAAGTGCCTTAAACAAAAAGTATCTTACATAAAAATTATATATCATAAAAAGTACCTTTTATAAAAGCTTTTTTAAAAGAAATTCTTTATTTTTAAGTACCTTGTCTAAAAAGTACCTTTCAGAAATTTGTATTTTTTCCTATACATACATTTATTGAATTTGGAGCAAAACTTTACAAGATAAATCGGTTACTGAAGAAGATTGAACCAAGCTTGCTATGTGTGACATCATTTATCTATCCCATGCTTAATTAAATACATTTGCCTTTTTGGAAATTAAGAACTGAAGATGCTTATTTAAAATTTGCAATGATGTCATTGTGCTGCTCATTTATAAAATTTTTCGATCCAAAATGATTTAGTTTTCATTTTTAACATAATATATCACACACGATTTTTATTTTGTTTTATTTCATTGGTTGCTATATCTGGAATTTGTTTTCAGCAAATCTATAATTTATACAAAGAAATTGCAATTCAAAGAAACATTAAGTATTAGGGATATTCATTTACTGCAGCCAAAGTGTTTTGCAAAATATATTTGTCATATTCCAATAAATTTTGATTTTGCTTTAAAAAATAATAAGAAAACAAAATATTTCTTAAGAAACTTCTCTACTATTGCGTTCGTGACTATTCACATTATTTATAATTAATTGCTCTACTCATTTAATTACATTAACTTTTTTATGCAAGTCTAAGTATTTGATCTGTGGCATTGTATAAAAAATTTTTCACGTCATGCTTGGTTTGATTTTCCATATTTGTGCATGAATGTACGTATCAATAGATTTTTATACTTATGTTAGAAAAAAAACGAAAAAAAGTTTGGTTTTAAGTTACATTATGTGTTCATTAGATGTTTGTTAAATTCATTTATAAATAAATGAAACGAACGATTTGCATCACAAATTGCTGTTAATAAAACAGTCAATGTTAATGTCGTCTGCTCTCTTAAATTGGCACTTGTCAGTTTTATGGCATTTAATATAAGGACATCATTTAGGGTCGTACATTTTTTTTTTTGATAGAGGAGGAGACAATTAAGTTAAATAATATTGTTAGGGATTTCAATATAAAAGAATCGACTTTATTTTGAAGTATAAATAGTTGAATATTTCTCGTGTTAAACGATGTCCAAGGCGAGAAATCATTGTTGCCTTTCCATACTGAATGTACTATAGTATATTACATATATCTATCGTGATTGCGCGGAGATTTGTTTCATATTAAAATAAAAATTATGTTTGGACAAGATGATGTATATAAGGATCAGAGAAGTGCATGAGTTGATTCCCTTTCGCTCTCCACTCATATTTGAGAAGTTTATTTTGAAAGTGGCATAAGTCACTTTTTTTGTTGATTACAAATGAAAAGATGCCGTTCAATTCTATTTAGTGTTGCCATTAACTCAATTTTTCTGAAAAAGTGACTTATGCCACTTTCAAAATAAACGGCTCATTTAAATGGCTCTTGTTGTGTTGTTAAACATCCATATCGCTCCTTTATTGCAACGTAGTCATATCTCAAAAAAACTTAAACGTGGCAAAATGCATTTAAAGTTTTCAAAACGTAAGCACGGCTTGAGCATGTAAGTGGTTACAACTTCGGTTTAGATAGAGATATGACTATGACAAATTTTTTGTGCAAATAAAGAAGGTATTGAGAAACTCTTTTTCGTTTGCAACTGAAAAATTTTGTTTTTTGAGACATGACTACATACGTTGACTTAAAGGAGCGATATGTACTAATGATATTGCTTGCAGTGTTAACTCTTTTAAAAATTACTGGCTTTAACTTACTATTGTTTTTTAAGTACCGCTAGCAAAAGTAAATAAAATAGTTTTATTGACATTTCATTGTTTTGCAATGTATTCAAAAAACTCACAAAAGCTTGCTGTCTTTTATGTGTACGAAACAGTGCGTATATGCATGTTTTCACACACAAAAAAACTTTTCAAAAGTATTCAAAACAATCATATTTATTCACTGCTTTTTTGATTCATATGAATAATTTACATAAGCAAGCAATGACACACATGTAGTAAAACCGTTTCATTGATGTGAATCCATGCATTGCCATCTTCAATTTTTTTTAGTATTTATTATAAAAAAGACAAAAATATGTCGTTTGAATCGCCATTAAGCAGATCTCTCCGGTTTTAGTTCCTTAGAAAAGAATTGATTAAATATTGCTATTCAATTTCGACTAAAAAACTTTAATGGTGTTCTATTGCTGCTACCTGTGTATTTATTGCTTTTTAAAAGATATAATTTATTATTAAATTATCTATTTACTTTTTTGACAAGAAAATTGCGCTATGAAACATACACATACACACCTATATGCATGTACATACATACATTCAAATATATATTTCCATTAAGAAGTTAATTTGAATAAATAATAATAAAAAATTGAATCTGGGTCAATTTAGGCTTATAAGTATGTATTAATATTGACCGTTTGTACTCAGCAATTTGTTTTTGATTTTGTATATGCAAAACACACTTTCAACACAACGACAACAACAACAACAATAATTTATTTATACCACAACAAACCACAAAAGTATAAATTTTTTCATACAAATTGCACAAATTCTATAGGGTGATTTATTAAGTGTGTGATTTTAAAATTTTATAAGAAAATCGTTATGTTTTGTAATTAACTACAACCAGAAGAGAAATTAGTTGGAAAACGGTTTCGCCAATAAAATATCAGTTGCAAAACTATATTTTTCGTGATCACAACCATAAGACCACAATTGTCAAAAACATATGATTGTGATAATAGTTAAATTGATTACGTCAGCCGAACGTAAGCTTTCTGATATTTTAATTTTGCAGGTATTAAATCGAAAACAAAATTTTCATTCTCGTCTTTAATTTCACTTTGTTCCAATGTGATTTCTTCTTGAATTTGAATGTTTTGACCGCTTTCATATATCCAAAAATTTATTTCTTCATTTATGATATCTGGAGTAATTTCTTAGAGATAATCAGTCATTGTTGAAATGATCAATTGTTCCATACATACTTCAGCTCCTTTAAAACTTAGTGGCTTTTTACCTTCATCAGTCTATTCATAATTTGAGCAAAGTAATACTCGTATATTCCAGCATTTTTTTTTTTAATTTTACTTGGCGTTATTTCATTTCAAGCATTTGCAAAAGGCAAACAGCGTTTCGCAAATTAACTACGTGGCACACGATGTCGAACGAATTTCTCTTTCGTACAAATTAAATTCAAAACAAAAAACAATTTTAAAAATTTATTTCTTTATATTTTGGTCAATATCGAAACACCTGCTTCCGATAATATGGGGCCAAAAGACTTTTTTTCTTTTCTTATACAGAAGTTAAGTTATCTTAATCACGTTATGGTCCATAGGTTGAAGTATAGCGGTGCAGTTTGCTGGAAAACACATAATGGCTATCATTCCATCATTAATTTTTAGATCTACCTCTTGAGATCATCTTTTTTGAAAAGTTGCGTTAACAGAGTATTCAATGTTAAGATTTTGGGTGTTGCGATTATCGAGTTGTTGCGTATATCGAGGGTTGCGTTAACCGAGGTTAATTTTAGCAGCAAATTAAAAATAAATGTTAAGGTTTGGTTGGTAACCCTAACCGATTATTCGGTTTGCATCAACATTTATAGCAAAATAAGTTCTTACTCAATATTTTTCAATATTTTGAAATACTAATGTCGCTGGGTTGTCTAAGGCGATGTGTTACACACATATAAGCCTATATTCAATACCAATAATGAACAAAAATACATTTTAAATTGAAATGAGTAAGAGTGAGTTTATAAGTGGCCGATCAAAGATTTACACAACATTAATCTTGATTAACTGTTTTTAGGATGACAATCAACTACATTTACTTGAAAGTTTAAGCGACCAATGCTGGTGACTTGAACTTACTGACATATGGTAAGACAACAACATGTATAAAAAGTCAGCTATCAAAATATTTTGAGCAAAAAAAAATATATGTATGTATGAACATAAGTAAAAGATTTTTTTTAATTTTATTATTGTTTTTTTAATAAAAAACTTAATAAAAGTCAAAAGGTCGGAATTTCTTCTTCTTTTGCATAAAATTCAGTGTTGCCTGAAAAAAAAACATTGCCATTTGATGGATAGTGTTGCCATTTTTTAGTCTGAAGACCATTGGCCATTTTGCTCGGTTTAAGCTATCACTTAAAAACAGCACAACAACACAATTAAACTCGATTAAATTTAAATTCAGATTAACATAAACGTGGTTTGAAACTACATATAAAATCTATCCTAAAAACTCACTCTAAGCGCCCTTTTCACTATGTATGATTAAAAGTTAACGTCGACTTAAACGGCAAGTTCGGCATGCAAAACTTGTCCTTAAAGTCGATGTTAACTTTTAAACGAAAATTTGAAAAGGGCCGTAAATAAAACAATTTAATTTAGTCAAGTATTAAAAATATTAATTCAAGTGTGTTCCAGGACCAAAATGATCGTATATAAGCCCGATTAGCTTCCATTTATAATTTCACGGTTTTAAACAATTTCACAATTGGATTGACAACAAATTCGGTTGTCACAACGAATCTGTTTTCTCTGTTTAGCCAGTCTCTCCATGTTCACCATTGATTTCAATATACTTTATTGATGGAGGGTTGTACTCGTATAACAATAAACCCCAACAAAACGAACTGATTCAATGAGTACAGCACATATTTATTTTTGGAATACTCTAAACTGATTACGTAAGCTTTTTTGGTAGACTTTGTGTTAAAAATTTATAAACACACAAAAGTTTTAAGAACTAGTTCATATTTGGTTTATCATCATTAGACATGCTACTCGCACTTACAATTGTGTGTGTGTGTGTGTGTGCTTGTCTCATTAAATGTGATGAAAAAAACATATGAAACAAATTTTATTTCGACCTTGACCTTAGTATTGAAATTTTAAGAAATAAAAAATTAGCACTCCTCTCATTATTTATACATACTTATTTGTTTTTTAATTTGGATTTTTAATTGCATACATAAATATATATGATATGAGTGCTTTTAGTGGGAATGTGTGCTGTTGCTTGATGTCACTGATAAGCGAAGTAATCCATGTTTGAAGAAAACATCAATATTTTTATAGTGCAGCTGTTTTGTGTACATCCATACATGAATACTTAAAAAGATGGTAAAATTTTCTTTATACCAGGTTTTCAAATAAGACCATCTCGTTCAGGCAAAACATCCATTGATGCATTCGCTCATTTTGACTGACTCAGGACAGTGTAACATTTCGTGAGAAATCATTTAAAAGACTTTCAATTTTGATATAAAAAACGTTTCATTCAAATCATCAGTAGACTTCAACCACATTGAGCTTCATGATATATGTATAACTACATACTTGAAATCAGAAATATCACTTGAACTAGGTTATTATTATTATTCAGTAATTTTATAATGTTAAGTAATTTATGTAATTTTCTGTTTCGATAATTGCAGGGATTTGCTGTTGAAATCGTACGTGTGTTGCCCGATAGTCCACCACCCGGCTTAAGTAACATTTTCTGTAATGCCGATGAGGCCAATCCTGCCGATATGGTAAGTTAGCAAATTTATTAGAATTAACTATTTTTTTATTGATTTGAGAATTCTAAGAAATTAAACAAATTCAACTACTGCATACATAAACAAGATAAACATAAACAAAAAATATGAATAAGATGGATGAATGATTTGAGTGTAAAATTGTTATAGAAATAAATAACAATAAACAAAGGTGCTGTTTATACAAGACGAACGAGTTATTTGAGTGTAAATGTTGTATGGAATCCACTAAAAAAACTGAATGCATTTCACAAAATTTCATGTTGTAGAAACAGCTCCTAAGTAGCTGTTCACATGTTACTAAACGCTGTTTTCGGTGATTTCATACCCTCCACCCCCTTGTAACGCTTTTTACACATTTTTTAGTGCAAAATTTACAATCCGTAACAAATCTGTAACTCCCTTTTGCAGCGTTTCGTAAAGTGTGCACAGCCCCTTAGGAGCTGTTTCTACAACATGAACGAGTGATTTGAGTGTAAATTTAAACTATACACAAATCATTCAGCCGAAGTAGGTAGGTATATAATCATCAGAGATGGGCAGTTTCCTACTAACGAAACTTGATGTGACTTATGAAGCTGAAAGTCCATAACACGCGATTTTGCGTGAATGCATTCTATGCGTTTGAAGATTTCTATGCATTCTACGCTTTCCTTAATTTTAAGTTAATCAGTAAGCGTTTTTCGCAGCAAAATAACAATCAAAATGACTATCAAAAACAGCTGATCGCTTTGAATGGCACATTGATGTTTACAAAAGTAGAAAGTGTGTTCACTTGTTAACGGTTTCTTTGCGTTTAAGAATGCTTTGTGATGTGTAACATGGCACATACAATTATATTGAATCAACTATTTTGATAGGCGCGTGAAAAGCGGCGACGCGTAGAGCGCAGGGTATGAACCTTCAGCTTAAATAAATAACTGCTATTCCATTTCATTAATTTGCTTAAATAGTTGATATTTTCACTCATTATTCTTTTCATTAAGAATAAACCTAACCCTGTTTTAATCGGTATATCCGTTGCAGAGCATTTCGCTTAAAACTATAGTTTTACTTATTTAATGATTTCTATTTAATCACATATTAGGCTTAACTCACTCCAACGTAAGACAAAACTGTTTTTTTTTTTTACTAATACGACAACCGAACATTATTTTGTAGGAGACAACCCATTTAATTGCATGCTTTCTTATGATGAACAACACCAATTAACACAAGTCAAGACCACGAAAAAAATACAAAAAACATTGTTGAATTACAGTTTGATTTCCGGTTGTCTTTTAACACAAAAACTTGATGTTAATTCTTTTTTGGTATGCGTTAGCATCAAACAATTGTTAGTGTTTGTTCAGCCTTAATGTAATAATATAAATTTTATTCTCCTCTTAAGGGGGTTACCAATAAACAATTAATCTGAAGTTAACTCTAATGGTGTTTTCTTTTCTACAAAAAAAAAATAACACATCTCCATGCAGAAAGTGTACTTTGGTATTCGTTTCTTAAAAATGTTTTGCTCTGTAAAAGGGAGATGTGTTTGATTCTAAAAAGGTCACCCTCACTAATGGTGAAAGGCATTGCACTTTATGCCCCGTAAAAATCGACAATGTTGATAGCGCCCTGTAAAACTTAGCTGTCAGATGTTAAAAACAGGGCGTTCCACTTTTTCATAAGTTGTGTTTTATTGTAGTAAAATAATAAGTTGCATTCAAGGCGAATTCATAACAGGTGAAGCTGAAAACACAGCTGATCTACTTTTTTCTTGCATTATGGAGGCTAGCATGTCAAAATTTGTACATGCAAGCATAGGGGCTCATATGTCAAATGTTGTTGTAATGTTGTACTTGTTGTAGTATTAACACTACCTATTATGCCTTGGTTGCATTATTACAGGGTTGGCATGACATTTTATACGTGTGCCTTTCAAGAAGAAAAGAAAACGCCATAACACACAAATTTAGCCTGCCGTTAACTTTAAACCCAAAGTATAACCCTTGTTTAGTAGAAGATTTTAACACACAAATTCTTAAACGGAAGAAAACAATAAAAGTGATTTCTATTAAAATAATCTGATCATTACAAAAACATGTTTGTGCAGAAATCATGATCCATCCAGGATACTTTGATAGTTGTAAAGTTTACTTTTATTTTAAGCGAAATAATAGTCCTTTGAACTCCATATGTGCATAACTGTATTAATTATAGTAATTCTAATTTTGAATCTATTCATAAACAGCTTATAACTTTCGACTGTGATGCCATGCCGGTATTGCAAGTAAAAACTTTCCGCCATAAATCGGGCAAAGTAGAGACATCGCACTACAAGGTAACTGTTTCGAGATTTCGAGCACGCATAGCAAATGCCATGAACTACAATACATTGAAAGGTGATATGAGAATTGAAGGTTTTCCCGATGTAAGTAATCTCCAATTATTTGAAAAAAAAAAGAAATTCAATTTCAATGAAACTTTTTATTAACAGATCCGTATCGCCATGAATAGTGTGGGTGCTATTAAACCCATTGATCAAGACGAACAACAATTGCAGGCTCAAATTTCAGATGCATTAACTAGGGCCTTTCGCGATACCAATTATCCAGTGGACTTCTCTATATATACTACTTGTCCTCGTGCCGATATAGATCCTATTGATTTGCCTGTAATATATCCCATTCCATATCATACAATGGCGGTGAGCGTAAGAACATTGAGAAGAGATTTGCTTGCAAAAGAAAAACACACATACACATACATACATAAATATAAAGTCATGTGTCATATTTCTTTCCAATACCTTTACAGTTTTTATCCTTGACAATTAAATTACTTATTTTTTGGGGTCATGGAAGCGCAGTACTCTCTACTTTGTGTTTATTCTTCATTTAAAGGATTTCTGTTTGTTGCTTTTTTTTTCCAAATATTTTTAACTCGCCCTACACTTCTCTATGTTCTTAACCCTTAACCCTGCTCCTATTTAAGTTTAACATTTTTTTAACGACATAATTGTTTTTCTTTTAAAGCTCGAAAAGTATGCCTTTGATCTCAGTCATTTTAATGAAATATTTTGTTGTTAAAACATTTTCAATATATTTTGTTTGTTTAAAGTTTTTTATATCGTTCTTTTTTTTTTCTTTTACTTTTGCAGGGACCTTTTCAATATTATTACAATTAATAAAAATCAAGCTAAAAATAACATAAAATCCTGAAAAATTTTTTTTTAACATCCTAAACCAAATAGAAAATTATTTCAATTAGAAAATTTTAAATTCATTTATTGTATGTTGGCAACTATAACAACTATAACAATATATAAATAGATTTGCTCTACATACAATAAATGAATGACTTTTTATCTCAAATAATAAAAGTAATAAATGCTTATTGTAAATAGAAATCAAAGGCTTCTTTTTTTTTGAGTTTTAATAAAACAAAAACTATTTTCATTTCGTTGGATTAACAAACAAAATCTTTACATTTCCCAAAACACTATACATTTGCCAGAATCAAATGGACTTAAGCATGCAACAGGGTTTGCAGCCCATGATTTCGGGCCGACGTTTGCTAGTGAAAATTGTTAAAGGCGAAGGTCTCAAAGAAGCCAAAGATCCCTTTGTGGTAGTGGAAATGGATGAGCCAGCACAAAAGAATCAAACTGGAGCCAGACAGGGCAATAATCCCTATTGGGATGAACACTTTTTATTGTAAGTTTTGTTATTTAATAAAAAAAAAAATTAATAAAAAAAAGATAACAAATAAATCTGATTTAATTTATAAAATTTTTAGCGACTTGGCACCCCAATCTGCTGAAATTCTCTTTGAAGTTTATGATCGCACCACCGATCCTTCAAGTTCTCCAAAGTTTTTGGGTCTAGGCTTGGTTGGCATCGATGAATTGGCTGTGGGTCCCGCATCGACCCAAGTCCTTACATTGCAACCGCGTCCCTATGAAACTCACCCGGTCTTTGGTTCCATAACCGTAGATTTTGTGTTTATTGAGGGCGCCGAAATACCTGCCGGTCCTAGGCCATATAAACTTAAAGAAGCTTTGCATATAAGTACACCGGCCATTAATGAACACATGAAGAATGGTTCAAATTTGGCTGATGCAGCCGTACGTGCCTTAAAAGAGGGTGCATTGGCCACCAATGGCCAACCTAGTAAGAGTACACTGATTATACACAGTGTACAGAGGGTAAGCTTAAAGATTTATCCCAAAAAAAAAAAAAGAAAGAATTTCTAAATTTGATTTAATTAGATTAAAATTTAGGACAGGATTAATGAAATATTGAAAAGTTTAAATTTTTAAAATTATTCCAGCCAAAAAGTTATAAGAAAATTGAAAGCTACACAGAACTTTTTAAAGTGTGAAAAGCTTTCTACAATTTTAAATGTAAAACATGCAGAATAATTGATCTGTTCCAGATAGTTAACGAGTTACAGTCCGAACTTGTAAAAAGTTAACCAAAAGCTTTCCAATCAACAATTTTGGTTAAATTTTGACACCGAATTAGAGAGTATTTTTTTATTTTCAGTACAAAGTTGTACGAATTTAAATAAGCAGCTGTTACCATGAAGTACTTCTTATTTAAAATTTCTTAAAATCGAAAATGGAGGTGTTTTTAATAAACTTGAAGTTTTATGTACATTTCTGCATATTTTTTCCTTTCTTTAATATACAAAAAATGCTTTTAGAGATAAATAAAAAAAGTATGCGTTCATCAGGCGAGTCTTGTGTTGCCAATGATGCAAAACTTTTTTATGACGTTATGCGTTTTAAGCTTTTAAAAGCGCATAAAAGAAAATTTAATTTGGAATTTAAGTTTAAAATTGATAAGTTAGCATTTTTGAAATGTTTGGACTTAAAATTGTGGGTTTTTGCGTTCCAAATCTTTTGGAAAATTTTTATAATATGAGAGA
Organism: Lypha dubia; assembly: GCA_947311025.1. Classification (NCBI taxonomy): domain Eukaryota; kingdom Metazoa; phylum Arthropoda; class Insecta; order Diptera; family Tachinidae; genus Lypha; species Lypha dubia. Next base: position 12,133,809 of record OX371264.1, read on the forward strand.
GTAAATGTTGAGTTTCCTCTCATTAGTTCGAAGTTGGCCGGAGTCATCTGAAACACACCTAATATGTTCAGCCTAAATGTGCAAGTGTTTAAAAGCTTAAAGCTATCAGTATTTCATATATCTACAACGAACAGCTCATTCGCACTACGCCTTTTTCGCTACAAAAATTTTGCACTTTTATTATCCCTTTAATATTTTTTCTTCTATTTTTCAATTGGTTTATTTATTTTTATGAATTCTACAATCCACATCATACTCTCGAATATCCAAAATTAAATTGATAATCATCAACATCCTTATGCTCTCTTTTTATCCTGAACTATCACCAAAATTTTCATCAAATAGAATTCAACAAATCCAAATGCATTTAAGGTAATTATTTAAAAAACAAAATTAGAAAAGCATCTCAAAATTAAATCATGTTTTAATAACATTAAAAACAAAGTTATTTTTTGAGTTTTTACTTTTAACATTTGCCCCATTTTCTTTGAGTTGAAAAGTTTGTTTTGAATTTAAGTTGCAATTTCACAAAATTTACATAAAATTTACCAAAAAAAATATTAGTGAATAATTTTACATACATATTTACATAGTTGACACTGTTACGCTAACCAAAAAATTTTCTTTTTTTTTTTATAAAAAATATAAAACATTTTAAAAATTGTTTTCTAAAAAATACTGCGCTTTTTATTAACCCTGCCCTGATAAAAACCAAAAAAAAAAAAAAACAAAAACATTCTGCTTTTAACTAAAATGCCATAAAACGCCAATCGAAAAAACCAAAAAAAAAAAAAAAGGTGGAAGTCAATAATGATGGACAAATCGAAGTTAAAGAATCTCAGGATGTTCTAAATGCCGCCGTTACAAAAGCTTTAGAAAATTCGCGAACAATAAAGACGCCGGAAACTGCGTCGGTAGAACCAAACACTGAAGATATAGAACAAATAACAACGGATACATCAGTGACTACGGATATGACAGCGAGTCCTACTGATTCGTATCCAACAAACGAGTGCCTAAGTAACGAAACACCTTCCCTAGATAACACAGGTAACGATAGCGCTTTGGGAGAGTCCACCTCCGAGGTAAGTGCTCAAGGGCTTTTGTTTGAAAAATTTCTAAAAAGAAAATTACTAAAACTATTTGCATGTTTAATTTTTATAAAAGTTTTTTTCCAAATTTGTTTCCCCCGAAAAATTCATTGAAACATTTTCTCTTTGGTGCTTTTTTTACTTAAACAGTTTGGTCAACCGAATGCTGCCTCCTCACCAAATGGTCATAATAACTATTCAACCAATGGTGGTACTTCTGCCGGTTTTTCCAATGGCCATAATAATAATTCCACATTTTCAAATAGTGGGTTTTCCAAAAATGGCAGCTTACCTCGCAACGGCATGTCGCCAGACAACAATTTACATCAATCGGAGGACTTGATGGCAGGGGCTGGATTTGATGATCGTGGCCGCAGTAAAAAACGTAATTTCTTTGGTACACTGAAAAAACGTTTAAGCCGTTCCAAAACACGCACCCATTCAGCTGATCGTGGCGCTTTAGCATCACAACAAAATAATAATCTTACAACCCCTACAGGAACACTTAACGGTGATTCACGTTCATTATCTGTTGATCGTGCTGCATTGTCTAAAAGCAATTCACTTGGTAATTACCTTAGATCCCAACACCATCACCGCCACCCGCTCCCATCCACATCCGCCACACACTTCATTTATGTCTCTGTGTGCCATTTCAAGTATTTGTATTCGTTTTATTAAAATAATTTATTTTTAACTTTAATTTATTTAAGTTTTACATGTACTGAGGGGTTTTTTTTTCAATTGTAAACTGTTTCGGGTTTTCAAAATAGAAGATTTTTCTTATTTTGGAATATTTTCTTGTTCTTTATTTTTGACTTGTTTTAAAAGATGTCGCAACCGTCACACTCTGGAATAAAAAAAACTATGTCATTGTTGATTCCATGTTATTTGTGTTGCATCCCAGTTATGTTGTTCATTTCGTTGCAGTTAAAAATGTAAAATATTGAACCAAAAATTTGATGAAAAATTTAATTGCATTAACGAGTTTTTTACTAATATTTAACTAATTTGAATGAACGATAAATCTAGTGACAGGTTCAGTAATTTTGTTCAAGAATAGATTTTTCAACAGCACTGGCTGAATAGAACAAACGTTGCTTTCAGTAGAAGCCACTAAACCTCGTCAGTATTCATGTGCGCTGGGGATGCCAATCGGGACTGGATTTGTGAATCCCGGGATTCGGGATTTCAAACATTCCAATCCCGAATATTCCGGGATTTTCGGGATCGGGATTTCGGGATTGGCATCCCTAATGTGCGCGTATTCTATTTGTATTTGATTCTGAAACTGATCTCTAGTGTACATGTTTGTTATGATTTTTAAATGTATTGTTTTCAAAACATTGCCATTTTCATTTCATTTCCCTTTCCTTTGTGAAGTTTTAAAATAGTTTATCTCTCTCTCTCTCTCTCTCTGTTTTTTTCGGTTTCTTTTTTGTCTTTTGTCTGTTTACAACAAAATAACACAATATTTTAAAATAACAAACATTTGAATTCTTCTAATAAACTTAACATTAAAACAAAATCAACTAAATTGTACACTAAATGTCGAACTAAATGTTTTATTAAAATGTGTAAAAACAACAACAACAACTACAACTGTATGTATAATAAATTTTGAAACAACAAACGTACGTGCACACTCTATTGCAAAAACACATTCACACATGCACTCATACATATAATATAAACTCCTAAAAATGCTTAAATATGCACTTCAAAATCCACACTCACACACACACACCAAAAATTTTATATTGAAAAAAATATATTTATTTTATAAATTGCTTTTTAAAATTATTTCTTTTGAATATTTATGTATTTATTATTTAATTTTAATTGAATTTTTTTTCCTTTTTTCTTTAATTTTTCATTTCATATCACAAATCTAAAAACAAACAAAAAATATCGAAAAACAAACAAAATATTTTTATAATTTACGTTTTGTTTTGGGTTTTTCTAATCGGGCGTTTTTTGATTTTATTGAACTCAACTTTATTACAACAACATCAACAACAACAACAACATCCTTGTGAATTATTTGTGGTTTAATTTTGCAAATTGTGTTTTAAATGTAAATAACTGGTGAAATGGTTAATAATTTATTTTTAAAATTTCTTTAAATTTTCAAATCATTTGCAATAATTTGATGCCGAAACCCTGCACGCATTTAAATACATTTTTTTTTTAATTTTATTCGTATAAATAATTGTTATTAAAAACGAAAATAAACCCCAAAATTTGTGTTATCTAAAAACAAACAAACAATAAAAATTGGGGTTTTAGGACCTCGTGTCAGCACATCACCCCCATTAGATCACTCAAGACGCTCTTCAATTTCAGAGTCCTCAGCAATGTCAGGTTTCTCCTCAGCCAGCACAAAAACTTTTGTGCATGAAGCATCAACATTGGTGCTGGAAACTATTGAAAATGGTATTAAGAGGTGAGAGCAATTTTAATACACATAAAACTTTACGTACCTTTTAGGAAAAGTACTTTTCGTAAAAAATACTTTTCATAAATAGTATATTTCATTAAAATTAGTTTTGGTAAAAAGTATATTTCATATAAAGTATCTTTTATAAGAAGTACATTTTGTAAAAAGTACTTTTTATAAAATTGGATTTTATAAAAGTATTTTTTTGTAATAAGTACTTTTTCTAAAAAGTACCTTTTAACAAATTGGATTTGATAAAATTTTTTTACCTAAGTCGATGTTATTTGGTATAAATGGTATTGGCATAATTGGGAATACGTACCAGGAGAAAAGAGGTTGGGACCACGCCCCTTTTTAGGAAAACCAAACCCTTGGACCGATCTTCCTGAAATTTTCACAGCATGTTACTGTGACTCTGGAAGGAATAATAGGCTATATCAAGTTTTGATTGGACAAAGAGGCGTGGCATCGCCCATATAACCCAAAAATTTAAATCGCCATATTTTGGGCATTTTTTTTACCTACGTCGATGATATTTGGTATATATGGTATTGGCATAATTTGGTATACGTATCAGGAGAAAAGTGGGTGGGACTAAGCCCCTTTTTAGGAAAATTAAAATCGTAATATAGTCTTAACTACTGGACCGATCGTCATTAATTTTTCACAATAGGATATATAAATACTTTTAATTTTATTTTATAACGAGGGGGTAGCGAAGCACACCGGGATAAGCTAGTATTTTATAAAATTAGAGCTTAGAGAAGCATTTTATTCTAAACAGTACCTATATAAATTATATAAATAGTACCTTTTCTAAAACGTTTCTTTTAAAAAAGTACCTTCTTTCAAAAGTATGCATAAAAATAGTAAATTTTATAAAATGTAGCTCTTACAAGAAGTATCTTTTATAAAAAGAATGTTTTATAAAAAGTACCTTTTATAAATAGACCCTTTTGAAAAAACTATCTTATAAGAAGTACATTTCAGAAAAGTTGCTTTTTATAAAATTTCATTTCATAGAAGTGTTTTTTTAAGTACATATCTTTTATTATTATAGATTTTATAAAAAGTACCTCTTATAAAAAGTATCTTCTATAAAAAGTACCTCTTGTATAAAGTAAATTTTTTATTAAGTATCTTTTTAAAAAGTATCTCTTTCAAAAAGTACCTTTTCTAAAAAGTATCTTTTTCATAAAGTACCTTTCATAAAAAGTACCTTTTATGTAAATTAGCTTATAATACAATGTAGCTTACAAGTCGGTAATCTTTTGAAGCTGGTTTAGTTAAACTAAACTGAAAGTTAAATTCAGTTTAAACTCAACAGCTGTAAATCATCCCATATATGTATTATGCTAAGTTTGACCAATAATAGCGGGTCAGTACTCATAAAACAGCTGTTTGCCGCGTAATATTGATTTAAATGGTTACTGATATGGGATTAAGAATGATTTAAATGTTAAACCAACTGATTAATAGATGTACTGATTTAAAACCATTTTAATCCAAAACAGTATTGTTTAACTTGTGCTGACCACTGGCTTATTACCTTTTAGTACTTTAAGAGCTTAAAATTTGAGTACATATTGACACTCTTTTTGTAATTAATCCCCTTTTCCTAGACACTTTATTGTTCCTCTCAATATTGCACAACGACCAAGATGGCGTCGCAAAGGCACAAAACTACATATTTACAATGATCATACCTTCATTGCCAAGCATTTAAGCGGGTAAGTTGTTTTCAACAAACGAAATTTAGAAAAAAAAAATTATAATTTTTCTCTGCAAATTTTTTACGAAAAATTTTAAAAATAATTAAAAAAAAAAACATTTCAGAAGCGGCTTGCAATGTTCAATATGTATGAAATCAATACCCCGACGACCGGGTAAACAGGGTTATGAGTGTCGTGACTGTCAGTTAATATGTCACAAGCAATGTCACGTCCGTGCACCTCAAGCATGTCCCAATCCCACTGTACTCTCTATGGAATTGTAAGTAGAAACTTTTATTTTTTGGCCAATTAATTTCAAACTAATCTGAAAAAACAGACAACATTTTGCAAAATCTTGTTGTAGAAGTGTTTTTATTTTTTTTAAATAAAATTAATATTCGAAAAAAATTCTTGCGATTTTTGGAGTTCTTTTTTTTTTACAAAAATCGGCAGTTGCAGCCAAATCTGCATCAGAATGTTGATCATTACAGCCGCAATACTTTACTTTTTTTTAATTTAATTTATGTTTTAATCTATATGCTGCATTTCGTTGGTTGCCAATGCCATATAAAAAACATTAAAATTTTGAAAAATTTAATTCTTGAGAATATTTCGAATAAATTGGTATTGCAACCCAGCTGCGCCATCGCGATCTAAGTGACGAACTCGTCGCAACAAAATGTTGCACAAACGAACAAGTAATTTTACGCCAGTCTTTAATACGATGTTTTTTCTATAAATTGTTGTCTGTTTTTTTTTCTACTACATATTTTTTTCTTTTATATACTAATTATGATTTTTTATTTTCTATTCTTTCTTTTATTTTATTTGATATTTAAAATATATTTAACGAATTTTAAAGGGCCTCATTTCCGGTACTCACAGAACAAGATTTACATTTAGTCAATTTAACGAAATAATCGTAATTTTTAATTATTATTCATTTCACATTTATTTCCTTACAAAAAAAAAAAAATAATAATAAAACCAAAAAACTTTTACTTAAGTTTATTATATATTAAAAGAGAGCTTTAAATGTATGTAATGCATCCATCTAATACTTTAGACAGTTGAGAAAACTACAATTTTGATTTGATTAGATTTGCTGAGATTTGAAAATAAAAGTTTTATTTGCAATAAAATTAATTTAGAAATTTTATTTTGACTGATTCTGCTAAAGAAACTAAAGTTTTTGTTTTTAATAAAAGTTTAATTTAAATAAAAATTTCAAGCTTCTCATTTTAGTTTTAAATTTAAATGTCTTGAATAAATTACAGGAATTTATTTGCCAGCCTCCTTTATAAATTTCCTTAATTTTAAAATCGATTTTTATTGAAAAGCTTGCGGATATAAAAACTGAAAATTGTGTTTGCTTAAAAGCTTTAATAATTTGAACTGACTTCTGTACTTAAGCGCTACTATACATATATTTCTGGAATATGTATTTTTAACAAAATTCCTATTTCTTTTCCTCCTCAATCTCTATTTTAACCACAATTTAATGCTCTCAAATGCTGCAGGATCTTCGCAGTTTAGTATAAATTAAAACTTTTTGTATTTATTTAGCAAAAATCTTTAATGGCAAATCTAAATCAAATTTATCTTAAAACAATTTTACATTAACATAAAATACTAGAGATATAAGAAAAATATTATCCATTATTGCAACGAGTAAAATTTTTAAATCAAATCCTGAAACGTCCATAAAATAAATAAATCAATGTTCGTTTGCAAAAATTCTAGTCAAAACCTCTGGGTAAGAAGAATTGAATTTTGCATGCTTTAATACGATTTTTTTTTTTTTTCATTAAAAGCTTTTTGTTTATCTTGTCTTGTTTTGAAAGAAAAGTTGTTTTTGCGAAACTAAAACTAACAGCATGTGGGTTGAAATTAATTGCTCTCGCTTCTAAATTGAAAATCCAACATAGTGGCAGTTTTTTTGGCTTTAAAAAAAGTATCGTTTTAAAAAAGTGTATTTTAAAAATAATTTTCTTTTAAAAAAGGGACTTTGTTAAAATAGTACTTATACGAAAATATATTTTTAAACAAATTTCCTTCAAACATGAGTTCTTTTAAAAGAATATTAAAAAAACACTATTAAGTTTTGAAAAAGAAGTTTCAAAGGGAAATTTTGAAAAGATGAACGTTTTGTAAAAAAAAAAAACGTTTTAAACAAAGACGAGAGTTCTTTTGAAAGAGGTAAAAACAATTTAAAAAAAAAAATATTTTTGAAAAAAGGAAATCACATTTACTTTGACGTTCTTATATGGAAAAATAATTTATATTAAAAAATTTCTGTGAGTTTTATTGATCCGGATTATGTTTAACGCTTCAGATTCTAGTACTAAAATCTGTGTTAACAAAAACATTTTTCTAACACTTAATATTATAATTTTTAAAAACTTTATTGCATAAATTCTAAAACTGGTTAAATATTTATAAGACTATAAAAAAATAATTAATGAAGTTTGTTGCATGAAACTTTTATTATTATTTGCCATTAGAAGGGCGGGTGGGGGCAGAGAAACAAGTTTTTAGGTAAAACATTTTTATGAAATGAAATTTCAGATGGAATTTGATAATTTTCTTTTCCCCCATTAGCAATAAGCAAATAAATAAAGAACATTTTTTTAAATATTGAGTTAATATTTTGACTTAATTTCTCTCCTGGCAAACTTGTTTCGACATGCATGCCCACGCTTTACATCTCCATATTCAGTCTTATTTGTGTACGTGTACGAATTCAACCGAAATCTCTACTTTTGCGCACGTAACGAAATATAGACTGGCATTTAATTTATTAATTTGATATTTTTTGTTTGTTTTGGAATTTTTACTGCTTACGGTTTTGTGCTTAATTTTTGTTATATTTTGCTTTTAAAAATTTGTTTTTGTTTTACTACAAAAAGCAGAAAAGTTTTTTAAAATGTTTTTTTCTTTTACAGAACAAAACTTAATTCAGCAGCAGCAGATAGAAGCATTAGAAAATTATGAACAAATTATTAAATAATAATTAGAAATAATAATTTTTAACAAAACTAACGAAAAGTTCTCTCTACAACATATTTTTTTTTTTGTAAACAAAAACAATAAATTTTCGAATAAATAAAAAACAAAGTAAAAATATAATAATTTACAAAAAGCCTGGATTAATGGTGTCTGATTTCCAAAACACGAGCTGCAAAGTGATCGCCAAGCTTGTATTTGAAAGCCCTTTTGAAGGAGACGGGCATCATTATAACAAATCATCGCACATGAAACTAACAAAAGAAAAAAATTACTACATAATTATTTTAAAAGATCTTTAAGGATTATAAAAATATTAATTTATAAAAAGTCTAATTAATGTTGTCTCTGTATCCTTGTCTAATTAATTAATGATTTTGTGATTAAGTTTTTTTATATAATAATTTCTCTTTCTATCTCTCTTTATCTTCCTTAATATATAAAAAAAGTGGCAATATTTTATAAACCTAAAACATGCATAATAAATATTTATAATATTATTTAATTTATATGTTTTTTAAATAAAATTGTCTTGTATTTTGTGATTTTATTTTTTGTATATTTACATAGTTAAGTACTTTGTAAACTTTTTTGTCCTGTTGATAATCAAAAGAAAAAAAAAATTATGCAAAAAAAAGTTTAAATTGGAATTGTTAATTACAGATAACAAAAAATTCAAATAAATTTTTAATAAAAATATATGTTTATTTTGCAAAGAATCAAGAATATAAAAAATAAATAGAATAATGTAAAAACAAAGATCAAATAAAATGGTGGTTTACGTCTAACAACAATTTACAAGAGTTTTATATCGAAAAAAGTCAAGTTTCTCAATAATTTAATTAATTTTTTTTTTAAGTTTTCACTTAATTTATTCCAAAATGTTTAAATATTTGTAATTTGATACCAATTGATATAAGTTTTTAAAGTTAACTGCCAGGAAATAATTGAATTTAATTGTTCGAGCATAGTAACGCCTTTTCATATAAATTCCCTTTATTTTCCAAGCTGGCAATACTAAGAGCAACATTTGTAGTTAATACAAAAACCTCAATAGCAACAGCTGTCTGAATGCCGTTTTTACACCCCGATGACGTTATACAAAAAACAAAAATTTTGTTGTCAAAAAATTCCATTAAACTGAACATACTGCTCCGCTAATCAAACCATAGTTGGTAATTATTGCACTAAGATCAGTAATTTTAATAAAACTTTTAATTATAATTCTTCAAAGGTTGAGAATATAGTTAACAATTTTTCATTTATTTATTAAAAGCAATATGTAATTAGTATAACAGTTTTTTTAATTTGCCTCAATAAACCTACTAATATAGCCCAATTACTAACTACTCTTTTGAGCACTACTGGTAGTTGGAGAAATTCTTGTTTCTCATTTGCTGTCAAAAATTCGAGACGTTCGCGTATGTGTTTCGCACGACGACGACGACGACAGACAACAATAAGATTTTATTTAGAAGAAAAAATTTCATTAGAAAACGTTGTTGAGTGAAATTTTGTTTTAATTCTATAGCTTCGGATAAAATGTTGTCATTAAATATTCTTTAATTAAATAAATTTAACAATTCTGCAAACGAGTTTAACAGAAAAATGTTTGTCCAACTTAGCGCGGAGTGTTAATAGAATAAAATTAAAAAAGTGTTTAAAGAAGTTTGTAAGAATAAGTGATAAGTAGTTTTTATGACATTTTTTTTTTAGTTGACGTCGCCCTTGTTTTTTTCTTTTTTGTTGTGTTGTTTTAGCTGGTGTTCATTTAATTTGTACGTTTCAAAAGCTGTCTTGCTTAAAATTAATGCTAAATTTCCAATAGTTTTTAAAGATATTCAATGGAAAATCTTTAAGGTTTACGAAATCAAAGAGAAATATAAAACTCGTGTTGTATGAAAAATAACTATTGCATATTTTTCAATCATTGTTTTAAATCGAGTGTGTGTATGTGCGTGTGTGTGTGTTGGGTTGGCGTGTCCACTTTGTTATGTTGTTAGACACGCACGCCCCAGCTTTAACCCCCTTTATCTAAAAACGCCAATAATATTATAAAACTTATTCAACTCTGTAATATTAAATAAAATTTCTTCAATAGTTGGTGGAAAATTGTGTAAAAATTCATTTAATATTTAATGTTGGCAGAGAAGTGTCAAGGCAAAACGAATAAAAAGCAATAGATTTACACAGAACGCAAGAAAAGACCAGTGAGAAAGAAACAGTATTAAACAAAGTAATAAAAAGCAATAAAATAAAACAAACAAAAAATTAGAATTTGGCCACTTGTTTTGTCAACTTTAGTTATAAAACAGAAACGTTAAAATTAAAAAAAAGTTAAAAAATTAAAATGGAAATTGGTTGAATGTTCTTCTGTTTTTTGTGTGTGTCTTAACAAAAACAAAAACGACGACGCCTTTGGAAAAAAATACTGCAAAAGCAATGAAATAAATTAGCAACAAAAAAATAACAACAATTAGCAACCACTTGTGTGAGAGGAGAAAAGAATAACAAACTAGAATAATTAACTTAAGCTAAAAAACAACCAAAAAATAAACATACAATCACAATTAATTAATAAAAAAAAAATAAAAAAACGAGAAACTGTTTATGCATATAACAAACACATACAACAATAAAAACACCTCATACCATGTCATTGAAAGCCTTTCAATGAAAGGCCTCAAATGAAAATTATGTAAAGAAACAAAAACAAGACCACAAACAAATTGTGATAAAAAGTGATTGCAACAACACAGCTGTTTAACTGTTTAAAATTCTCTTCCTGTTGTCTTTTTCTGCATAAAAAAATTTCTCCCCACTAAATTTCACCTTAAAAATCATTGCAATTGCTTGTGTGGGTGTGTAAGCATGCCTATGGGAAAAAAAGAGTATGAGTGCAATTTTCTTATAACCTTCTCTTCTTTCTAAGTAGTTGTTGCAATTGTTGTTACTTCATCCGGTAATCATGTTTTTGTTTTATTGTGAAAAATTTCTTTTTATATTAACAAACGTATTCTAAAAGCAGTTTTCTTGTGTTATTGTTGTTGAAAAAAGTGTCTTTAAATTTGTTAAAAAAAAACCATAAAATTGGATGTACATATATAAATACTTCTTTTTTCCCATGTCCACAATTAAGATAAATTAAAGGAAAATAGAAATACTTTGTCAGTTTCAACAAATTATTGCAACTATCTTACAACTTTTAAGAATAACCACAACAATTACAATTAAAAATGGCTCATCACCATGCAAATCTTTTAAGTTCGGATATATCACGTCGCAATCCACAAGATGAATATGAGCTTATTCAGAAAATTGGTTCCGGCACTTATGGCGATGTTTATAAGGTAAGTTGACTGAACTGTTGCTTTGTTGGTATCATGTTTTAGATCGAGAGAATTTCTAACATAAATAAGAAAGAAGTCTTGATGGCATGTATTTAAATTTCGTGATATTTTTTTCTGTGTGTATTGTCATTATATTTTTTTCATACGAAAACGATTAAACTAACCAAACTATTCGACCACAGGCAACTAATACGAGGTCTACCTCTTACCTTATAATTTGCCCCGGTATGTCCTTGACATCGCAAAACTTTTATAATCTTTATAATAATAATTTCTTAGTTCAGTGACCAAGCCTAGTAAATAAACACAAAATCGTGAATTTCGGGCACGAAATGCGAAACGCAATGTTCTACCACATGCAGTCGTGGAAATGTTAAATTAAAACGTATTATTTAAGACTACGTATTCACACTGTAGGCATAAAGCCAAATGTCATTAAATAATGATGGAAATCGGATAGAATCTTTTTATAATAAATATTTTTCTGTGACCTCCGCTGGAAAATTCCGTTATTTTTTGTGACAGGAGTAATTTTTAATTTTAGCAAGTTTTTTATTTCAGCGATTTTCAGAACTTTTAGATTTTGCCGAACTATGAATCAATATGGCGTCATATCTAGGCGCACGATGGTGCGCCAGGCCAAGTTCGGCCACACAGTGTGTATATCGAGCTGTTTTTACCCCCTCATAACTTTACTCCCCCTGATCATAAAATAATGAAACATAAGGTCTCCCCACAGAGGTGACCTCACTGGTTAAATTTGAAAGTTCTACCATAAAATCTTCCCGAGTTATTAAGGTGTGAAAAGTCCATATTTTAGTACCTACATATTCGCTGACTCACTGACTCACTGACTCATCAATATTATTGGGCACTTCCAGTAAAGCTAGAGAGCTGAAACTTGGTACACAGGTAGGTCTTGGTGAGAAAATAACCAGAAAAATCTGAAAACGGGCACTTTCCACCCGGGGGACTAGAGTTCCCCTTCTTTGTATGGGGTACTTCCAGTATAGCTAGAAAGCTCAAATTTCGTACACAGGTACGTAGTGATGAGATATTACCGAAAATGATTTTTTAACGGGCACTTTTCATCTGGTGCGACCCTTCTTTGTAAAGGGCACTTCTAGTACAGCTAGAAAGCTGAAATTTTCTACACAGGTAGGCCTAGATAAGCAATACATATAAATATTTATACAAAAACAACTTAGAAAAAAGAAGTGTGATCCACACAAAAACACAAATGTGAAAAAAAGGCCAAGTTCCTATCCAAAATATTTCGGCCGAAAAAAGTACTCAGATCAAAATATGGACCAAGTTCATGATAGGTACAATTCAATCTCATTTCTAGGCAACCTGTAAGCTTGGCAAAATTTTTTTGCCTTTATAATATGGGATAGAATTCTTGGAAAATATTGCAATTTTTGCAAATTTGCACTTTAGCGATTTATTTATTTTTTCTTAAAATTGTTAAAAACACGCATACACTTGAACATTTTATCGAACTAGAAAAACAAAAAGGAAAACATATTTTTTAAAAATTTACAGTCAGACTTCAGTAAATCTTCAACTTATTCAAAATTTTTCACGATTATCGTACACTACAGATAGAAAAAAATTTCGCATGCGATATTTAAAACCAAAAAACATATTTATTTCATCATAGTCATATGTTATATACAATTGTTGTGGTCCATGTATATTACCGCGGGAACGCATGCGTTTCTGGTGTTCCAAACTGTGTAAATACATCGGAATTCTCCTGACTTTATCGTACTTTTTTGCCATGCAAAATTGTAAAACTGTCAAAACAGCTGTTTTGCATTTGTGAAAATAAAATAAAAAAGTGCATTATTATACATATGTAGGTCCCTTTTCGTGGAGCAGGTCACTTATGGTCTTTCCCACAGAAAAGACTACTTTTTGTCTGGTAACGTCACCAAGCAATTAAACATGTTTCTCAAAGAAGAAGTTATGTATCATTTAGTTTTTACCTTTTGGTGTAGAGTGCAATTAGCTATACTTTTTGTAAAACAGAAAAGAAAAATCGAACAGCATGACGTCAAATACAAGCTTAATCTGTGGAAGTGCCCATACATATTTCTAGTAATAAAAAAAAATGTAGCTTTTCACTACAAACGGAAAACTTTCTCACTTTTTTTTAATCAATCTGAAATTATTTTTAACGTGAAGTTGTGAATTTTTGAGTTTCAAATGAGTATACCTTACAATCTATAAAAATAAGTGATCAAATTTGACCTTTTTAGATTTTTATACGTTTTATAATAAAATAAAAAAAATTTTAAAATTAAGCAAAAAAGAAAAAGTTTTTAAGCCCTGTAAAATTTTACATGCTCGCAGTGTTTTAATTTAATTTAATTTGTCGGGTTATAAAATTTAAAGGGGATACAATAAAATTTTATGCATGTTTACAGTCGGTCCCCAAATCAAGCGGCCATATCACTTTATTTGATTTTGACTGACGAACTACTGTCTCACTAAGGCTTCTGTTCTTAGTTTGTATGCCACAAGGCCCTTGCGCTCTATGATAAATTACATTGGATTTTTGAAAAAGTAACACCAATCTAATCTTAAAAATCAATTCAAGCAAACGTTTTGGCGTTCATTATTCTCCAAACTTTACAGCGACACGATTCACAATTTATTATTTTCTATTAAAAAAAGTTCAAAAAATAAATTTTGTTTACCATTCATTCATAAACATGAAAAAAATAGAGAATAAAAATTCTCATCATGAAGAAGGAAAAAAAAAAGGAAAAACTCCCAGCTAAAAAGGTTTTCATCAATTTTAAAAGAGCTGAAAAAAAAATCTCAAGATAAAAAAAAACTAAAAATAAGAATTTTGAAATATTTATAAACATTCATAAAATTCATATTTTTTTTACGCTGCAAAAACTCGTGTCCTCAAGATGTGGCATGTGCATGCATTTGTTTGTTCTTGTGCTCGGTTTTGCATTTGGTATTCTATTGAATATTCAGTAAAGCACTTTTCGTTTTGTATATTAAAAAACATAAAAATATGTAGACATTCACATGGCTGAATTGTTGTTTGAATAAAAAGAAAAAAAAAACAAATTGATAAAATAAGAAATAGTTGAATAAATATTGAACAAATACCAGTAATAAAATCTCAAATACAGATGCAGCATTTTTTACACACTCAAACACACATTATTATTATATTTTATTATTCCCCCTTTAGGCCCAACCATAATATGCATAATCTAGCTTAAGTCAGCTTAAGCAACTGTGCGAATACATGTAAATCGTATGTGGCAACTATAATGAACTTAAGCAAAATTTTCGTTAAGTTTTATGAAACGTCATTTGCTTAAGCAAAGTGCGAAACTGAACGCACATTCCGTACGGAATCAGCTTTTCTACTAATACATACATACATATGTATGTTTGTACGTAAAAATAAATTAATTTTGAAAATGGAAAAAGAAGACGAAATAGTTTACATATAAAATTTAATAGAAAATGTGGAAGAAAAGAAGTGTCTGTACACGAAAGTGACATTTCATATGTTTTATTTAACATATTTTATTTCCACTAATGTATATTTTAGTACTTTTGCCCTTAAATAAAATAAATACTACAAAGTACATAATTTCGGTTGTATCTTTTCTTATTATTAGTAAAAATAATAATATATGTACATACGTATATTTTAGAATATTTTTTTTTTAATTACAATCGTTTTATATACATTTGTGCACAAGACTCAATTTGTTTAGGATAAATAAGAAGATACAAATTTTTCGAAAAATTATTTATGCTACATATGTGTGCAACTATGACTACTTAAATTTTAAGTCGCATAAGTACATTATAGCCACCTAAAAGTCTCTGCAAATTTCCTTAAGCATTTGACAGACTTTTCGTTCAATTATGACATTAGCTTAAGCCAGCTTATGCATATTATGGTTGGGCCTTTTATTATTTTTTATTATTTTTGAAGTTGCCTGTAAAGTAATAAATGAGACATATGGGTGATTTAATGAGAAAAAAATGTGACGTACTGGCAACTATTTAAAGTGTTTGTTATAACTTTTTTTTTTCTAAAAGTGATTAAGAACTCAGATGCCAAAAATGGTGTTTAAATAAACCCGGATTCATGAATTTTAATTTCTTTTTTTGATAAATTTCATTATTTATTGAATCTTCAATAATTTAATTGAAACATCAATAAGTTTTTCAATTCTTAAATCTAAAAATATTAAATATAAGTTTAGCCAATGCTGAACGAAATTTTTAATTTCAAATTTCAACGGTTAATTTATGTTGTTTTACATCTCTCGTGTACGGCTGAGAAAAAGAGTATCCCTCCTTTTCAGCCGGGTGTGGCCTCAATAATGTAGAATATTGCGTGCAAGTACATTTGGGTGCACCTCAAGTTTTTTTTATATATTTTTTAGGGTTTTTTAAAAATTTTAAATTCCGAGATTTTCTGCATCGTTAAGTGGAAAAATTTCAAAATAGCGCACAAAAAATAAACTTTAAATTTATTCTTTGGTCAAATTAAAAAAAAAAAAATCATTTTGGGAATCACCAGACAGAAATAAAATTTTAGTCAATTTTGACGAACACGTTCCAGATAAATTAAGTTATAGTCATCTTTGTAGTTAATAGACAATTGGCAAATTAGTGCTGCCTTTCATGCACCTATTAGACAACCGATTTTTAAAAGACTTCTACCAAATTAAAGACATTTTTGCACAGAAGTGAACGCGGTATTGTGGGTTTTTGTAGGTTCATTATTTTGGGAGTTATAACCGTTTAAAGTTCCTACTACTACATTCACACGTATTACTTATGCATGTAAGTTAAAGCCAAACAAACAACATATTCATGTGTTTTACACATTTGGGTGGAAATAGAAAAATAACAACAAGACATCTGTAGGAAAATAGATGAGAGAGTTGATTAAAATGATTTAGCTCAATAGAAGGTATTTTGTTTTTGCATTTAACCGTTCATTTTTATTTTTAATTTTTGTGAATTCAATCAAATGTATCATTAAATAATTGTAGTTTTGGGTTGTTGTATGTCTGTTTTAAAAGAGATTTTTTTGTGTTATTTCTTTCTGTGACTAAAACACGATCGATTGGGTCGACCGTTGGTACACAGTAGTAAAATAAGTATGGAATATCTCGTTATAGACACATCCGAATCACGAATTAATGAATGCTGCGTGCCGCTTACATTGATCTTTCACTATAACCCAAAAGAAGTAATTTTTATAAAAATGTTTTCATCATCTCTCATTCAAGATAATTCAAGACTACATGTTGTAAATAAACATATCGGACGTTCCAGCGATCTAAAGACATCAGAGTGCCATTTGTAGCAAATGGTCGGTTCAGATGATGGTAAAATACGTAAAAGAAAAATGCGTAGCAAGATGAAGACCCACATAGTAACGAAATTAACTACTACGCAATTACATGAAAACTTTGTTCCTAGACAGGACGATGGCGCCCAAGATGAAATTTATGCTAATTTTTGGATAAACTCTAAACTAGATTTTAGTAAATATTTCTCTAGTTTTTAGTAAATTTTACACCGTTTGTGTGAAAAGCGGCATTGGCGCAATACCGACAACCATTTTGAACTCAAATTAAGTAAAAGTTCACAAATTTTAGGTGATTGTATGCAGGGTTTAAAATTAGTTTTTTTATTTTTATTTATTATACTAGCGACTAGTGAGAAAATATGATCCGTTTCCATTTTTGAAAGTAGAGAAACTAAAAATATTTACCTGATAACAAATAAATTTCCAGTTTTCTAAAAAAAATTTTGTACTTGACAACTAGTAAAATTTTTTACTAGCACACAAAATGAAAATAAATTCTCTGTAATATATTGTTCAGCAACAATTTCTTGTCAATGAAAACTAGCCATCCACACAAAAATGCAAAAACACACATATACAAAATATTTGCCAATCCAACCAAACACAACTTCGACTAGTTGATAAACATGCCGATCTTACAATGACTAATATATACAAATTTTTCTCCTTGAATCAACAACTAGCAATCCAAAAAATTACACAAAATATGCGTTTTTGGTGGCGCAGCCAGCTGTGTCCATGGACTTTCACATATTTAATTTTACTTCTTCTAATTTTGAAGTTGACCATTCCTCTACTGATGTTTGATTACTAACTAACTAACTTAACATGACATTAATATAACGGGTGGCTGATGAATTGTGCTACATTAAGAAACTCAAATATTTATTTATTAATCCATTTGAAAACTAATACTTTTTATTAAAGTAATTCATGAAGATTTGAAAATAATTGAATTCAAATGGCCTCCACCCTCGGTGACACACGTGCGACATCTTATCAAAAAGTTATTCTTTACTGCCTGGAGTATTGCAGCGGGAAGTCCCTCAATTATCGTTCGAATTGATTGCTTTAAATCATCCAAATTTGTTGGGTTTCTTTTCTAAACTTCCTGTTTGCAATAACCTACAATTTTGTTTGTTAACATTGCCGTTTCGATCAAAATGTGCCTCGTCAGACATAAAAATACAGTTCGAGATGTTTTCATGCTCTGCTGCCATTTGATTGATCTTCTCGCATAATTCCAATCGAATCGGCAAGTCTGTTGTGTTCAGTTTACGTGTTAATTGAATCTTATATGGAAATAAGTTTAAATCTTGATGCAAAATTGTCTGCTGACACCTATTTGAGCAGATAAGCTCCTTGTCGAAACTGTTGGATTGGATTCTATGTCAGCAGGTACAGCTGCGATAGTTTCCTGCTTCCGAACTGAGGGATCTCGATGATAAGGCCTTCTTGCGGTTGTGCCACGCTCGGCAAAATTATTCACGAGCCTCATAATACTGCATTTGCTAGGACGGGTGCCGCCAAACGTGCGCCTATAATCTTTTTGAATGGAAACTACGGACTCTAAAGCGTGAAAGCGGCGCAATATTTAAATTCTTGTTTCATTGTCCTAATTCTATATTTTCGTTAAATCTAAGATCAGTCTATAAAACAAAATAAAAATGGAACAGGTTGGTTACACAGAAAAAAAGTTATTACGTTTTTTTTTTTGGTAGCAGCTTTCTTCAGCCACCCTGTGAATAGTCGAATAATCGAATACGAACTGTTTTTCAAAATAAGTATACAAAAAAAAAAAAAAAAAAAAAACAAACGTTTTTGTCGCCCTGTGTAATTCATATCCAGCTTGAAGACGCATTCAATATTTTTCTTTAATCAGTCATAATCACGTCGATTATCTCTGCCCCGATTTGGGCGATTTCAACGTTATCTTTCTTACATATGTATTTGTAAGTTCTCTCTAAGATTACATTCAAGTATTATCGTTACAATAGAACACTGCACCCTAGTAAAGGCACTTTTTAGAGGTCTGTCATCATTAAACGATTTATTTTCTCTTTTATTTTGTTATTCTTTGCTATATTTGCGTTTGTTTGTACTTAAGATAAAAACAAGTGATCACTTTATGATTATCATTGCGTTCTTAAATGTACATACAAACAAAGCTTTCATACTTATGTTTATGAATTGTTGCCCACATACATATATTTGTAATATATACAAACGTTCATATTTGTTTGCCCATATTTTAGCGTCTGTCTGTCAATCCGTTTGTCTGACGCTTTCTTTATTTGTCTGCATAAATGTATGCATCACAACTCTTGTAATTTTCTTTTTTGTTCTTTGTTTTCGAAAGGGTGTTCCAAAAAAACTGGCAAGATTTTCAATTAAATAAAATTTATAGATTTTTAAAATATCCTAAAATATTTTATGTTAAAAAATATTTAACATAAATAGGTATTTAAAATAAATAAGAAGTATCAAATTTTTAAGATGAATGCTTCAACAGTTCTATCTACAGAAATCATACTCAGATGCATATAAGAAAGAATATTTTGCATATCCCGTAAATAGTTTATTGCGAACCTCTTACCTTTCAGTTAAAAGTATAATTTCAAACAAACTGAGAGTTTGTTAAATATTTAATACAATTTGTTAAATAAATAATAAACATTGTGGAAATGGGAATAAGTGTCTCGGCATCGCTAATATTCTTATTTGCGATTCATCCCTACTTTCATTCTTCACTAAACGAGTATGCTTTGCTCTTTCCTATAGAGCTTAATTTTTGCTACCCGAATTTTCCAACTGTCAGTCAGTCAAATGGTAGGAAATTTAAAAACACCCTTTATAGGCAAAAATAATTTTATAGTTGTTGTTGTTGGTTTCAATTTAAAATTTGTTATTATTCGCAGACACATGCAGAAATATTCAACTCATCATTATCCATATTTTAATTATAATTTTGTTGGCATGTTGATTTGTTTGCTTGTTTATTCAGTTTTTCTTTAAGGATTTGGTTATTTAAATACTCGTTTACGAAATTTTGGTATAGGTATACATTTTTGAATTGAAATGTTGTTTAAAAAATTTCGGAAAAAATAATAAATACATTTAGACCAAATCATCACTAGACTTTCGCTAAATTTGGTAAAATTGAAGTCTACTGATGATTTGGAAGATAAGATCCAATGAAATGCTGGCATATAGAGATGTCTAAATCAAACCTATTTTTTTTTAAATAGAATTTCGGGAATGTCTGAAAAAATAAAAAAAAAAAATCCAAAGTTATGAGTGGTGTATCCGATATTCAAATATCAATGAACACAACATACATATGATAGACATAATCCAGGCAGATTCTTATTTTTTTTTTTAATTAGGAGCAGAACTCAGGGGATGACCCCTACGTATGCAGTGCACTGTGCCGGAACTCAGAGAGAAGGATAGAGTAGAGAAGATAGATGTTGAAAATGTAGAAGGCTTAACTGTTTTACAACTCTGCTTTGCGCGTTATGTTAATTTTTATATCAGTGTTGAGGCGCCTCCGGTGTTAGGTATACGCATTAACTTTGTTAAGCTGTATTGGCAGGCATTTTATTAACTGTTTTACTTCGCCGATGTTTCTGCTAACCGACGAAGGAGGGCGATGTTGTGTACATTAGCTTGGAACATCATCAATCGCTGTCGGAACAGTTTTTTAGTGACCAGTGCTATGCCTTCATCACTTAAATATTCCGACAACAATTAATACAATGTCTCACTAATGTACATTAGAGAAATTAATGATGTTGATTGACTTGCTCTGGCCAGGGTTTGAACCCAGGCCCCATGTCATTATTTGCTTAGTAGTCAACGCGCTAACCACTAACAGCCAACACCACCCTCGAAAATTCATAAACAAGTTGATCTTCTTAAAAATTTTATCAGTATAAGGCTCACTTTTAGATTTCAACGAAAATTAGCGAAAGCGTTGAATAAAATAATGAACTTATAGTTTAAAATTATAATCTGGATCTCCAAAGAACGTAAAAGATCACTCTGTAATGTAAACATATTTTCGTTATTGCAATATACTTATGTACAAAAAATTCCATGGAGCACCTCATGTATTTGTATATATAATGCAATATTAAAACCGATGTTTTTGCTGATTTTCAATACGAAGCATCTTAAGAAAAATCCTTACCATTCAGTCCAAGACACAAGTCTCTAGCTCTTCTAGTGTCTTCGGAAAATCGATGTCACGTACAGACAGTCAGACAGACGGATAGACGGATAGACGGACATGGCTCATTCAACTTTCCTATCTATAAGGATTCAGAATATATATACTATATGGAACTCATATAAATATTGTGGAAATTACACACGTAATGACAAACCTATAAATACCCTTACCATTTTTGGTGAAGGGTATAATGGCTAATTTAGAAAAAAGTACGAACACGATATATAAATACGAGTATTTTTTATAAAGCAAAGCAAAAATAAATTTTTTATATGTATAAAACCATTGAAGCAAACCATGTTGACATATTAAATGATGAGGATTTTTGGGAGATAAATACTGAATTTTGACGGCATAAGTTTGTTGCATACAGCTCCCATTTTTCAGTGAGAAAGACAGAGAAACACTCCGATTTAAAATAAAAATTGCAATAAAAATAAATTTGTATATTGTGAATACGGAATAAGACAGCATTTACACTATGCCACTTTATAGCATGTAATTTTTGTTATAAGTAACAGTTTCGAAATAGAAATACAGTGAAATCTCCCTTAACGGACATCTCTTATAAGCGGACATCTCTCCAAAGCGGACAATTCCTAAATCTTTAGAATCGATGTCATAAACCCGAACAAAAAACATTCCTTAAAACGGACGCTCACATAGCCACCAGCGGCGGACATAAGGAATATCATTTTTTTTTTGCCAAAACATTCTAATAAGCGGACATTTAAAAAAGAACCAAAACATGTAGAACTAAAAACTGTAATAAAGCTGTCAAAAAACTGTACAATAAACTTTAAAGAAAACCATGAATGTTTTGGATGGTTTGTATTTTATTAACAATCGTGGAAAAAAGTAACATCCGAAAGCAGGATTTATGAAAGATTTTGATAATGCAGAATTAGAGGCAGAGGATGATATTCCTTTTTCTATTCTCTCGAGATTGGTTAGACAAAATGTAGAATATAGTGAGTTTACTACTATTGATGAAAATCTTCTAACATAATCTGACACTATAGAGGTTTTGGTAGATAAGAGTGGAAATAAGCTCGTCAGAAAATAATGATACAAGCATCTTAGAAGATCATAACAAAATATCTTCGTATAAAGAAGCCTTAGAAGAAGACTATACTGCATTTGAGCCCTTGACACATCTAGAATATTATTATGGAGAAAAAATGATTAAAGAAAATGAAGCAAAATTAAAACAAAAATAATATTTTAGATATTTTTCCAACTCTGTAACTTTTTTTGTTTAATAAAAATAATTGAAACTTTTAAAATGAAATAAAATTCAAAAAAAAAAAATATTTTTTAAGCCATTTCAAAAAAACGGACATCTCCACTTCGCGGACAAAATCTTCGCCCACGGAAGGTGTCCGCTTATGAGAGCTTTCACTGTAATACGTTTTATATTTCCTCTTTCTCTTTCTCACTTAAACTAAAAATTGCATGCAACAAAGTTGCATATTGTATTGATAAAACTTTTGATTCGCGTTGCGTTACAGATTCGCTTTGACATTTAAGATGAAATGTACAAACTTATACAAAACATGTCACATTAACGCATGTTACTTTTAACGCAGAGCGAAGCGAAAAGTTAGGCAAATCTCATCTTTTCGCGCTTTGACAATTAAATAAAAAAAACTACCAAAAGCTTTTTTAGGTAAACCAACAATGCCTGAGTGTTGTCAAATTTTTTATTGTGTCATACCACTTTTGCTTAAGGCTTTTTTTTTTATCAAAGTTAGAGATGTCACGCAAAGCAACGAAGTTGTAACTGACACGGCCTTTAGTCCTCTAAAAGAATTGGATTATTTAAAATAGTTTTGAGTTTAAATTTCACACACTTTAAAATGTTTTTACTTGATCTTTATTTGATATTTATTTATTTGTCTGAGGCCCACATTTACAGTCCTTAGCTAACTAATGATGATAGCTTAACCCATGATATTCGTATGAAAAATCTTTGGTTAAACCATTGTTATTAGTTAACTAAACACTGTAAATTTTGGCCTCAGTACAACTGATTTGAAAAATAAAAATATGTATGTAGTTGAAAAAGGATATTAATATTTTAAGGATTATTCACGATCTTGGTAGCCAATTAATTGGAGCAATACGTGAAATTATTTTTTCATCAAAAGTTTCTATGAGTAAATCAATTGTAGCGCCCGTTGCACTATGAATTTGACGAATAGAACAATTATTGTGTACCTATGAAATTTCAAAGCAAAATAAACAAAAATCAGCTATCAGTTGTTAAATGGGTGCTCAAATAAAGCAGTGATGCCAACTCAGAGTTGTGACACCTTATAAAAAACAACCTTTATTTGTAAAATTTGACAGTAAAAAATTTTCATTCATTTTTACGATTTTACTATTAAAATAAAGTTTTCTGTTTAAAATTAAAAGATGTAAATACAAATTCTTTAATGTAATATAGTGCTCCACACGAGACATATTTAGCACAAAATTTATGTCGGATTCCCCACTTCTGTAGTATTCTCTTTGTATGTATCTATAAATACATATAGGTATTCGTTTTTATTAAACTTTTTCGTACAGCCTATATCGTTTATCTATGCATCTCTATATTTGTTTATGTGCCATAATGCATCTGAGTGTTTGTGTGTGCTTGCTTTTTCTTTGTCCGCCTCTCCGTCAGTCCGTCTTTATCCCTTTTTTATTTTTTAAAACATATCTTTCGACTGTTAATGCGATTATTTCTTGTTGGATATTTTTTTATGTCTTGTTTTTTTTTTATTCTAAAGTTTTTCTATTTTATTTCGCTGTTGTTATTACTTGGCTTGCAAATGTTTTTCCCTTTTTTTATATTGGTTCTTATTCGTTTACTTTTTTCGCTTGCACCAACTGCTGTTTTGGTGGATTTCATTTGTGGATACAACAAAGTTCATCATCATCATCATCCTGTACAACAAGAGAATCATATTTTTTTTCCTCCTTATATTGTATTAGTTTTTTCTCATTATTGTTGTTCTTGTAAGCATATTTGATGAAATATTTGAAATGCCTCAGACATTTAGACCCTTGAGTTTAAAAATCAAAATATGTACTACATCTGCATGAGTACATACTTTTAGATTTGTTTCTTCAACTTGGTTTTTTTATTTATTTAGTTTTTTCTATTTCTATGCTTCACTTTTAGAATACAAGTACAACTTTTATGTTGAGCTGTGTTTTTTTGCTATTTTTTTTAAGCTGCAGACATGTCTATTAAGTGCTAAAAGGTTAATATACGATGGTTATCTGAAAAAAAAAACATCTTCAATTCTGCATACAATAGCACTAGATTCCTTTAAACTCTCTGTATATTTACAGTCTGCGTCAGCTGCAGGAAGTGCCAAGTTAAAATCAGATTATAAAGTTTACCTTTTTTTCATTAATGTGTGTATCTGAAAGATAAAAAAAATCCAACTGCATTTCAGTAAATTGTGAAAATGTTTAGATGTTTATATTAAAGTTGAATTGAAATGTTACATTTTTTATAATTTAGTAGCTAACTTGGGTTAGAGATTTGACAAAATTTTTGCTGCAGACAGTTAAGTTAGAATTTGTTCAAATGGAGTTTTGCAAAAAATTAGGCAAAAGCCAGATGTTTCTTTTAATTTAATTGTTATTAATTTAAGCGCTAAAAAGCGCAGTAGGTTAATGACAAAAATAGCGTCCGACAAAAAAGTGGTACACTAACGCAGTGTATTTTTGGCCGAAAAAAAAACACTAATTTTTTTGTGTTTCCGAACTTGTACACAAAAAACGATTGTGAGCTGACGAACACAAACACTACGATAACGTACCGAACCGTTTAGTGTACCGGTAGTGTACTTTTAGCGTACCGGTTATGGATTTCATTCTTTTATTTTTCAGAGATATTTTTATTTTTTGTTTAAATTTTCTTATTGATGTTTTCAAATAAGAGTGATATGATTTCTTTAAAAAAAAACACACTTATTGTTTAGGCAATTCAAAAGTTATTTATTTAATGTGAAGTACAATCGATGAGGAGGAGGAAGAAACAGTTCTTCATCTTCTATGTCAATGCCCCGCCCTTAATAGCGTTAGGGCGAGTACTTTGGGCTTCAACACTCTGCCAGACCTTGACAGTCTGGCGAACATGAGGCTAATCAGCCTATCCTCCTTTTTACAACAATCAGGATGGTTTGATTCGGCGACAGGACAATCACAGGAAATTGAATAATCAATCGACTGTGCCCTGTCCGCTGCAGGGTATCACAAAGGGACCGAATTAACGGACCCAAGTGCGTCTCGTCTAGGACGTGACGTCCCTCGAAACCTAACCTAACCTAAGTACAATCGATACAATTAAGTTCTAAATAAAACGCCATTCAAATGGACTCCACGTCTTCTTCTGCAGGAACGAATTTTCGAGCCCTCTTATCACTAAATCAAGTGGTATGTCAAGAATGGCACGTTCTATATTGACTTGTAAAGCTTGAAGAGAGTCTGGTTTATTTCGAAAGACCAATGACTTCAAATAACCCCACAAGAAATATTCTAATGGTGTTAAATCACAATTTCTTCAAATGATCGAATCTCCAAACTTTTCTCGCAATAATTCAATTGTTCCATTTGCTGTGTGGCTCGTTGTCCCGTCTTGTTGGAACCAAATGTTGTCCAGATTAACTCCTTCCAATTTCGGCCATAAAAAGTTGGTTATCATCGAACTATACCGCTCTCCATTGACAGTAATGGTGTTACCAGCTTCATTTCGAAAGAAGTACGGACCGATGATTCCACCAGACCAAAAACCACACCAAACTATCAATTTAGGTGATTGTAATAGTTTTTCTTGAATAATTTGTGGATTTTCTTCGAACCAGAATCGAAAGTTTTTTTTTATTTACCGCACCATTCAAATGAAAGTGAGCCAGCCTCATTTTGGAGAAGATGATTTTCTTAAAAAAATCATTATCGTTTTCAATTTGCTCCAAGGCAAAATCAGCAAATTCGCGATGTTTACGGTGGTCCAATGGATTCAGTTCTTGAGTGAGAACAATTTTATACGGATGTAAATCCAAATGCTTTCACAAAAGCCGCCAGGTTGTGGTCTGAGACAATCCCAATTGTTGAGAAAGTCTTGGAATCGACAAATTGCCGTCTTCAGCAACAGTTGCTTGAACGGCAGCAATATTTGCATTACTTCTAGCGGTTCTTTGTCTTATTGGCACTTGAACATTATGTAAAGAAAATGTACGAACAAAATTTTCAACAATTCGACGAATAGCGACCACACTTGGCCGATTATTACGACCATAAAATGGCAAAAGCGCACAAAAAGTTGCAATTGGAGAACGATTATTTTGATAATAAAACTGAATAATTTGTAAACGTTGTTCTTGCGTATATCTCTCCATGATGAAATTGTAAACACTACTGAATACCATGAAAAACACAGAAAAAAATATAAATTGATTTCAATTAAAAATTTAATTAAATTTGCACCAGTAAACAAATTAATAGTATCAATTAAATTTTAAAAACAAAAAAAAATCAACAACCGATACGCTAAAAATACGCAATCGGTAAGCTAAAAGTGCACTACATGTTCGGTACACCAAATGATTCGGTACGTTATCGTAGTGTTTGTGTTTCTTAGCTAACAATCGTTATGAACCTTCTTTTGTTTATGTACAAATTCAAAAACTCTAAATTCTTCTATTGCGTACTTTGTATTTTTGTAGGGAATGCATTTGTGTACTGTTTGTGTACGGTACAATAACGTACATTAACTTAGTGTTTTTTTTTCGAACTCTGGAAGAAAACATTGTTAGTTTTTCTAAACAATCATTTTAAAAAATTTAACAGTTGAAACTGTGTAATACATGGATCCAGTACATGCTCAAGGTATTTCTGCATTAGCCAGTGGTGGCAGTCGCCATCCCCAGCTGTTTAAAACTATCCCAAGCTCCAAAATGTAAATAGTATGCAGTAGCCAATAAATTTTTCCATTATGGTTTTTCCAAAATATATTTTATATTAACAACATGTTATCAGTGCTAATAAATTTGAATAAATCGTTTTTGTTTTCTA
This sequence comes from Lypha dubia, assembly GCA_947311025.1. Taxonomy (NCBI): domain Eukaryota; kingdom Metazoa; phylum Arthropoda; class Insecta; order Diptera; family Tachinidae; genus Lypha; species Lypha dubia. The sequence continues at coordinate 12,161,094 of OX371264.1, forward strand.
CGAAAATATACCTACCATTATCTGAATTTAAAACAGTAGTAGTACTTTTTGTAGTATTTTTTTTAGCATTTTTTATAATATGTGTAGCATCAATTTGCTATAGTCCCTATCATAGAATCTTAAGCCAATCTAGTTTGTTGCAACTGTATAAATTAATAACAAACATAAAAGGTAAAGTACAACCTACACTAAAACACCATCAGTCAACATATTAAAAAAAAAGAAGAAACACGCATACAAACATATATTATAATATATATCACCATACATACGAGTATATTATAATACATAGCACAAACCTGCAAGAATAGCAGCAGCAGTAGGAGCCACAAATATATACAGTACTATGGAAAAACTTGTTAGGTGGTTTTGTTGGCTGTGTGGAACGCAGCCAGGCAGGCAGGCAGGCAGGCAGGCAGGCAGGCAGGCAGGCAGGTAGACAGCAGACATAAAATCAAGATTTCTTTTGCTTATTTTTAATATAAAATATTAATAGCACAGCAATGTCCTACTATTTTCTACGGTTATTCCTGTTACTAATACTGCCACTTCTAGTGGCAACATAACAAAGGGTGCTATGGAAATATACGGATAAAAATTATGAACAACAAGTCACTGTCATTTAGTCAGTCACTTTGTTGACCTAATTCTGTGAGTTATACTGAATAGGAAACAATGTGAAAAACTGGAAGCAACTTTGTATCAAGGATTAAAAAAGTTCCTACAATAGTAACTTTTCATAGAACGTAAATAATGGTGATCACTCTTTAAGATATTAAGGCTTTAATAGAAAATTAAAACACAATGGTTTCTAAAAAAACATCATTTTGGGCTTTAATAAAGTTATATTGATTTTGTAATTAAAGCTCCCCCCACCCAACCCGTCTTTGGCGTTTTTTGTTTCCTTTGCTTCCAGCACTGTCTGGAATACTATAAGAATCGCCTAAAGTACTGTTTGTAGCTGAAATTAATTCGAAATCTATTGTGTGTATGGGTGTATAAATAAAGGCGTATATGTATATCGATGTTTAAAATAAAGATTCATGCATATTAATCTATATATATAAAAGAGGATGTGTGTATGTATGTAAGAAATGGACTCGAAAACGGCTGGGCCGATTTTGATGAAATTTTCAGGGAATCTTCAGAATATTCAGGCGGGTGACATAGGCTATATGAAATTTTGATTGGACAAAGAGGCGTGGCACCGCCCATATAACCCAAAAATTTAAATCGCCATATTTTGGGCATTTTTCGACCTACGTCGATGATATTTGGTACATATGGTATTGCCATAATTTGGAATACATACCAGGAGAAAAGTGGGTGGGACCACGCCCCTTTTTAGTAAAATAAAAAATCGTAATATAGTCTTAACTACTGGACCGATCGTCATTAAATTTTCACAATAAGAATTTTATTTTATAACGAGGGGGTAGCGAAGCGCACCGGGTATATCTAGTTTTTTATAATGATAGAACAACAAATACAATCGTATGTGTGCAGTAGCAAACTGTGGAAAAATTAAAATTTTCCTTGTACAAGAATAATAAAGAAAAAAAAACAACTAATAACCACTGAATGCAAATATTTTCCTACTCATAAACGGTGTTTATATTTGATAGTCATTAGCAAATTCAAATAGATACAAAAAAAACACCATTCCAGCAGATTTGATTGCGGCAAAAGTTATGCGACAGCACGCCACATGAAAGAAAAATATAAACTAGATTCAATTACAGAAGTCGTTGACTTTATTCAAAAAATATATATTCGATTTTCAAATTAGAAATCTCAATTAAAAAATGGAATGTGATTTATTTACCTGGATTTGAAGTTGAAGAAAGCTCACTATCTTTCCGATTCTCTTACCAGCTCTTAACTTAGAGATAAACTACGATCATATTCTAGTTGTCGTCGTAATTTTTATTTCATTACCATTTTCTCTTAATGTCAGTAGCAGTACAGGGCTAGTTTGGTATATTCTAACAGTCTAGCAACGATATTGATTATATATCATCGTTCCTTTGAATAAAACAAGAGCTCATCTGGAATATTTCAGTCATCTGACTTATTTTGTTTTATATTAGTGAAATTCAAAATCCAAACTTTAAATTTATTATGACGCATTAGTGTGTGAGTTATCATAGAGAGTGAGTGAAAGAACTACCCCGCAAACAAAAAAGGCATACGTTTGATATGTGGTGCAAGATTAAATTTCTTGGGAAATATATTATGTCATTTTTCTATTTTGATTTTAATTGATTTGTAACATAAGAGGCATTGAATGTTGTTAAAAGCATTTATATACAAGTGCATACATACAACCATAAAATATTGGACTTATTTCTCTAAATTTAATATGAAACACGTTTTTTTGCTGGCACAGTATTGTTGACAAAAAACAGAAGAAAAAAAATTATAAGCATCCACCGATATATATTCGTCGCTCGATCATTGACGACTAAATGAAGGAGCATAAAAATGTCAGTGAAAAATACGTGCGGGGATGATAAATTTTGTACAATTGTATTTTTTTTTTGGTACATTTCAAACCTTAAAAGTACGTTCGAACCATAGTGACTGATTTGATACAATTTGAAAAATATTCCAAATTTATTGTTTTTAATTAATTTAACATGCCTATTGGCGGCATTCAGAGTTTAGTGCAAATTGCCTTGCGAAAGGGTTAAATGCAAAATATTGTAACTTTTTTTTATTAAATCTAACGCCAACTCTGTGTTTTGTTGCTAGATTTGATGAAAAAGCAGCAATATTCCATTTGCACCAAACATTGAATACCGCTACTGAATACCGCCATTGTGCATGAATTTTGCACTTGTAAAAGATAATTTCGAGCTTTATAAAGAGTGTTGTTTATAGAGTGTCAAACTTTGCGTTGGCATTACTGCTTTATTTGAGCACCCATTTAACAGCTGATAGTTGATTTTTGTTTTAGTTTGCTTTGAAAATTCATTATGAATCGACTCACACCAGACCAACGCGTGCAAATTGTTGAAATTTTTAATCAAAATAATTGTTCTATTCGTCAAACTCATCGTGCAGCGGTCGCTACAATTGATTTAATCAAAGAAACTTTTGATGAAAAAATAATTTCACGTAATGCTCGAATTAATTGGCTACCAAGATCGCAAGATTTAACCCCATTAGATTATTTTCTTTGTGGTTATGTTAAGTCACTTCTCTACGTCGATAAGCCACAAACAAATGAACACCTGGAAATCAACATTCTAAGAGTTATCGGCGAAATACGGCCGCAAATGCTGCGAAATGTTCTTAAAAATTGGTGTTCAAGATTGCATCTTTTAAGCGCCAGCCGTGCCGGCCACATGCCGGAATTCATATTTAAACATTAATTTCATATAATAAAGCCCGTTTCATTGATATTAAAAATATATATTTCGTTGTATTATTATGATTTAAACTTGTGTCACTCTATCAAAAACACCCTTTATAAATATTTTTTGTTGGAATCGTATATTTTATTTGTTATTGATTTAAATACAGAAAACTCGGCTTGTTGATTTGGCAAGTAATTTCCAAATCATATAAAAAAAGGCTAAAAAGTAATTTTCAACAAATGATATAATAGAAAACCCATGCACAAATCGATTTGAAGATATTGTAGTATATCGGGGGAAATAACAAGCATTATAAAATAAAACTCATATTGTTAAAATAAAGATCTTCTTCATATGAGCAGCGCAAAAACAAATTTATTTATAGTCATTCATGTAATAAAACGACTACAGCATTACGTCTTCATAGTCTAGGTCCGTGTCTTGAGTCTTTGTGAATGAAATTCATCACCAGTGAAGGATTTTTAATAATTTTACGTTTTTTGAAGTCGTTCGTGACACTCCATTTCTTATATAAGAGCATGGAGGTCTAGTACGATACCCATAGAATTTTAAATTAACAAGAAAATAAAATAATCAATGTCCACCTCATTTTACACGAAAAATAAAACTTGCGCCTCTTTAACGTCTTTTTGGTCATCCTTTTATCATTTTAATGCTGTTCTTTCTTCGGCAGATGCTTGTTTTCATTTTCTTTATTTCCTTTTGGATACAGTACGCTGAAAACATACAAAACTTGTTTCATTTTTCGAAATATATTCTCTGGACTGAAATTGTTTAAGTTTTTTTTTTGCTAGTTTTTCTCCTGTCCTGGTCCAAGCAGTAGCTAGTTTAGCTGCTGAAGAAACAACTAACCGATATGACCACACTTTGACACAGTTGGTTACGTATTTAGTTTTTGGCTTTATGGTTTGAAAGTACTTTTTTCTCCTTCTTTATGTTACTATTTTTTTCATCTAATTGTGTTGGTGATGTCCTTCTTTTATTTCACATCTATATCATTATATATACATATACAATTTTTTTATGTTATGTTTGTTGTATTATTTTTTTACTGCACACTTTTCTAGTGTGTCTTTTCAGTAGTTCAACGAATGGGGCGTTGTGCTGTTCATTTTCTCTTTCATTCATTTTATTTGGTATGTTTTTTCATCCTTGCTATGTTTTTTTTTTTTATCTTATGTGTTTTATACCCTTATAATAGCGATTTTTTTTCTAAGGCTCCTAAAAATTTTTTTGTTGTTGTTCTAAATACATTATACTATTGGCTTTGTTTGATTTGATGTTTATAAAATATTTTCAATGTTTCTGTGTTGTGATATCCTTGATACGTTATCAAGGATATGTTTATATTTTAAACAAAGACTTTGACCAGCTTTTAACAAAAACTATACTAAAATGTCTAAAAAGGACTATTTCCTCAATTTATACAAAGGTTTAAAATGATTTTCATATCAACAATTCTAAATCGTATGGGTAAAAATGCCTAAAGCAACTTAAGAATGCAACTTTGTTCGAATTAAATTGAATTGTAACAAATTGCAGTTAGAGTACGTGTTTATAGAAGTTATTTTGTGCTAAAGTGATTTTTAATTATTTGTGTCATTACAGCTTCCTTGTAAATTTAATAAATAGTTTTTTTAATTGATTCATACATTCAAGCGTCACTTTAAAATTCTTTTAACAGACAGTAAAGAAGAAAACTATTTACTGTTTACTCTTAAAAGTATGCTGTTTTTGCGATGGTTCTTTTCATTCTACATACGATTGTGAGGCTAATCATCTTTTTTTCCACTATATCTTGCTAAAATTTAATTTATTTAAATGCTCCGTATATTGCTTCTTGCCATATTATTAATTGGAATACTTTTGGTTAGATTTAGTAGATTTTATTAACGTTTTGGTATGATGAAATATTTTATAAACTCTTTCCTGCTTCTCTCAACCAATTTTCTAAGTTCCGGCATAATGCATCGCACAAGTAAGTAGAAGTCATACCCATAAACAATTATGCGCGTAGTAGCATAAGGGTTTGTGCCGTGGTTAGTATGCAGTATGGCCGGAATTAAATTGTTTGTGCTGCCTTTGCTAATAGGTAGTACTCTAAATGTTATCGGTTATAATCATCCTTTTTATAACTGCCATAAGATCCACTAGCAGTGCAAATATTGAAAACCACAAGTTCTTTACACACACCCCAATTCAGAATGCATTTAAAAAAGGTTTTCCAATAAGAGTGATATGATTTCTTTAAAAAAACCACACTTATTATTAAGGAAATTCAAAAGTTTTTTATTTAATGTAAAGTACAATCGATACAATTAAGTTCTAAATAAAACGTCATTCAAATGGCCTCCACGACTTCTTCAGCAGGAACGAAGTCGATGAACCCAATTTTCGAGCACTTTTTCCACTAACTCAAGTCGTATGTCATGAATGGCACATTCAATATTGATTTGTAAAACTTGAAGAGAGTCTGGTTTATTTCGAAAGACCAATGACTTCAAATAACCCCACAAGAAATAGTCTAATGGTGTTTAATTACAACTTCAATATCACAATTTCTTAAAATAATCGAATCTCCAAACTTTTCTCGCAATAATTCAATTGTTACATTTGCTGTGTGGCACGTAGCCCGAATTGTTGGAACTAAATGTTGTCAAGATCAACTTCTTCCAATTTCGGCCATAAAAAGTCTTCAACGATCTATACCGCTCTCCATTGACAGTAACGGAGTTACCATCTTCATTTCGCAAGAAGTACGGACCAATGATTCCATCAGACCAAAAACCACACCAAACTGTCAATTTAGGTGAATTTAATGGTTTTTCGAGCGGTTCTTTGTCTTATTGGCACTTGAACATTATGTAAAGAAAATATAAGAAAGAATTTTTCAACAATTCGATGAATAGCGAGCACACTTGGACGATTATTACGACCATAAAATGGCAAAAGCGCACGAGAAGTTGCAATTGGAGAACGATTATTTTGATAATAAAACTGAATAATTTGTAAACGTTGTTCTTGCGTATATCTCTCCATGATGAAATTGTAAACTCTACTGAATACAATGAAAAACAAATGAAAGATCATGATATGTTACAAATGACCGAAACGTCACTTCAAAATCATATCATCCCTATTGGAAAACCTTATATTTTGATCTATTCCATCAGATCCACCAATATTTTTCCCTTTGGATATTTCACGGGTGATTGCACGGTACACGCTGTGTGTGGTAGCAATAGATCTAATAAAATTTAGTTAAATATTAAGAAATATCACTGTTACACATGTGTATTTTCTCTTTAGAAAACGACTCATATACGCATGAAAGATTTTAATACCCGATGTTTTAATGCACGACTATATTTGCTGCCAGCCACTATTGCACATTAAAACGGGGAATTCATTTAATTAGGGCTCATTTAGACGGGAACTAATGTGAAGAAAAAACGCATAACAACGAATTTGATGAGACTTCATTTGATTAGAAATCATACATCTTCTTTACCCTATCCCTCTTGCTGAGTTCCGGAACAGTGTACAGTGCAAAAAAAAAAAGATAAAGTGGAAGCCCGCCATTCTTTATTATTTGCCAGTTGTGCCAAATCCATTTACCATTTGGATTTTAAATGATATTAACATTCAACAGATTAGCCGATCATTCGATAAAATATTGCATTTTTTTTTATATAAAACACTTTTTATTATACTTACATAACTTTATTTTTTTATGTATGTTCATACGTTTTTTTCTTTATTTATTTATTTTATTATATAACTACATTATTCACCTTGCAATGCATACACGTATTTCAATTTTTTTCCCCCCCATTTAGTAGTTTCTTTACTTTACACTTGCTGCATAAATCTTCTTCAAGGCCATTGTTATTATATGAGTTGTTCCTTTTCTTTTTCTTTTCCATTGTATGTACATTCTGTTCATACATATATTTTCTTTAAGTTTTTCCTTTCTTTCTTTCTTTCTTTGCATGTTTGCTGTTAAGTAGTTTTAATTTTTTTTTCCTTTTAGCAAATAATTAGTTTAAAGTTTATTATTTTATCAGAATATTGCATGGTAGTATAAGAAGAAGTTTCTGTTTAAATTGCAGGATTGTTTATATTAATAAGTTACCAAAAAGGCAAGATCTTTCGGAAATAATACTTTGATGAATTCTGAAATCCTATAAAAGAGATATAAAAATTGTGAAAAAGTACTACTAAGCGATTTCGTGAGTAATAGTTTTATAAATTTCTTTATGCAGTGGAATAATAAGTAGACAACATAGCAATATCGAAGAAATTCACAGACTTGTGAAAGAAGTTAGAGAAACCATCCGAAAAAAATAAATATTTTTCTGCGATCTTCATTGATGTTTCACAAGATTTTGATAAAATATGGCACGAGTGTCTAATCCACAATTTAACGCAAAATCTACCTTCGTTAGGCTTTTAAAAAGCTGTTTAAATTAATAACAAGTTGTAGTTAGAGAAAACAATTCTTAAGACCTCCGAAGTCGATTGTAGTCGGAGTGCAGCAAGGCAGCATCCTTGGTCCTATACTATATTTAATATATTCCTGTGACTTATCTTTAAGCAGTAACATTCGCAGATGATACTACAGCTTTTCTGAGCATTCATGAAAATCCACTAGAAGATTTCCGCAACTTACAAGGCGGATAAAAGTTAATGAGCAGAAATGTGTACATGTCTTTTATACATTGCACAGAGAAACATACCCGCGTATACAAATCAATACCGAGACTATGGCAGACATACTGAAGCCAAATAGCTCGCTGTCCATCTTGATCGGCGTTTAGCATTGAACTCACACATAAACGCAAAACTGATCCAAATGAACTTAAAAGCATCTCAAATTAATTGGATTATTGGAAGAAACTCTATACTAAGCCTAGATTCTAAATCAATATGGTCTTATCCAGCTTCTCGGCATCGAATATGAAACAAAAGACGACAAAAAAATTCTCCGTACAATTACTGCCCCTATTATGATTCACAATTGAATTGATAATTGAGTTGTAGTTGTCTAATTCTTATTATGGATTACAACTCAACTCAACTTTTAATCGGCTGTTCAATAAGTTGTCTTCGTTAAGTTGCTACGAGTATTATGATTAACAACTATTCTAGTTGTATAAGCTGTCAAACTGTGACAACTGCTTTTTATCAGTTTTTTTTTCTGCCTGCGAGTGATAAAAATGAAAAAAAAAGAACAATGTAAGTTTGTATAAATTTTATAAAATATACAATAACAATTTATATGTACATATACGAGTACTAAAATTAATTTCAGCAAAATTACAACAAAAAAAAAAAAAAACAAGAAATTGACCGCGTAATTGAGTATTCAAAGCTGCTTTGATTCATTGTGAACAGATGTGTTGTTCAAAAATATTTAAAACAACTCAGGGAATGACCCCTACGTATGCAGTGCACTGTGCCGGAACTCAGGGAGAGGGATAGGGTAGAGAAGATAGATGTTGAAAATTTAGAAGACTTAACTCTTTCACAACCCTGCTTTGCGCGTTATGTTAATTTTTAAGGCAGTGTTGAGGCGCCTCCGGTGTTTAATAGACGCATTAACTTTGTTAAACTGTATTAGCAGGCATTTTATTGATTGTTTTACTTCGCCGATGTTTCTGCTGACCGCCGAAGGAGGGCGATGTTGTGTACATTAGCTTGGATAGCATCAATCGCTGTCGGAACAGTTTTTTATTGACCAGTGCTATGCATTCATCACTTAAATAGTCCTACAACAATTAATACAATGTCTCACTAATATAAATTAGAGAAATTAATGATGTTGATTGACTTGCTCTGGCCAGGGTTTGTACCCAGGCCCCAAGTCATTGTTTGCTTAGTAGTCAACGCGCTAACTAACCACTTCAGCCAAGATCACCCTCAAAATATGTGACAAATTATATAAAAAAAAACTTGAGTTGCACTTAAATCCACTTAAACGCAATTTTCTAAATTATAATTTATAATTATAGAGGCTATACTCGGCTGAATGAAATCATTTCATTATTTTAGTGTGTTCCAACGGTCGACCCAATCGACCGTGTTCTAGTCATAGAAAGAAATATAAAAATCTCTTATAAAACAGTGATACAACCAAACCAAAAGTAAAAATACTTAATAATACATTTGATTGAATTCAAAAAAATTAAAAATTAAAATAAGAACGGTTAAATACAAAAACAAAATACAAAATACAAAAATACCTTCTATTGAGCTAAATCATTTTAGTCAACTTTCTTATTTTTTTTTCCTACAATTTTCCCACATCTTAGTATGTATAGATGCCTCGTTGTTTTTTCTTTTTCCACCCAAATGTGTAAAACACAAGTATGTGTGTTTGTTTGGCTTTAACTACATGTATGAGTAATACGTGTGATTTTAGTAGTAGGAACTTTAAACGGTAATAGCTCCCAAAATACTGTACCCACAAAAGCCCACAATACCTCGTTCACTTCTGTGAAAAAATCTCTTCAATTTGGTAGAAGTCTTGTAAAAATCGGTTGTATAATAGGTGCGTGAAGTGCAGCACAATAAAAGCAATTGTCTATTAATTATATATATCCGTCTGTATTTCTTCAAGCAAAAGATCCATTTATTTTGTTTTTTTTTATAAACAATTATTAATTAACAAATTTTTATTTTCTCCAATATTTCGCTACCAACAATGGGTAGTTTCTTCAGGGATATATTTATAATGTAACAATAACGATAAAAATTATGAAATTATTTTTCTGTATAAATAGTATTTAAAATGGAAAATTATTTGAAACATATTTTACGGCGTCAAAAAGGAAAAATTTTCTTCCTGTTCGCCGATATCGAAGAAGTTCTTTCTTTCGAACAAATACATTTGAAACAAAAACAAAATTTTTGAATTTGTTTTTGTTTCAAATGTAATTGCTCGAAAGAAAGAACTTCTTCGATATCGGCGAACAGGCACTTTAAAAAATAGTTTTGTCATTATGCTAAGTGAAAAAATATAACATAACAGTAACATTTTACAAGCAATACAATATATTATAAAATTATCCTTTTTATTGATAATTTAATCTATAATTGAAGATTCAATAAATAATAAAATTATCAAAAAAAAAAAAAAAAAAATATTGCTTCTATTAACTAAATATCTGTAATTCTGTGCTACATTTGCTGTATCTATTTTATAGTTTATCCGTTGTGTAGTTTGTACTCTGCTAATCTGTAACATTTCTAGCATTAATCTGCGTTTATAATTCTGTGATTTTAAAATCAGGACAATGATTAGTGTTAGAGCAATGTAATGATAAAGCGGTTTTTTGTGTCAATGTAGTGTTTCTGTATTTATAATCTGATTTATGTCCTGCAATTCTACTTTTTAGTTTGTTTTTAGTTGTATCTATATATACCTTATTACAATTTTCGTTATCATTACCACCACATGGTATCTTATAAACTAAGTTAGACATTTCAAATTTTCTTATCTTATCTTTTGTGTTACTAAATAGTCTACCTAATGTGTTATACATCTTATTGGCCATTACATATTTCTTATTATCATAAATTTTTTACTTTTCTAATCTTTCAGATATAAGAGTTACATAAGTTAGTGATTTATAAATTTTAGGATCAGTAATTGTTCTTGTATTTAAACTATTTAGATTTTTGTATTGTCTTATTAAACTACAGGTCAGCTGAATTGTTATGCTATGATTTCACGAAAAATACTTTCCTGTTTATTCATGCATAACACCATTATCATGAGCGAAGCAACTTACTTCGCCATACAAAATTCTAAAAGCAAATCACACAGGCTCTACTTGCGAAATATGAAAAGTTTGCTGTAATATGCAGATTTCTTCAATTTCAAACAATATTACAGTGTATCAAAGGACCAAACAGTTTTCTAATTTGATAAATGAAACTTAAACATCGTTTTTAGCAAATTGTATCGTGATTAATTTAATTAAAATCATATATGATAGCAACTCTACACAAAATCTTTGTATTTAAACAATTATGTAGATATGTACATATTTTCTTTCATTTTCCTACAAAGAAAAATTTAACTTTTAAAATTTATAATTTTCTTTATACTTCTTTTTTTGTCCTCTTGTTTGGTTTGTCATTAAAAGTTGACAAAAAAAAATATGCTGCAATTTATTTGATTAAAAAAAAAAAACCATATAAATTACAAAATGAGTTACAAAAAATTCACTCCGTACACTGCTGACATGCATCAGGAGACAAAACTAAAATTGTTTTATAACTTTTAAATTAAATTTCATGTTTGTCAAATTCCTATGCAAGACGTTAAAGCGAATACTGCTGACGAGCAAGTCTGTTTGAAAATATTTTTTTTTGTTGGTTTTGTTTTTTATTTCATATTTTGGGATCCCCAAAAAATTTTTCCGACTTTAATAACACTTTAAGTGAATAAAAAGTTTTCGTATTTGAATTTGTTTTTTGAAATATTGCATCTCCTCTTATTCTCTTCTCATATTGAAAAGATTTTTCTCCGTTTTTTGTTGTGCTCTCTTAGTTGATTGTGTGTCTGTCTGACTGTCAGAATGTCTGCCTGCTGATCATTTGCTAGCGTTTAGTTTACAAAGAATATCTATAGATATTTGGCCTTTTGTTTGGTTTTTTTTTTTTGTTTTTATTACCTGATATACATACATACATACGAGTACATACATATATATTTTTGTGTTTAAAAAATCTAAAATATACAATAATGATACCACATAGACAGGTCGTCGTAAAGCAAAATGATACAAAACACTCGAATACACATTTGGAGCTCACTTTGCGATACAACAGTTAATGGATATAAAATGACAAAAAAATATATATAAATAAATGACAAAAAGTACTTTGATGCATTTTGCAAGCAACAAATAGTGTTATTAATGGAATAAAATAAATATAAATTATTTCTTTTATTTTATAAATAAATATACAGATGATGGTAAAGCAAAAGTGCTGAATCAAAAATAAGAAGAGGAAAAATATGCTTTAAACTAAAATTAAATATAAAACTATTTGTCACCAGTTTTTTTTCCCAACAACATGTATGAGTACTTTAATTAAGAATGAGAATAGGGTTTGCGGCGTGTAAATGTTCAATAAGAAGTCATTAAACTAATTAAACGCTTTAGAAACTTCGTATTTGATAGTTGTCATCGTAATTGTGACATTAGTGTCATGTCATAAGTTAAGTAATGCCATTAATTAAACAATTTGTCAGGTTCTAAGGGCCAATAAATGGGTGGATGATAATGTTTCATTTATTTTTAAAACCCATTTAAAAACAAAATTTTGTTTTTCTCTGCAATATTAATCAACATTAAATAGCCAACGTTGTGTATTTAAAATCTGCATAAGTTTTACGAATTTCCATATGTTTTTCACTGCTTGTTCTTGTTTGAAAAAAAAGCAAACAAAAAATTTGTGGCTGCTGACAAGTTGCATAAAATTTTGGCATGTATGTTCGCTATTAACCTTTTAATCGTTTTGAAAGTTGCTCTTATTATTTTAAAACATTTCAGCAGTTCTTAATTATTCATATTTTTAGCTAAACAAAAATATATCTCTGGATTTTTCTTTATTTGTTCTGGTCAGCTGTTCTTTAGGGAAATTTGTGGGAAATTTTTTATATTATACGAAGTGCTACCATATTTTCATCGTAATTAAATAAGAACTTTAATTACTCACTAAAAAAATTAAATCTTATTTAAACACAACATAAATTTAAATCAAAATTAACTAATTACATACTTAAACATGAGGTCAAAAACTGGCCATAAGTGTAATCTATAGTAAGACTTCACCATTTTCAATTTGATTGTGAAACACGAAACAATTGAAAAAATTCAAATAATCAGGACTTTACAAAACTTCGTTATCACCTGTCATGAAGACACATTCCAAAAAAAAAATATATGTACTAATTTTTAGTAAAAATTTCCATGAGAAATTATTATTATTAGGCTTAAGTTCAGTTTTATTGAATTAATGAAAATTCAAATCACTATGAGTTTTCTATTTTTGAAAAACATTAGCATGTGCAATTAGATTAGCAGAACGTATTAGTATACCGATTTCAAGGCCGCTACACCTCTCATCAGCGTTCATTTGTCCATCTTTACAATTTTCGTAAAGTGGATACTAATTGGGAAGAATATTAACTAATTAACCAAGTTTTCAACAGAAATAGAATACGAGAATTAATTTAATTCATTTTTATTCTATTTTTACATATTGAAACAATTTTGGTTAGTACGAAATTCCCCGTGTCTGATTGCTTACTATTAATATTCAACAAACGCTGATACGAAAAGAAAAAAATCAAATGTTCATAATGTCACTTCCAAAAAATTCTACTTCCAAGAAATTTTTATATTATTTTACTGCACATTTTCTAAAAGTAAGAATTATTTTACTAATTTTAAGAACATTTTCTCATACGATTGAAATTATTTTATTTTAGCTAATAAAAAATTGATATAGGAAATGACATACTCCTGAATAGTTCATAAAAATTTGAATACTTAAAAACGGAAAACGGCTGGCTGTCCTCGATTTAAGTTCATATATACTTCTCGTATTGAACATTTTTCAAAATGTAAAGAAACTAATTTTCCAAATTATTCTTAGTTCATGACTACTAATTTAAAAAAAAATATTTTTGTTAATGTAAGAAATTACATTCCAGATAATACAATTACATATTGTAAATAAGCATACCGGACGTTCCAGCGCTCCGGCGACATCAAAAACTTCGTTGTAGCAGATGACCGGTTCACAATAAACCACTTCACAGATGATGAAATTTTTGAATAATTTTGGGATAAACACTGAACTTGTATTTAGTAAATATATTTCTTGTTTTTAGTAAAAATTTCCTTTTAAAAACGATATTTGTATTTCCTAACATCACGGAGAAGTTTACTGAGTACGCCATTACGACAACAAATTTGAACTCAAATTAAGTAAAACTTTCAAAATTTTAGATGATTTTTTTTAGTGCAATAAAAGGGCACAGGAACTCTTAGATTCTTGTAATCCTTGCGTTTGAGCTTTAAAATGTGCCCACCATTTTTGTGTAAAACACCATGAATAATATTTTTGCCTATCATTTTAACTCTGCAATGCATCGATCGCTGCATGGGTCTTTTTTGCACCACCCTAAAGGAGTACATATTTTGTCTTGAGACTTCCTTTCTTAAACCATACTGTAACGACACGATTTCGCTGGGTGCTGGGGTAGAACTCAGCGGGGCTCAGGGTCGTTGCAAAAATAATGAAAACACAAATATTTTCTTATAAATCTTTTCTTTTTTTCATCAATAATAATTTTATTTAAACAATTTGTCTTTAAGTTTCAACAATAATGAAAACACAAATATTTTCTTATAAATCTTTCCTTTTCATTAATAATAAATTTATTTAAACAATTTGTCTTTAAGTTTCTACGGTAAAATGGTACGGTACTCTTCTGGTACCGTTGTAAAAAAAAATTCTTCTTTTAAATATTAGTATATAGAAAGTCAAAAGAAATATCTACGATATAAATTACGTACGAGGTAGCGACTGTACAAACCAAACTATTGTTTAACACGAAAATTTGGGAGAGCAGGGGAGCACAAATTTTAGTAGTGGGTCCAGCTACTAATACTTGTCCGAACTCAAACCGACCGCGAGAAAAAGGGTTGGCTTTACCAACTAGAGGGGGACAAGTGTTTGTAGTGTATCCAGCTACTAGTACTTGTTTTACCCTCAAATCGTCCGCGAGAAAAGGATGGCTCTCAAAATTAAGGAGAATAAGTAATAGCAGTGCATCCAGCTACTAATACTTATTCGAGCCTTCAAACCGTTCGCGAGAAAATGTTGGCTCTCAAAATCAAAGAGAATAAGTAATAGCAGTGCATCCAGCTACTAATACTTATTCGAACCTTCAAACCGTTCGCGAGAAAATGTTGGCTCTCAAAATCAAAGAGAATAAGTAATAGCAGTGTATCCAGCTACTAATACTTATTCGAGCCTTACTACAACGACAATATTGTTTGCACGTCGCCACCAATATTTTATATGAGTCCGTTTGCGAGTCGCACGAAGAAATGGTAATGAAGCGCAGTTACCAGTGGTTGTTCTACCTTGCGATCCGCAGACTAACTGACTCTTCATGTTCTGTGTTCAGCCTTTTATAGCAAAACTGCCTGTACGAACAATACACACACGCATGTACCAGCATATGCTGTGTCTAACATATTACTCACCGTGTGTGTCTGTGTGCACAGGCAGCGAACATGTCTTGTCTCTCAAGTTCTCAATGTGTTGTACTAAAATAAATATCAGTAGGTATGTGTAAAAGAATAAACAATCAGGGGTATAAATTCATTATATATCACTATGTACAGACAATAATAACAAACGAAACAGTAGGAGTTCGTTGTATGTAAAGAAATGCAGAACTAATATATAAGAAACAATAATATTAAGCAGGGGTATAAATTCATTATATATATAATTATGTACAGACAATAATAACAAATGAAACAGTATAAATTCATCGTATATACAGGCAATAATTATATATGAGTAATATAAGAGATAAAATAGTAATTCAGTTTTAAAATTATTTGTGTTTAATGAGATATAAAATAAAAATAGTAATTCAATTTTAATAATATTTGTGTTTAATAAAATACAAAATAAAAATAGTAATTCAGTTTTTAATAATATTTGTGTTTAGTAAAATACAAAATAAAAATAATAATTCAGTTTTTAAACGCATACGATGAACCAAAAACGAGGGCCGACTTTTGGTTGTCACATCTACCTCCCCTCTCCACCGGGTGCGGCAGGGGGTAGTGCTCTGATGCGGCTTTCGCCCTCGGCATTGACGGTCACACGGTAGCGGGTTCCTTGAATGTGCAAGACCATGCGTGACCTACCGTGATGGCCATGCTGTGCGAATTTCTCGGCGACCTCCCGTTGGATAACCTCGGACGCTTGGGCGAGGGGTATCCCCTGGGAGATTACGCGCGGGGTTTCAGATGACTGGGTTAGGGGTATCTCGGCTACGCAGCGTGCTGGTGCTGGTGGTGGGGTTGTAGACGTAACTTGGTCGCCTCCCGGGTTGACTGGGCATTGGACGCTGAGGTGGTGAACCGTGGACTTAACGTTGTTCGGATGGGTTTTCCGAGGCGGGGTAGTAAGGTCGATAACGGGTGTCATGCGGTGAGTGCGTTGTACTGGTGAAATGGTGTTCGAGACTCGATGTGGGCTGACCTGGTCGACCGGTAAATGATGAAACCAGCCCCGCCCTGGGGTTCGGGGAATATCATCGCCGTTCTCTGGATATGGCTGGGCGTCGTCGTGGTGATCTTTTGATAGACTGCACAAGCTGGGGGGCTTTGGTGATATAGAGGGTGTTTGTGTTGCTCCTTGACAAATGGCTGCTGTACCGTCTTTCCCGGGTACTAGGATTCGTGCAGTCCATGTCCGTTCGTAACACCGCTGTCCTAGGTAACGATACTCCCGGTCAGCGACATCCAACGAGCACCTTGCTACCCTTCTGGGAGGCGTAGGTGGCCTATAGTTCTCATTCTCCCAGTCAATAGATGAAGGTGAACTTGGTGGCATCGGTGATGGCGGTGTGGGGGGACGTATGACCAGTGTGGTGTCCTCGGCCCCAAAAAAGGTGCGCCGTATCTCCTCCATTACGGCATCCTCGATCTCTTGGGTGGGGTTGCCGAGGCCCTCTATCTCGGTGAACCAATCACCGCTTAGGTCCAGTGCCGGAGGGGGAGGTGTTTCCTCGTCCGTACTATCGCACACCTCTATGACAGGAGGTGTAGCCTCCGCTGGTGTTGGGGTAGGAATGACTGGCTGTCTGGGGTTCGCTTCGAACTGAAAATGGCATGCTGTGGCCCTGGTGCTGTGGCCTGATGTTGTCGTCTTTCCTGCAGGCGTTGGCGCTCGTCGCGAACCCTGGTAGTGGCGTCTCCGCCCTCGACTCGTACTTGGAGCTTCGTCATCCCTTAAAAATATCGTCCTTCGCTGCTTAGCCTGTTCTTTTTCCAGATTTCGGCGGAATTTTTTTCGCGACCGCTCAAAACGTCGTTCGTCCTCGCTCATGTTGCGGATAAGAGATTTTTCTTTTCTTCTTTTGTTGGTTTTATTTTTCAGTGTTGTTTGTCGGAGGATCTAGAACGACTGAAAAAGAAAACAGAATCGGTTAATGTGTTGGTACGGCATATGTTTTTAATTCGCTAATATGTGCGGTCCGCACATCGCTACTGTCTACTTTACTGATTTCTACAATGACAGGGGACACAAATCCCTTAATGACATAAGGTCCCCCATATTTAGGTGCCAACTTGGCGGCAAATTTGTCTGCCGCGTTGGAGAGCGGATGCTGGCGTACCAGCACCTGGTCTCCCACTTTAGGTTGCCAATCGCGCCGCCGTAAGTCGTAATAACGTTTCTGACGTTGGGACGCTTTTGCCAAGTTGCCTCGAACAATCTTGAAGATTTCCTGAAGTTCTTTCGCTCGCCCCTCCGGCTCATCATTCCGAGCCCCGGTCCCTATAGTGACCTCATCGTAGAGCGCTCTGGGTAATCTTGGCTCACGCCCTTGGGTCAAATAGGCGGGCGAATAGCCGGTTGATTCCGATACGCTGGTGTTTACCGCTAACATGACTTCTGGCAATATGTCGTCCCAAGTAGTATGGTTCTGTCTCGCGTACTGAGCCATGATGGTTTTGACGGTGCGATTAACTCTTTCGGTTGGGTTCTCTTGTGGAGAATATGGGGCGGTAAATTGCTGGCGTATGCCCATTTCTTTCAGGCGTTTCTGTAGGATGCGGGCTGTAAACTGTGGACCATTGTCCGTCAGCAACACCTTTGGAACACCAAACCGGGCTATGATTCGCTCTCGTAGTGCTTTGATCACTCCCTCTGCTGTCGCTCTTCGCATGGGTACCAGTTCACACCACTTGGAAAATTTGTCGAAGAAAACTAGCAGCATACTGTTGCCATGTCGTGTTCGAGGTAAAGGTCCGACAAAATCGGCACATAAACACGACCATGGTTCATTTGGAATTTGGGTGAGCATTTTTCCGGCAGGCATTCGCTGAGTTATTTTATACCGCTGGCAGATTTCACAGCTGTGGACGTAACGGTGGATATCGCGGGACATGCCCGGCCAATAATACCGACTGGCGATCTTGTGTAACGTTTTTCGCGCACCGAAATGACCCCCGGCAACTTCGTCGTGATTTTCTTCGAGTACCTTGTTTCGTAACTCGGTGGAGACACAAAGTTTCCACGGGTTACTTTCTTCGTCGTTATTATCCCTTTGAAAATGGCGGTACAATTGTCCGTTTACGATGGCATAGTCGGGGTATTTACCGGGATTTTCTCTGACCTCGGCCATGCGCTTAGATAGCCAGCAGTGGGTGGTGGAGGGATCTGTTTGCATTAGATTTACTTCTTCTGGTAGCTGCCTGGATAGCGTGTCGGCGATGATATTGTGTTTGCCCTTTCGGTACGAGATGGTAAATTGGTATTGTTGTAATTCCAGCGCCCATCTCGCCAGCCGACCCGTGGGGCTCTCGATCGAGTTCAGCCATTTTAGCGCTAGATGGTCTGTAACTACCATGAATGGATATCCCTCAAGGAAATGTCGTAGTTTACGTATGCCCCAGACTATGGCTAAACACTCCTTTTCGGTGGTAGAATAGTTCTTTTCAGCTGGATTTAGGTGACGACTCACGTATGCTATAACGTGTTCCTCTTCCTGTAGCTCTTGAGTCAGCACGGCGCCAAGCCCAAATTCGCTGGCATCGGTTTGGAGCACGAAGGGTTTAGAAAAATCGGGGCAGGCTAAAACTGGCGCTTGTGTGAGTTTACTCTGCAGTGTCTCGAAGGCTTTTTGTTGCTCCTCGCCCCACTTCCAGTGCTTGCCTTTCTTGAGGAGTTGAGTCAAAGGCTGTGACAGTTCCGCGAAGTTTGGCACGAAACGGCGATACCATGAAGTCACACCCAGGAAACGTCGGACGTCCTTTACACACTTGGGGGGTATCATCTGTGTTATAGCTGATACCTTGTCCGGGTCAGTTTTGATGCCGTGTTTAGTCACAACGTGGCCTAGGTATTTCAACTCGTCCTTAAAAAATTCGCACTTATCGATATTGATTTTTAGGTTTGCCTGGCGGAGCCGACGGAAAACTTCCTTCAGATTCTTTAAGTGTTCTTCGAACGTAGTGCCGATAACGATGATGTCGTCTAGGTACGCAAAAGCATGGGGTTCCATCTCTGGCCCTATGACGTTATCGAGTGCCCTTTGGAAGGTGGCCGGTGCGGAATGCAAGCCAAATGGCATAACCTTCCATTGAAACAGACCTCTACCTGCGACTGCAAAAGCGGTGTACTGCTTACTTTGCTTGTCCATGGGGATTTGCCAATACCCGTCCTTGAGGTCCAGGCTGCTGATGAACTTAGCATTCCGAAGCCTGTTTAAGATTGCATCTATTCTTGGCAGCGGGTACGCATCTGGAACTGATCTGGCGTTTAGCTGTCGGAAATCCATGCAGGTGCGCCAAGACCCATTTTTCTTACGTACCAAGGTGATCGGGAAGCTGTAGGGACTACGTGATGGCTCGATACATCCCTTTTCTATCAGCTTATCCACTTCTTCATCGATGATCTTCTGCATCGCTGGATTACGCTGGGCGTAGCGGATCTTTATGGGACGGGTGTCCTTCATGACAATACGGTGTGTAGCTACAGTAGAGAGTTCGCGAATTTCTTGAAATTTTGGTAGTTCCCTTTTTAGAAATTCATCGATTGCCCGTTGTTGGTCAGCTTGGCTGTGATGTGCCATAGAGATTGCTAGAACGGGAGTTTTATTTCGTCTTTGTTTGCTTACCTTTTCAGTGCTTGCCCGCGGTCCCGGTTTTTCTCTATCTGATGCGCCCGATGTCACAGTAAGGTTTGCACAGCTAAACGTAGCCTTGAAGGCGTGCAGTATGTCTAGTCCTATGACCAGATCGACCGTAGCCTGTTGCATAACTAAAAATTGGCACGTGGACATCATATTCCCCAGGGTAACACCGAGGTTTACTCCCTTTGTGATGATACTTTTGGAGCCGTCGGCCAGAACAACATCAATGTCTACGTTTATGAAGGTGGGGTGCCGCACTAAATGTTTCACCATCTTGGGCGAAATGAAACTCTTGGTGGCCCCTGTATCGATGAGCGCATTGCATAGTTTATTCTCAACCAAAATTGTTGCGCTGAGTTTATCGTCCCACGACAACCGGGTGAGATTAGTTGATTTCTTGTGAGACACCGGGACACTTTTAGGTTTTGATCCGCTTGTGGTCGGCTCTTCTTGTAATATCATGCGGTGTTGTTCCCCCCGGCCTGGGTGGGAGTTTGTAGGGATACATTCCAAATCAGCCGCCAGGTGAATTAAGTCGTCAAGCGTTTCGAAGTCTTTCCGGCGAATATACCACTGGTAGTCGGGCAAGGCGTTGCGAAATATTCTTTCGAGCTTCTGGTCGGCATCGAGGGTCGAGTGTCGCATCAGATTTTGTAGGCCCAAAACATAGTCCTTGAAAGGTTCACGCTGTCGCTGGGTCCGCTTTCGGATTTCATCATCCAGCTTCTCAAAGTATCTGGGAGGAAGAAAAAAATCGTAAAAATCGGATTTGAACTGATCCCATCGTGCCCAGTGTTTATGATTATTCCGCAGCCAGATAAGCGCTCTGTCTCGGAACAGCTCCGTCATCGACCTCAACACATCGTTCAGTTCTAAGGCGTACATTTCGCTTAACTCTTCTACCCTCTCGATGAAACCCAAGGGGTCTTTCCCACCATCATACTTCAGACCCCATTTGCGGACTATTTCTATGGCGAGGCCTCGTGTTTCCGCTTCTGCTTTAGCTGTCGTCGTAGACCTTTCTCTGACTTCAGGTTTCGGCGATGATGCTGTTTGGCTCTCGGCACTCTTTCCCGGTATTTGGAGGCCTGGCGCGGATGAGGCAGACGCTTGGTGGTCATGTGTTGTCTGGATGTCCAACAGGGTTTTGAGTTGTTCGTCATCGTGCACAGAGGCAATGAATTTGGCGAATCGCTTTCTCAGCTCTTCGACTGTTCCACTGGTAGTTTGTTCAAACATCCCCAGGTAATTTACTAGTTCCTCCTTCTTCAGGAGATAAACCCAGGAGGATCGTAACATATTTCCGGTCGCAGTCATAGCACACCACGGTAAGAACCAAGTCTTCTTATATTTCTTTTAGTTTTATTTTTTTTTTTCAAAAACTGGATGAGGTTGAATAGCAGCGTATATGGAGGTGAATATCAGTGGTTTTAGTATGTCTTAAAATTCCATAAAATACTAATCAACAATTTGTTTTTTTTTTTTTGTCAATAATATTATAAAAAAAAAATTCTTTTTTGTTTGTTTGATTTTGGACAATTGTCCCTGCTCGGGCGCCAATGTAACGACACGATTTCGCTGGGTGCTGGGGTAGAACTCAGCGGGGCTCAGGGTCGTTGCAAAAATAATGAAAACACAAATATTTTCTTATAAATCTTTTCTTTTTTTCATCAATAATAATTTTATTTAAACAATTTGTCTTTAAGTTTCAACAATAATGAAAACACAAATATTTTCTTATAAATCTTTCCTTTTCATTAATAATAATACGATACGATGAACCAAAAACGAGGGCCGACTTTTGGTTGTCACAATACATTTCTTTACATTATAGTTTAGTACGATTTGGCCCATTTATGTATATACCTTTGCATGATCCTGGAAAATAGAAATTACAATTATTTTTGCACTCCATTTTAGTTCCGTAGGCAAACCCTAAATGCAACTGCAGTTTTTATAAAATGATGTTTTTATGTATGAGCAGTTGTTTGTAGTGTTTATGAGAGCTTGCTGCATGCATCATGCATGCTTCTCGTGTACGAATAGTTGGGTGAAACAAAAACATGTGAATAGAATGGGAAGAAGCAAGTGTACGAGTGTTAGTAATGCGTGTCATAAGGCAGTTGTTACTAATGTTTATTAAAAGTTTTGTTTTAATATTTTTTTTTGCTTAATAATTTTGTGTCTATTTTATTGGGTAAAGGAAAAAGTTAAATTCGTTTCGATTACCAGCAAAAAATTGCTTGCAGTCATATAAATATAAAAGCGAATGAATGAATTATGAAAATTCATTAATTCAATAAAACTGAACTTTAGCCTGATAATATTAATTTTCATATGTACATCAATATAAGTTCAAATAATAATTACGTTTATTCGTAATAATATAAAAATATTAATTTATGAAAATTTTCATAAAATTACAGTTTTTATGCGATCAGAGGAGTATTTATTGTCAACCAGGTGACAATATTAAATTTTTCTTTATTCGTAATACTTTATCTAGGCGCACGGTATATTTTAGTACATTTTCACTCACTGACTCAGTCATCAATATTATTGGGCACTTCCAGTAAAGCTAGACAGCTGAAACTTAGTACACAGGTAGGTCTTGGTGTGAAATTAACCAGAAAAATATGAAAACGGTCCCAGGGGGCACCTGGGTGCCCCTTCTTTGTATGGGGCACTTCAGGTATAGCTAGAAAGCTGAAATTTGGTACACAGGTAGGTGCTGAAAAAAAATAACAAAAATGATTTTTAAAGGGGCACTTTTCACCTAGTGGGAATAGGGTGCCCCTTTTTTGTATGGGGGAATTCCAGTATAGCTAGAAAGCTGAAATTTGGTACACAGGTAGGTCCTGACGAGCAATTAACAAAAATTATTTTTAAACGGGCTTTTTCCTCCTGAGGGGGACTAGGGTGCCCCTTCTTTGTATAGGGCAGTTCCAGTATAGCTAGAAAGCTGAAATTTGGTACACATGGAAAATTAACAAAAATGATTTTTCAACGGGCACTTTTCACCTAGGGGGAGTAGGGTGCCCCTTCTTTGTATGGGGCACTTCCAGTATAGCTAGAAAGGTGAAATTTGGTACACAGGTAGGCCCTGATAAGCAATACACATAAATATTTATACAAAAACAACATAGAAAAAAGAAGTGAGATCAGCATAAAAATATAAATTTCTAGGTGACCTGTAAGCTTGGCAAAATTGTTTTGCCTTTCTAATATGGGAAAGAATTCTTGGAAAAATATTGCCAAGCTTACAGGTTGCCTAGAAATGAGATAGAATTGTACCTATCAAGAACTTGATCCTTATTTTGATCTCAGAATTTTTTACGGCCGAAATTTTTTGAATACGAACTTGGCCTTATTTTCACATATATGTTTTTGTGCGGATTCTTTTTATTTTATACAACGAAAGGGATGTAAGTAATTATTTTTCTAAATGATTGCACAAAAGAAACAGATGTTTTGGCATCCTATAACACAATATTGAAACGATTTTTTAAAATCGGTCAGATTTTTGTAATATTTTCCTGAGAATGAATCGTACGATTGTGTAGGATAGTGAAGCACAGCCTTTAGTTGACTATGTGCTGGCGATATCTTAAGTGGTGTCGATGACTTGAGCAACCACCGTAATGAGAATTTTTGTGAACTTAATTTTGAATACTTCTTTGTTTTGTATGTATATTTGCGTGAAATTTTCTGCTGATTCAAATACCAATTTAAAGGTCTTGATTTATTTCTATTAGCCACCGCTATATACATACACTACGAAATGACATATTACCTAGGCCAATATAATCGTTTATTTTATTTTCTGGTTGTTTAGGCGGCAATTATTTTTAACTTAGTTTTTGTTTGATTTCTTTCAAGTTTGTTGAACTATATATTTTTGAAGCGTTTATTATAATTGTTGTTTCTGCTTTTAGCTTTATGCTGTATTGTTTTTTTCGTTTTCTTTTTTTTATAGGTATAAATTTAATAGTTTTTATGTCTAAAGGCATGTTCAGGAGATGCAAATAATTTCTAGTGAAATAATACAATAACTTTTGTTAATTGCCCATTAATGAAGAGCACAGAAACTTGTAGTTTGCACCCATAAGTCCATTAATATTTATGTGAATAAATTATAAAACAAAGAAAACTTTAAATTTTTTAAGTAAATATGTATGTATGTATATTTAATTAGTTGCTCCGTCTAATCTTTACCTTCAGCTTTGTACTGCTCATCATAATAAACATTTTCGTCATCACACCGAAATTGAAAATATTTTAACATCAATTCTAAAAATAAAAGCAATATAATTTTGTAATAATTTGCGTGAGTAAAAATTTATTTTTATTTCATAATGAACGAATTGCAATACAAACGCGCTTTCAAAACATTATTAAAAAAAAAACAAAAATATTATATTTTCGCAATTAACTAAAATAATTAAAGAAAAAAAAACCAAAGAATTGTGAACTGATAAAAAATGGTTCCTTTTAATTTTATAAGATTCCTTTTCAATTTGTCAGTTAGAGAAACATGCAAATGAAAAGCTCTTATGTAGTTTTTATTTCAACTTTGATTGGTAGAAACTCTTTTTAAAGAAAAAAAAAAAAAAAACAAAATATTTAACTATTCATCAAAAATTTTTTATTGCAATCATTTTTTTTTCGTCAATATTTTGTTAAATATAATATTTGATCGTCACAGTGTGACATAGATTACAACCCACAGAAAACATTTTAAGTCATATCGTTTGTTTAGAGGTTTCTTTTTAAGTTTGGGGTATTTTTAAGTTTGTCATTCCGTGTGTTATTATCACATTTTTCATATGAGACTCATAAAGTATATATGTATATATGTATCCTTATAGATAAGGACATATGTGGCTGGGTGAACGGTATAAAAGATGCGGCACAGCCGAATATTGCAGTCTTACTTGTTACAATCTTGGCTGGATGCGAAACCGCTAAGAATATTTTACAGTACCTGGTGATCATACTAAATAATACCTCAGCAGTTTTCTTTGTATCCTGTGCCTCGTTTCTGTAACGAATGTGAGTCTTTCTCGCATCAAAAGGTTAATATCCTTCTGTGAAAAGCATAATGATAGCCAAAAATTTATATTTTCGTAATTTTTTTAAGTTTTGCAGGGTGGCTCATATAAAAATTCTACTAATATTATATGAGTCATCCTAGGTGACAAGTAAAGGATGTTTATATAGAGCGACTCAAGTTTAAATCATAGTAAAACAAGAAAATATATTTTTAATATCAATGAAACGGTCTTTACACAGAAAAAAATTAATTTCGCATTCAATTACTAAATTCATAATCCCATTTACATTTTTAATTGGAATGGGACCTATCACGAAATTTGTAAAACTAACAACCACAATTCGTAAATAAGTAATAGAAAAAAAAAACACACGTATGTATGTTATTGTAAAAATCAGACAAAACCAAAAATCAGACAATGATATTAATAAAAGCAAAGAAAACATAAATAAAACATAAAATTGAATGCAAACAAATATTTGTTAAGAAAAAAAATATGCATATTTTTTTCTGTGTATTGGGAAGAAAATTTTATGAAATTAATTTTTAAATATGATTTCTGCCATGTGGCCGCCACGGCTGGCGCGTAGAAGGCGCAACCTGGAACACCAATTGCAACAACTTTTCGCAGCATTTGCGGACGTATTTCGCCGATAACTCTTCGAATGTTGATTTCCAGGTGTTCAATCGTTTGTGGTTTATCGACGTAGACAAGTGACTTAACATAACCCCAAAGAAAAGAATCTAATGCGGTTAAATCCCACGATCTTGGTGGCCAATTAATTGGCGATTCATGATGAAAATATAAAGCAAACTAAACAAAAAATAACTATTAGCTGTTAAATGGGTGCTCAAATAAAGCAGTGATGCCAACTCGAAGTTGTGACAATCTATAAAAAACGCCCCTTTTAATCTCACATATTTTTTCGGTGTGAGAACTTTTCACAAGTTACAGAAACGAGGTACTGACATATAGTGAAACTTACAGAGAAATGTTTAAAAATTTAAAAGTAGAGTAAAAAAACAGTTTTGTGCGATAACTACGGAATTAACCCTAGAAAACATTTCAATTCTCAAATGATATCTGACGTTCAATTTGTATTTCATGCTTAAGTGTCTTTGAAGACTTATATAAGATGTTTTTTGAAAATGTTTTTGAAATACTTTGCAGTCCTCTTATAATGCCGTTAAATAGAGATTTTTGTCCTTTTTTGAAAAGAAAGCAATAAAAAGTTCCATATTTGCGAAACTTTAGAGGGTTAACATAAGAGTGCTATACATATGTACCTTATAAATTGATCGTAAGGATTACAGGATTTCCAATGAAGATTGACTATAAAAACAATTTTCTAAAAATTTCTGCTCTAAACTTACAAAGTAATTTAATTTTTTTATATTATTATTACGAATAAACGTAATTATTATTTGAACTGTAATAATGTATAAATGAGAAATTATTATTATTAGGCTTAAGTTCAGTTTTATTGAATTAATGAAAATTCAAATCACTATGAGTTTTCTATTTTTGAAAAACATTAGCATGTGCAATCAGATTAGCAGAACGTATCAGTATACCGATGTCAAGGCCGCTTCACCTCTCATCAGCGTTTATTTGTCCATCTTAACAATTTTCGTAAGGTGGATACTAATTGGAAAGAATATCAACTATTTAACCAAGTTTTCAACAGAAATAGAATACGAGAATTAATTTAATTCATTTTTATTCTATTTTTACATATTGAAACAATTTTTGTTAGTAAATAATTTCCCATGTCTGATTGCTTACTACTAATATTCAACAAACTCTCATAAAATAGCTTAATAATTTTTTTAGTCGCCATCTGCCCAAATTATTCCTTAGATCCTTGTAAGTTTTTTTTTTTGGCTACAAAGAAAAAAAGAACATTACAATCGGTGGCTTCTTTCGCACATTTACTTATCTGTCCTCCTGTAAAATAAAAACAAGTAACCTTGAAACGTTCATAGTCACCAGATATGTATTCTCATCTTAATCAACATCTTAAAAGTTTGTTGTTTCGAAAATTAAATAACTTTGTAGGAAATAAAAATTCTTTGCATTTAAATGAAACTTTGTTTTTCCTAGAAAAAAAGGGGGCAAAATAAGAAATAATTGTGGTTCTTTGTAACTGCAAGCTTCACTTGCAACATACGACAAGGCCGGGATAATATGCAGGAGCTTCAAACAACTGCACAACTAACTGTCTTCCAGCCCTTAAGGCTTCACAGTATATTTATTTATATACTTGAAGTTTTTGCCACAACTTTACAATGTTTAATTAATTAAGTTAAAGAACTAGTCAGTTTAATACTCTTCTGCTCTTTTTTTTGTAAATTAACATTTTTTCTCCTTTTGTTTTTGGACATTTGGTGTTGCTGCTGCATATAACTCTCCGGCTGCTGGATTTTTGTTCGTTCTACTTATTTACGTTACTTAAGTGTTTTTCTTTTGTTGTTACGTTTAAAGTTTTTTTCTTGCTGTGCATATGCAACACAATAGAAAGAGCGAATTTAATTAATGCTGACACGCTTGAATAATTAAAATATTATTTTACTAAAAAAGATGAAGAACTTATGAAATATAGAAATAAAAGTATACATATAAAAATGAGATGTGCAATGTAAGTGCTTTCATACTTTAATATAGAATAAATGTGATGCGTGGGTAGCTTGATAAGTTTGTGTTCTTCAAAAGGCAATATCAATTTTAATCATTTAAATCAAAAGCAATTTTTTTTTAAAAACAGCTGCATTGCAGTTGTTGAAAACGAAACAGTTTTTAATGAAATTTAATTAAATCCTTATTCAGTATTTGGTGCAAATGATGTCTTGCAAAAGTATATACCAAAAATATTGTAGATAACAAATAAAAAGCTAAATAAAATAAATAAAAGCTAAATTTAAGTTATCGAATAAATATATTCTTTTTTATCTTTATTGAAAGTGTACTTTAAGCTAAAACTGTTCGATAAACTACAGCGAATTAAATTTTCTTAAGTTATATAGAAGATAGTTTTAGGAGCAAAATACTAATTTTCTTTGCTGTGGATTAAAAGCATTCATTCCGCCTGAATGTAGTTAGCAATTTTTCGCTCCGGTATTGTTAATTGA
The DNA here is from genome assembly GCA_947311025.1 of Lypha dubia. Lineage (NCBI taxonomy): Eukaryota > Metazoa > Arthropoda > Insecta > Diptera > Tachinidae > Lypha > Lypha dubia. The sequence continues at coordinate 12,189,631 of OX371264.1, forward strand.
TTCTATTTTATATTGAAATTGTAATAACGACTTTAGTTACAGATACCCTGCAGTCGGCGTAGCTAGCGAATGACTTGCTATTTCGCTAACCATAAGTCGTTAGCACTAACTAACACACTAACTACTAGCAATGCACTCGACTGATGATTTGTACATGGGGATGACATTGACGGTCAGCAAAACTCAACTATTTCGCTAGTCTTAATGGGTACATTAAGATCACTGATGATATTTCCTTAATGAAAATACTACAGAAATTTAAATGTTTTGCATTTTTGTTTATTTATCAAATTTCTTTTTCAATATTTACAAAATTTTCAATTAATGTTCTTTTTCTTTTTTTATGCTAATTTTACCTTTCTAAAAAAAAACACATTTTTTTACTAAAAATTTAACATTCACTGACCACGAAATTCTAATTGTACGCCAACACAAAATCATAACACTTTCATAAAATCTTTTTTTCAATTTTTTTTTTGTTGATTTTCTTTGGGCACAGTTTTTTTCAACTCGTAAAAAAAAATTTGAGGTTGAAGGCGGCATTAACATTTATGCATGTACGGAGTGCGTGTACATGTACATGAGTGAGAGAGTCAAAAGGCGAACTCTTGCATTACTTGTAACCAGTGAAGTAGTTATTCGATTTTTTGTTAGGATTTCGAGTCAATTTATGATTTGGGCCCTGATTTTCGCTGTGACACAAATTGTTATCGCATCGCTCGATTTTAAAAAGTAATCGAAATTTAAAACACCATAAGAAATTTGATTTTAGCAAAACTCGAATACAAACTGCAAAAATCAATTTCTACAATTTCAATGAATGCCATTTTTCTTAAATATGTCGTTCATGGCATTATCAAGATCTCTCGAATTCTTTTCCTCCCACTAATTTCTCCTATTTCGGATATAAAAGAAAAATAATTTTTTTTGGAGATAATTATTAAGAACAGAATGGATGAGGCAAAAAACTCGAACGGTACGTCGACTGTTTTAAGCATCTACACTAATTTTATTTTATTTTTGTTAGGACCAGCATGTGCTGTTAATGAACACCGTGTTGTCCTTAAAAAATGCCGGGTTTCGGGAACAAGCTCCCCGATTTCGTTAGAACACATACAGTTGTAGTAAGGAGAAAACAAAGAAACAAATTTCAAATTGCGACGATGCTCCAGTGTGTCAATGGATTTGGCAACCATACTGTCACCCATAGGCATCTTCGCCCTCTCATGTACGCGATCAAGTTATTTTAAAATACACTATGAAACACCGGCCCATACATGAGGATTGAATTCTATTTTCTGTCGAAAATAGATAGCATAAATATTAAGGAGATCAGATGGAGTGAAGTATATGTCTTACACTGTCTTAAAAAAACTGAAGCACTTGAGTGCTTTTTTGCGACATAAAAAATATAATCAGTCCAACGAATATCACACTGGATATTTATATCAAGAACATCAAGAGCTTCTGGAGTCTGTGCGTTAAAATCGATGAGATAACATCTAATAACAACTCGTATAGTGCGATCTCTGAGAAAGATCGCCACAAATCGGATGGAGCCATTACCGACACCAAAAGCAAAAAGTGCTTTATGCTGCACTATATCAAATGCCTTGTAAATATCTAGAGACACCACTTAGTTTTCGCCAAAGTGATGTATGGAGTGACAAATCTGAACATTACCGTTCGAAATCCTATACTTTTTGCCCCCGATTCTGCTTATTAATTGATGAACAATAGTTCTGTGTCCCTTCATTCCAAAAAAAAATAACGATAATCTATCCAGTGCAGAACTAATCTACATTAATTGTGCCACAGACCGAACATATAACGATTTTTAATTAAATCGTTACAATTTATGTTTCCAATTTCATGCTTTTCAAAGCATACACAAGAAATCACAATTCAATTTTAAAATCTCAATTTGTTCGGAACTTTTGAAATTGTAATAAAACAATTTGTAGTTTTGCAACAATTTAATTCTGTAATCAAATGGAGGAAAAAAATAACACCACAATCTGGCATTTATATTTTTTTATAGTTTTATTTTTATATAATAAATTTGAAACAATGCAATTGTAATAATAGTTTGGTGCTAGAAAAACTCGAATAGGGCAACACAATATAAAAAGTTAAAAAAATATATATATTAACCCATTAAAGGTAATAGAACCGATTAAAACTTTAAAGAGGTTACCTGAAGTGACTTAAATCAATTTGGCCCTTATTTACGTTTAATGGTTTAATATCAGTTTTGCTATTTCTTTCAAGTGGGAATGATTGCAAGTGGTCGGTAGGTCGCCTGCCTGCTCTGGGTATTTGACACTGCCAACGACAGCTGCATATTGTTGTTTTAAAGTTTGCAACAAAACAGAATAATGGAACCTGATGAGTTTTCAGTTTTTAGTTTTTTTTTTTGCTTTGGCTTGTCGCGTTTATTTCATTTTTTCTATTATTCCTCTGTTTCCAACTTTGGTTTCTTAATTGGGAATTTACTGCTGTTGGTGTTTGTTTGAAAAGAAACCTCAACACAATACAGGTCATCAGGATGTTAGCCAATTCTAACAGGAATAAATTTCCAGATTACATAAAGCGTCTCCTCTCCACCTGTCCGCCATTTTTTTTTTTCGTTTTTTTTTTTTTTAAATGCCATCCAGTGTTGTGTGCACTCATATTGTTGGTTGCCAAGGATGATGTGGTTCAAATAGAATTACAACGAAATTGTGGATAATATCATTGTTTCTTTGTGTAAATATTGTTGTTTTTGGCCGGTGTTGTTGCACAGAGTACTTTACTTTTCTGTTATGTAGAATGAATGAAGGAGTGTATGTATATGATATGTATATCCATATTGTTTGTTGTTGTACAATATTTTTTTAATATTTTCGTTGCCACATTGCACAGTTGAAACTTTATTGAATTTTTGTATACAGTATTGCTACTGTATTTAAATCACATACATATGCAAAGTTCCCAAACAATGCAACAACTACAAAACCGATGCCTTGTATGCTTTCTTACTGCGTTAAAAATGTGATGCTTTGTTCAAACACAAAGCAATTGACGTTTTGGAAGTCAGCCATTGTGCTTAAGCTACTGTCAGAAATCAACGAAAAGCATGTCAAATGCTTAAGTAAATTATTGACGACTTTTATGTGGCTTTGTGCTTATTGTACTTAAAGACTTTCTTCGCTGAGTTCTAAATATATGAACTATTCAAAAATTATTTTCTTCTTATTTTTCCAAAAATTGATTTTATGTCTACGTAAAATTAAGCTAAAACCATAACGAAGCCATTTATTTCAATTTTTGTTATGTTAGAAATCAAAATGAAACATTCAAAAATAAAAAGTATTTACTAACAAATCCAACAGTTTCAACAATTTTCAATAATTAAACGTATAAGCAGCTGTTTGCTTAAGCAAGGTACGATTGCTTTCCGTGCTTGCTTAAGCAAATGACACTTGACGAAACTTGACGAAAAGTTCTTAAGTACATTATACTTGGCAACATTTTGTTATATGTATTTGCGCAGTTGCTTAAGGTAGCTTAAGCACATTATAGTTAGCCCTTTAGTCTCGTTCTAGATGCGTGCATCCACATTATAATTTTCTATTATAGTGAACAAATTAATTTAGCTTTTGCAGGTATCGTTTTCATTTCTGTAACAGCAATCGAAAATTACATTTTACCAGAGACATCGCTTATCCTGATTCTTGTTGGTTGTAATGGATTCACGATATTATTTCACTTATAAAAGTTATTCCAATAAGAGTGATATGATTTCTTTAAAAAAAACACACACTTATTGTTAAGGCAATTCAAAAGTTTTTTTATTTAATGTGTGGAACAATCGATAAAATTAAGTTCAAAATAAAACTTCATTCAAATGGCCTCCACGACTTGTTCTGCAGGAATGAATTTGATGAACCCAATTTTCGAGCACTTTTTCCACTAAATCAATTCGTATGTCATGAATGGCACGTTCAATATTGACTTGTAAAGTTTAAAGAGAGTCTGGTTTATTTCAAAACACCAATGACTTCAAATAACCCCACAAGAAATAGTCTAATGGTGTTTAATCACAACTTCAATATCACAATTTCTTGAAATAATCGAATATCCAAGATTTTCCCGAAATAATTCAATTGTTTCACTTGCTGTGTGTCAGGTAGCCCCGTCTTGTTAGAACCAAATGTTGTCAAGATCAACTTCTTCCAATTTCGGCCATAAAAAGTTTGTTATCATCGATCTATACCGCTCTCCATTGACAGTAACGGTGTTAAAAGCTTCATTTCGAAAGAAGTACGGACCGATGATTGCAATAGACCAAAAACCACAGCAAACTGTCAATTAAGGTGAATGTAATGGTTTTTCATGAATAATTTGTGGATTTTTTTCGCACCAGAATCGACAGTTTCGTTTATTTACCGCACCACGCAGATGAAAGTGAGCCTCATCGGAGAAGATGATTTTCTGAAAAAAATCGTTATCGTTTTCAAGTTGTTCCAAGGCAAAATCAGCAATGTTGTTCTTGCGTACATCTCTGCATGATGAAATTGTAAACACTACTGAATACAAGGAAAAACAAATGACAGATCATGATATGTTACAAATGACCGAAACGTCACTTTAAAATCATATCATCCCTGTTGGAAAACCTTATACATCAGAAGTCGAAAATCAACTGAAAATATTGAAAAATTTCTTAATATGAAAATTGATCGAGAGATGAGAAAAACTACTGAGAGACGAGTAAGGTGGGGTGGGGTTAATTTTCAGGTGAAGGAGCGTTTGGGACATGCCAATCAATAGGCGCATGTCACGGAGAGGTTTGATGGACATCTGTGAAGGGAGGGCAAAATTCCCGGCATAACATCCGCCGGAAGTGACCTCAGGTGAGTGTGTGTGTGTGGCTGCGTGGACCGAATTCTCTTCTACTTGCTTCGGGTCCCATAAATTTGTATAGAAGTTTTTTTTCAACTGGCTGGTATGATTTTTTTTATTATCGCGGTAGCCAAAGCTATCATTATTAACTGCATACATACACATACACATACAAACATAAAAATAAGATTAGCTAACCCACGATAAATAATTTATTTTTAAAACATAAATTCTTGAGAATATCTCGAATAATTTAATAGTTTTTATAGATAAAAATAATATATATCGATATTGATTTCTATACATAATCTCTCTATGTGTGTGTGTGTATACATCTGTGATAATGTCCGGTGATCATATCTTCATATTCTCATTAATGTTAATGAATTTTTCATTGCTAAAGACGATTCATTTTCAATGTTTATTTCAATGTCTTGAGCATTCGAATGTACTGTTTATTCCAATAAATACTTGACGTTGTTAAGATTAGCAGCGTATTATCTTTTATTATAGAAAAGATGTGTTTTATTAAAAGACGAGCAACAATGAATTGATTGTAAGTAATCACATGTAGCCAGGTCAGGGTTTTCTACAAGATGTTGTTGGAATAAATTGATCGATTTGCTACGATAAGCATTAAAATACTTTGTTTATAATTGATTTTACAATTACATATATTTCAAGATAATACAATTGCTGATTAAAAATAAATTATCAAAATATACTGATAACTCTTCTTAAGCATACACTGGGTGTAATTCATAATTAAACTGACTAACATATCAGTAGCATTGATTTGTAACTAATGCTAATTGATTACTAATTCGCAATTATTTAAAAATTAACATCTGATCCAAGATTTCCAACGAATTTTTCTTTCGTACAAATTAAATTTAAAACAAAAACAAATTTTTAAATTAAATTTTTAGCATTATTGGTAGTTGAAACTTTTTTCATTAATCATAAAAAATTATTCAAAATAATGGTAATGAAAGTCAATGCCAATAAAAATCCAATTCCAATGAAAACATCCAATGCCAATTATAACATCCCATGTATTTTCTAACTATACATATGTATGTACTTATGTATACAAATGTAAAACTTTTTTGAAAGTGAAAATTTATAATTTAATTCTGAAATTGTTTAATTAATTAATCAATTCAAAATTTTATTCTCATTCTTATTTCTTTTTCTTTCAGGTATGTGTGTATGTAATTGTGGTAACCTTGCCATAGATATAAATATGATGTAAACATCTGTATTATAAATAAAGCAAATTCAAGTAAGTACTCGTCGGATAAAACTTTGTTTGGCCTCTATCGATAACAAGGTCTTTGTTTGAATATTTTTTTGTAAAGCAATAACCATTAAACGGTTAATATCCGTTTTATTTTGTTTAAAAAAAAATTCTGGAAAAATCTGTGTTCCTTTGTTTTAATTTCTATAGATCTTGAAGCTCCGAAAATAGAAATATATACACATACATTTGTATGTATGCACGTGAATTCAGGAAATTTGTTTTATACAAACTTATTTAAAGCCACACGTGGCCTTTCTTCTCGTTGCTTTACAATCTGGCTGCTACCGAAACTGTTATTAAATCATGAATATGAGAGAAAATGAAATGTGAACATAAAATGCCATATAAACAACAAATTTTCTATATCCTAAAAAGTTTTTCAGTTTATCTTGTTTTCTCTGCATTTATCTGGCGGAAAACATAGAATTAAAAATGAAATACAAAACAAAATATTTCAATTTGTTTAGTTTTAACAGCAAGCGGCATTTAATACAAGGCTTCTTTCTTGTCGAGTCAGTCTCGTACACGGTGTGCTGCTGTTTAATGAAAATGTAATGTTTGATCAAATTGCATAGAGGATATAAAAGTACATACATACGAGTACAACATATGTACATAAGTATTTTGATTTAATTTAAACCAGTATTTGCATTCAAATGTTAGCAAATATTTAATTTGACAAATTCGCTTTTTAGCAGAGTTCCTATTACGGAAAACGGCTGACAGTCTATTCTCGTGCTATTTTTGACAAACGCAATCTAATATATAGAGAGTAATTAACTACTGTCTAGAGTATCGGCAAAGATACATAGGAGAAAAAACGTGTTTGTACGGGAGTTCTTTGAATTTATGTAAAACTGTTTTTTCTGTGTAAGTTGCACAGGTCGCTAGTTTCATAATATGAATCGAAAACTGGCCCCTAAATGGTGACTTTGTGTTTCCTACAAACAACAGTAATTTTGAACAAACATAAATTTGAATATTTTTAAAATAAAATTACTGAACACTTGTTTTATATATCAAACGCAAGGATTGCAAGATTTTCTATGCTCGCTCATGTGAAAATGTCAGTTAACTCAGAGTCTCTCTCTCTCTCTCTCTCTTTCTTTATGGAAAGAATCGCAGATGTAAACTTTGAAAATACCGATAAACGTCAATAAAGCTATGTAGAGACGATTGTCAGATCTTACAAAATTGTCAGAAAAATGTTCAGAAAATGTCTGCCAACCGTCTGAACTTACAATTTTTGTCTTGCAACGTTGCCAGAAAAAGCATTGTCAATTCATTGTAAGACATCTGACAATCGTGTGAACACTCTACTTTGCCATTGTCAGACATTGTAAGCTCTTTTTTATTGGCAGATGTGTTTAAATTAATGCATCTGACAATGGCACCATTTTCAGATAATTTTTCTATTGGCAATGCTGTCCATAAATACGATTAGCTTTGACAGTTCTGACAAAGTTTAACAACACATCTGGCAATTTTTGCCACACAACAATCTGACAACCGTCTGAACTGACAATTTTTGTTGGCAGATAAATTTATTGTCTGACAATGAAATTGTAAGGTTTTCTTACAATCATCTGAACTGACAAATTACCTTTGGTAACAACAAGTGGACAACAACAGTAGATCTGCCAATCGTCTGTACATAGCTTAAATCATTAAAATTTTGACAATTTCGTTTTGTATTTTACAATGCAATATTTTTTAAAGTTCTTCAACTAAAAAAAGTTTCTTTATTTAATTTGTGCTTATCGAAAGAGCTGCTACAAATGGTAATTAAAATACTGAATTAAGTCTTGTAAATTAAATATTTAGGATAGTTTTTATTGAACATTTTTTTGAACTATTTTTTAGATTTTATTTATTTGTTGCGTGTTAGCAATATCTAGATATATATTTCGTTGGTAGCTATACCAATTCATCAGTAGATGTTTTACCCTTTATGTTTAAAAAAATTCCAAAGCTTATACAAAAACACAAAAACTCACAAATATGTTTTTGTGAATTACAAAGCATAAAAATAGCCTTCAAAAATTTCTCAAACACACACAACAAATAATTTTCCATTATGAATGTATAGGTGTAAAAAAGTAAACACATTCATAATGGAAAATCATTTGTTGTGTATGTTTGAAAAGTTTTTAATGACTATTTTTATGCTTTGTAATTCACGAATTTATTTGTGTTTTCGCATAAATGGATGAGCTTTGGAATTTTTTAAACATAAAGGGTAAAATATCTACTGATGAATTGGTATAGCTACCAACGCAATATATATCTAGATATTGCTAACCCGCAACAAATAAATAAAATTTAAAACATAAATACTTGAGTACCATGCTCAAATAAATGTAACATTTATTTGTATTTTAAAAACTACTCTCAAGTTACACGTTTTTTGTACAACATTTTATAACAACCACTTCTTCTAGTACTACTAATGCAGTGACCACCATATACATACACTAAGCAATTGTATAGAGCCCCACTCTTTCTCTTCCACTACATAATCACTTAATAAAATCTTGTTTAACGGAAGTTTAAAGGAAATTTGAAATATTTCATTTCGTACATTTATTTGACTCTATTCAGCCTGTGAGACGCAGGAAAAAAATGGAAGAAACTTAATTTGTCTGGCTTAATAATTTATTTACAAAAGTAATAAATACATAGTTGGTGAATAAACAGACGGACACTTAATCCTTTTTGTGTATATTTTCAATTTTTTCTTTTTTTTTTATAAAACTTTTTACAGACGCTTATTAAAATAAATACAAAAAATAACTGAAATGTTTTGCAAAATCTTTTACATTTTCACCGTTTTTTTTTTTTTTTTTTTTGAATATGAATGTTATTTTTAATAATTAAAAAGCACTGTTATGAACGGTATTTCTCATATTAATAAAAATATGTAAAATATTGTTAACTGTACTAGTGCTGGCCTTGGTTTTCCAAGTAGAATGCGCTGTTTCTTTTGTATTGATATTTAAGAACAGAACAGTTTTTACTTTTCGAAGGCCAGCTACTGCACCAGCTCAGCATGCTGTTACGTTATACTGTGTGGTAGTCAGAATAATTACACTGAACAAGAAAATCACAATTTTTCGTTATACATAAATAGTTTTCAATAAAAAAAAATATTTCTCCAAGAATTCTTTTCCATATTCGAAAGGCAAAGAAATTTTGCCAAGCTTACAGGTTGCCTAGAAATGAGATGGAATTGTACCTATCAAGAACTTGGGTCCTTATTTTGATCTCAGTACCTTTTACGGCCGAAATTTTTTGGATAAAAACTTGGCCTTATTTTCACATTTATGTTTTTGTGCGGATTATTATTATTTAAGACTTGAAAATAAATTTATAACATATATATTTTTATATATCAATGATATTTTGATGTTATTTTTAGCTCAACCATGTTATTATTTTTCATGTTTAAAAAAGACTCGCTTGCTTTTCCTTTCTTCTAAAATTATTGTTAGGAAAGCAATTGAAGAAAAAACTACATCACTGAGCTGCAAAGGTAACGTTAATTTTTTCTGCAGAAAGAAAGTGACACCTTTGCCTGATTTCAATAGGAAATACTTTTAGTAGCTCTGGCTTTCCTATAAAAAATTGCTCTGTCCGATCAATGTTTTCCCACTGCTATTTCTGCTTATTACAGAAAACTTTGCTAACAAAGAAGGTTATTACAGAAAATACCTAAAACAAAGTTATATCAGCCTCTAGTTTTTGCATATAGTAGAAGAAAACCCATATTGTATGTATGATTATCTCATTGCAAGTCAAAATATTTTATAGAATTTTCCCAAAAGTTTCATCATACACATCTACATTAAAAAAACCACAATCATTTCGTTTTATTTCCTGCACTTTTGTTCAACGTTTATTTGAGTTCATTCAACAAAAAATTTTTTGTTACCAACAACTGCTTTCAAAAGAAAGCTACTGCACGATTACTTACTTATTTGTTTGTTTGCGTTTGTGTGCGGGAGTGATTGTATGTGTGTGTATGTGTGTTCTCTCTAGTTTTAAAAGCAAATTAACTAAATGCACTTTTATTAAATGAACAGAAAGAAATGGGAAATAAAACAACAACAACTGTGCTCGGTACTCTTCACAAGTACTGAACTTAAATGGTAAGTGGTAAAATGAAGGTTGTTTATTTGCTTAAACTTTTGATACGATAATAAAACAAAAACGAAGTAAACAAGTATTGAAGAGAAAAAGAAAATACTTTAGAATTTCTACTCTACAGATTTATGTCGCCATACTTTTTCTCTAAAAGTTAATGGAGCTGCCATGAAGTTCAAAAGGATGCTGTAATAATAAAAGAAAAATTTGTACTAACGATATCTAAATACTGACTAAATAGGAAGAGTTTTTTTTTTGCAATCTAAGCCAGTTATGCTGCAGATGATTGGAATGGTCATTTTTGCGTATACATACATACATATCCATATAAATCTCTCGTAAGGGTGTCTACAGTTCTACCTTGTCTTTCATAAAATTTTTGTTTTCTTTTTTGTTCATACCTTAGAGCCTTTATTGCAACACAGCAAGCACACCAGCACGCCTTTCGAAGTGGGCTCATTAATACGAAACAACGAAACTATTATGGCATCAACTTGGAAGTTTTAAACAAAAAAGGATTTTTCAATTGTTTTTGTCGTTCTCATTATTGTTGTAGTTGGAATCCATACAACTTATGTAGCTACTGATGGAAAAGCACTTCGTTAAAGGAAAAACTTTTAGTTTTACTTGTAGTTTGTGAATATTTTGCCAGCAATATTGGAAGAGAAAAATAAATCTACTGTTCTCTTTTTTTTTGTGTTTGTTACAAAAGGAGAACAATAAGTTTCAAATATTGTAAAATATTGGTAAAATTTTCTGATTACATCCACTGACTTTAGAATAATAATTTTTGTTTTATGATATTTTCATTAGTATTTTCTTTATTTTTTTTTATTCAAAAAGTTTGTTTTATTAGTTTTCTTTAATATAAATAACTATAAATGACATACAAAAAGGAGTAACTCAAAAAGGATAAAAAAAAATACAGAAATTTAACTCAAACATGATATTTATTATCTCGACTATTTACATTTCACAAGTCCATGAAAATTTCAATTTAAATTTTCACCCAACTCCTGTAGAGCTTTAAAAATGTGTATCCTGTTATTAAAAAAAAAAAACATAAAAAGTGTTTATTATAGAGTAACACAATTTTGAATCATAACAAAACCAGGAAATATATTTTTAATATCAATGAAAAGGGCTTTAGTGGAAAGAAAATTTTATGAAATTAATGTTTAAATATGATTTCTGCCATGTGGCCGACACAGCTGGCACGTAGAAGGCGCAATCTGGCACAGCAATTTTCAATAACTTTTCGCCGAGAACTCTGCGAAAGTTGAATGTTGTTCAGGTGTTCAATTGTTTATGGTTTATCGACGTAGACAAGTGACTTAACATAACTCCAAAGAAAATAACTTAAGGCGTTAAATCACAAGATCTTGGTGTTCTTCGAATTAGCCGCTCTGAAGGACATTTCTGTACGCCATAAAATGGAAGAAGTGCCAGATGAGTTTTAGGAATAGAATAATTATTTTGATTAAAAAATTCAACAATTTGCACGCGTTGCTCTGGTGTAAGTCGATTGATAATGAAATTTCAAAGCAAACTAAACAAAAAGCAACTATCAACTGTTAAATGGGTGCTCGAATAAAGCAGTGATGCCAACTCAAAGTTGTAACACTTTGTAAAAAACACCCTATACATATCATTAAAACAAAAAACAAACAAAAAATCTATATCCTTCCCTCTTTTCCGTTTCTCATATTAAACATAATGATGTTATGTACTCGTTTTTGTCTGTCGGTTGCAGATACTTTTATGTTTATACTTAATCAATATATCAATTAAGTGTGTGTTTAAAAAGTTATACACACACGAACATTCAAAAACAGACACGCATATGCTTACATTCATTTAACGCATAAAGACAAAGCTTCACACACGTACAAAAACACAAACACGCACAAAAACATACACACACATATTCACTCATCTTCAGATTAAATTCCAAAATACGCATTATTTATAACTACAGTTTAAACAAACATGTATGAAAGCAACACTTGTAGTAAATAAAGTACTTATGCCACTAGCACCACCAACCATATTTTTACTCCTCCTTCTCTAAGGAGATTGCAAGCAGCCATTAAGTAAAAGGATGTTTTCGTATGTATAAGTTGCAATAACGGCAGCGACTTGAATGATTTCTTGTTTGCGCTGTTTTCATACGTACGTATGTATGTAAGTATGTGTTCGTATCATACGCAAACCCCCGTTTAAACTTCAATGAATTCAATACAACATCATTATCAAGTAATTTAATACTCAAGTAGGCCATTTAAATGAAATATTATGACACTTGATATTCAATATAAATGCTACAATACTTACCTACTTACATAGGTACATTAATTTATATTAAAATATATAGTATATGTATGCATGTACGTATGTATATCTCTTTTTATAATAAAGGGTGTTTTTTATAGAGTATCTCAACTTTAAGTTGGCATCACTGCTTTATTTGAGCACCCATTTAACATCTGATAGCTGATTTTAGTTTAGTTTGCTCTGAAATTTCATTATGAGTCGACTTACAGCAGAGCAACGTGTGCAAACTGTTGAAAGTTTTATGCAAAATAATTGATTTATTCGTCAAACTAATATTGCAGCGGGCGCTATAATTGATTTACTAAAAGAAACTATTGATGAAAGAATACTTTCACGTAATGGCCCAATTAATTGGCCAACAAGATCGTGTGATTTAACCCCATTAGATTATTTTATTTGGGGTTATGTTAAGTCACTTGTCTACGTCGATAAACCACAAACAATTGAACTCCTGGAAATCAACATTTGAAATACGGCCGCAAATTCTGCGAAAAGTTGTTGAAAATTTGTGTTCCAGATTGCGCCTTCTACGCTCCAGCCATGGCGGCCACATGGCAGAAATCATATTCAAACATTAATTTCATTAAATTTTCTTTCCAATAGAGCCCGTTTCATTGAAATTAAAAATATATTTCCTTGTTTTATTATGATTTAAACTTGCGTCACTCTATAAAAAAAACTCTTTTCAAATTTTATGATGTTTTATACACACATACATACATACATACGAGTACATAAGTATCTCTTACATGATATTTGCATGTTCAGCGCTAAATGCAGCTGATGTCTGAGAATTGTTTTCTATATGCAGAAACATCATCGCTAGCTCTGGCTTTCCTTTATATAAATAGGGATGGGTACCAGAGGGTTACTCTGTAATTCGATTCGAAAAGAAAACTGTTCGAATTTATATGTTACTAAATGATTGTCCGGCTTCGTCCGGCAGCTATTTTCTTATATGGGGGAACCATTCTCCCCACTCATTTTTTCCAATTTTGATAGGCGGACGTAGTACCATCTGTCCTTCAACAACATTAATAATTTTGTTTTTATATTATTATTATTACGAATAAACGTAATTATTATTTGAACTTATATTGATTTACATATGAAAAGTAATATATATTATCAGGCTCAAGTTCAGTTTTATTGAATTAATGAAAATTCAAAATTACTAAGAGTTTTTTTTTAATTTTGAATTTTCAGTAATTCAATAAAACTGCACTTGAGCCTGATAATATTACTTTTCATTTGTAAATTAATAATTTTGTTCTACTTGAAATGCGAACGATGACGCTGCTCCTTAATGAGGCAGACGTTTTTCTGTCCATATGATCCGACGCTTCTCGTAAATGAGGCGGACATAGAGCCATCTGCCATTCAACAACAAAAATAATTTTGTTCTGTTTGAAATACGAATTGGTTTAATAGTTTTGTAAATACAGGAATCACCACCTTTCTCCCCTCCTCGTGCCCCTAGCGGTTTAAAATATACCTTAAAACCTAATCTCATACCTACCAAATATGCATAAAAAATTTCATTAAAATCGGTCGAGCCGTTTCGGAGAAGTTCGATAACAAACATCGTAACACGAGATTTTTATATATTAGATTTAAATTACATTTCGAAAACATTTGCTTTCTATTCGAAATATGGAGTTAGCCCCCCAGGTATGGCTTTCCTCTATATAAAAAATGGTCATTAATAGCTCTGGCTTTCCTTTATATAAAGAAAGATCATTGCCAAGTCTGGCTTTCCTCTTTATAAAGAAAGATCATTATTTAAAGAAAACAGCATTTCTAGTTTTCTAGAGAGGAACTCTAACAAATGCTGATGATAGTTCCAGTATTATTTTTATTAGCTGAAAGGGGAGAGCTGCTCGATCCAGTTTTTTTTTTATTTATAATAAAAAAAATAGAAAAAACTTTCGCTTATTGTTTTGATTCACAAGAAGAGATCGCTCACTAACTTAAGTTATCCTTTCGATGAGTTATTTTAGCTGCTTTGTTTTTCTTTTTATTGAACTGTCGCTTATTTTATTTTCCATTTATAGCATTCCCCTTAACTGGTCATGCAAACTTTCTATTTATTTGCTGTCATCAGTACATATACTTTTTGGCACGAATCTCGTGTGTTATCTCATTAGCATAATTTAATCCTCCGTCGCATACATGCTTACATTTGAGTGGCTATAAAATTCATATTTATTATAATTTAATACAGTATACATTTTTTTCTGTTATATAAACTTTTCTTTCGTTTTCCACACCAGACAACACTCGTCTAACTTATACTAAAAATAATTGATTTCAATCGAGTCAATGAAACTTTGCTCTGTGTCGTCGCTGTCGTAGCCCTGGCGGTCTCCATATATATTTTTTTCAATTATAATTTGAGGCTCATGTTACCAGGGCATACTTTATCTGTCAGTTTGTGTGTGTGTGTTTTTTTTTGTCTAACCCAAATAAATAGAGAAAGAAAACAAATAAATGAACAAATGATGCAAAAAGCCAATAACTAAATTGACAGGTGTAATGGATTGACTATTACTTCTACTACTCTGCTGGTACTTATTTTCTTATTTATTTTTTTGTCCACTTTTGTTGTAGTTTTTCCTTCTGTGACATGTTTTTATGGTTTATTTGGTTTTAGTTTTTCAAATCACCCGTTGTACTTCGCCTGTTCTACTTACAGTTTGTGAATAAGCGAATGAATGAATAATTGTGTCGTCTTGGTCGTTGTCATCATTTTAGTTTTTCAAAGAAACAAAAATGGAAATTGGCTAGTGTCAGCTGTTATCACTGACCGTCATGATACATAATAAGCAGCGATTTAGAGACGGAATAAGGGTACAAACAAATAGAAATTAATATGATAAATATTTGCTGCTTATTAATAAAATTATTAAGCAAAAAAAAAAAAAAAGAATGCAATGAAAACCATATGCTTCTAACTATTATTTGCTGACCAATTGAAATATATAAAACACTTGCACATATGTGGCCAGAAAATTAGCACACCCTGAGGGTGCTAATGATTCAAAATTTTTGTTTGCACATTTTATTCACTTTAGAGATTCTACAAATTGTGGCTGGTTATTGTTATGCTGCTGTTAACTGGAATTCATATATTAAATTCTGTTACAAACTGTGTGGTAGGGAAATCTTGGGTTTGGACCTGTTTCGCCACCTGTTGAGAATTTTTACTTTTACTTTTTTTTTCTAAACTTTTGCGTAACAATTACGAACAAACCCAAATGCGCAAGTAAGAATTTATGCAAGTATGGTTCAGTAGTTTTTTTTTTAAGTTTTAAACATCCGAATAAACCGTGATCCATTTTTGCTGTTATAATAGATAAAAATCTCTTGCTTAAATGTTGTTGCTGCTATCATGTCAATCACAACTGCTTTGCTACTTTATACAGCAAAGTGTTTTACATTGTTGTGGTTGTTGTTATTTTGTTACAAAAATTGAATTTATGCAAACTAGCACGTTTTTCATTCTCTCCTTATGTGAATTTGACATTTATCATTTTGTGTGTGTTGAGTGTGTGTGTCTGTTTTTTTTTTCTCAATTTACTTTCTGTCACTTATTCTTCTTTGTTGTCATTATTGCAAATAATTCTTTTGTTATCGCTTAACAATGTTTCTGATATCAATTTACAATTACAATTTTTTATATAATATTGTGTGATATATAATATCGCATTTTACGCTGTTAAACAATTCTCAATCACCAGAAACAATAGTATTTTATTGGGACACATTTTTCATATCGTATTTTTTTATAAAAAAAAAGAAAAGAGAATGCGAGATAGTCCTTTTAGAGCAAAGTAATAGCTGGTCGATTCTTTTAGAGGAAAGTTAGAGCTACACAGAGAAAAAATTTGTTGCCAACCGAATTATGGCGGTGACACTAACTATAAATTCGGTAGACGTAATCAATTTGAGAATTGTCACAAAAGTATATTGGTTACAATTGTGGTATAATGGTTATAATAATGGAATGTTTGTTGAATCCATAGAATATTGGTAGCGGTAACCGATTTCCAACCAATCTTTTTTCTGGGTGTAGCGATCTTCTTTCCTAATAGAGAAAAGTTAAAGCTAGTGATCGTCTTTCGTAATAGAGGAGAGCTAGAGCTAGCGGTAGTCTTCCCTAATAAAAGAAAGCTAAAGCTAGTGATAATTTTTCTATAGTACCAACTTACAACTACTGTTCGTATCTTCATATAGCGGAAAGCTAAAGCTAGCGATCGTCTTGCCTAATAGAAGACAGCTGGTGCTAGCGATCATTAGAGATCGTCTCTCTATATAGAGGAAAGCTAGAGCTAGCAATAGATGTAACATTGAGCTAGTGATCGTCTTTCCATATAGAGGAAAGCTAATGCTAGCGATCGCTTTCCTTATAGAGGAATGCTAATGCTAGCGATCGTCTTTCTTTATAGAGGAAAGCTAGAGCTAGCGATCGTCTTTCCTTATACAGATAACGTAGAGCTAGCGAACTACTTTTCTTATAGAGAAAAGTAAGAGATGGCAATGGTTTTTTCTCTTTATAGAGGAAATCGGTGGTCATGTAACAGCTGTAAAAAATATTAATTTGATGAAAACGACTATAGATGATAATGTTCTCTAGAGGAGAGCAGCTTCTAGAAATTATTTTTCCTCACAGGAGACTAATAATTATTTTTTTTTCTGCTCTTTTTTCACCTGCTTTATTATCAATACAATTCCACAATTGTCATTTGGATTTGCTTGACCAATTCTTTATTTCATCAGTATAAAAAATTCTTCAACAACGAACCAAAAAAAAAAAAAAAAACTACAAAACATATTTAAAAGAGAGAGTCATGGTCAAAACCTCGTATCTGTCGTAAAAGTCTCGCTATGAAAAAGTACAAAACGTGCTAGTAAATGAATGATTGTACATGAACCCGAACAATATAAACTGATTACATGTGATTTATATTGTGGAACGAGATAATAGTTTTAAATGAAATACGGTACAGTGTCGTCCATTCATCTTTCTTGGTATCACCATACAACCGCACAACCCAAAGTAATAGAAGAAAGTCTTTGCTTCGAAAAAAAAAATATACCAAAATTAATGATGACCTAGTTTTTCCGTTTTTGCCATGAGTCTTCTTTTACCTTAGGAGAGTCATAAAAATTATTCTGAAACATTTTTGTTTATTTTTTAAGGGAACAAGTTTTTTTTTCGTTTGTACTGTATATGTTTGTGATGGCTTTTTTTAAATCCTACCGACATATGAAGTCATTTCAGTGGATAGTCAATTCTAAGTTAAAACTAAGTACCAGAATACAGATGAAAATGTTGGCGATGGTGTTGTAAATTTTTCATTTGACAAATATTTACTGTCACAAAGACAAACTTTCAACATATAAGTAAGTTTATGTTGTTATAGAAAGAAGAAATGAAAAGAAAGAAAAAACAAATAGGACAGTTGCAATTGCAGATTGCCATCAATCAATTAAAATAGAAAACAAACAGAAAAATATAATTAAAACTTATAAGAAGATAAATACTGTGCAAAAAGGCATAACTCATTAAAGGGAGCGACTTTGTTCAAACAAATTTAACTTAAAAAAATATTACTACCTCAATGTTGCTGCAGCCTTAAAGCCCTTTGCAATTCCTTTAATTGAAAACTTGCATCAAGTTTTTGAAAAACAATCCACTGTTTTCGAAATTGTTTGTATTTTATGTATTATTGTTGTTATAGATGCAGTACAAGTGCTTTTCATCTATCCTCATATTTACACATGGTTAGATGATAGATAGATACATTGTTATATCAACACGCACACACACTTTTTTATGCTCTGAGACACATCTATTTCATTCTCTTGCAAAAAGCCCACATAAACGACCAACCATTGTGGGAGAAGTTTGGGGGGTTTAGTTTGTTTGTTGTAACGCTATTTTAGGTAGTTTTTGGGGGCGGAATAAACGCTAGAAGAGGAAACACTATTGAAGAAATATATAGAGTGAACTTTTGTGGTAGTTGCAGTTTATGAAAACGAAAATTGGGTCAAAATTATCAAAAAGCTATTAAGACAATAAAATACAACAAATAGCAGCAACAACAGCAACAGCAAGAACAGAAGAAGCAACATAACTGCAACACACTCACAAAGCCTCATTGGGTTATAGAAACCGAAAGACAGACTGACTAATAACGGGACAGAGACATCAAGAGGAAAGTTGAAGAAATTTGAACTTAAACACGTTTTCTAAAGCTTAAACGTCCGTCCACATTCCTACAAAATGTTACCCTACACCCGCCGTCCATGCTTTATTTTTCCTCGATTTATAGATAGAAAACGTATTCAACATACATACATACACACACACCCACACAAGTAATAGAACGTTCGCCCATAAAACTTTGTTGTTGTTGTGACAAGTAAGAATGTATTTTATTAAAGACAAAACATAAAATTACTGAAATTAAAATTACAACAGCATGTCGTTTGAACATAAATTTGTGTTTGTGGAAACTGCAAATAAATGAGATCAAGTACTTTTTGCACAATAATAATTATTTGTATTTGATGTTTTAGTGGGCGGAGTACAATAATATTTATTGGAAACAGTTGATTAAAGGAAAACGTTCTGGCCATAAATATGTCAAGGAGAATTTATAAAATATTATTGTAGTGTTACTTTCAAAGGAGAACTGATACGATCCTTTGTGGTTTTCATCTTATACAATGAAATATTGGAAAAAGAAAAAATGATGAAAAATATATGAAATGTCTTTGTTTTTAGATAAAATGCAGATCTAGGATAGTCATTGTTATGTTGCCGAAAACCATGTCATGTCAGATGTGTTACAGATTAATGTGGGAACCTGCCTTTCGGCTTAAGCTGACAGTGCTCTTAACACCACACCGTGTAAATATTGGTGTTCACATGCAACTTCTTATGCATGGACCACCCACCATGCGTAAATACCTTGCTTAAGTGTTCGAGTTATCTAATCTCTTTTATTATATGTTGTTTCACAACAGCATATCGCAACACCAATTTTCAACAACTTTTCGCGGGAGTGCCACAAAATCCCCAAAAAACAAAATCCCCAAACACTAAATCCCCAACCTAAAAAAAATACCCAACCTAAAAAAAATCCCCAAGCACAAAATCCCTAAAAACAAAATCCCCAAAGTCAAAATCGCCAAAATCTAACTTTAGCGAAAGTGCTAAAAAATCCGCAAACTGAAATTAAAACTCAAAAAAAAAATTTTATGATAAATTAACAAATATTTATTAGGTACGAGTAAATGGAACAAAAAGTTAATTCATGAAAATATTATTGAAAACTAAAAATATTATATGTAAAGTTCATTTTTTATAAAATAAGATTTTATAAAAAAATGTCGTACTGTGTAATATTTGTAGTTTTTTGTATTATATTTTCATAAGTTAACTATTTGTTCCATTTACATACTCGTACCTAATAAATATTTGTAAATTTAATAAAATTTATTTTGAGTTTTAATTTCAAAAAGAATTACAAACCCAAAATCCCCATTTGGCGATTTTAAACCTAATTTAACTGTATTTCAAACAGAAAGTGGGGATTTTGTGCTTGGAGATTTTGTACATGGGGATTTTGTGTTTGGGGATGTTGATTTGTGGATTTTGTGTTTGGGGATTTTGCTTTTGGGGATTTTGATTTGGTGATTATGCGGTACACCCACTTTTCGCAGCATTTCCGGGCGTAGTTCGCCAATAACTCCTCGAATGTTAATTTCCAGGTGTTCAATTGTTTGTGGTTAATCGACGTAGACAAGTGACTTAATATAACACCAAAGAAAATAATCTAATGGGGTTAAATCACACGCTCTTGGTGGCCAATTATTTGGGGCCATTATGTAAAATTATTTTTTCATCAAAAGTTTCTTTGATTAAATCAATTGTAGCGCCCGCTGCACGATGAGTTTGACGAATAGAACAATTATTTTGATTAAAAATTTCAACAATTTGCACACACTGCTCTGGTGTAAGTCGATTCATAATGGAATTTCAAAGCAAACTAAACAAAAAGCAACTATCAGCTGTTAAATGGGTGCTCAAACAAAGCAGTGATGTCAACTCAAAGTTGTGACACTCTTTAAAAAACACCCTTAATGTAAATCCTTTGCTCTGTTTTTTCAGAGATTGTTTAGTAACATATAAGTTTTATGGGTAATTGGCCAATGGTAATGTCCTTTTTCCCCAGGAGGCACAGCATCAGGGTGTAGATATCACCAAGGTGTAAAACGTACACACCTGCGGAACCATGTTATCACCAAGATCTTTTCAAAGAAAACCTGAACCCTGGGCTTATAGTCTAGCATCGATGGCTAAATAATCCCTTTTTAAGTAGAAGTTATTGAAAAAATATGTATATGTCTGTACGAGTATATATTCTTTAAGGACGTTTCACTGTTTACTTTACCAATTATGAATTTTGCTTGTCCAAGAAATTCGAATGTGAAAAATAATATTCACTTTATTTTGTATGAACGTGGTAGCATATCCCACTTTTCCATAATTGTGTTATTTATTAAATAACGAGATTATAGTCCCTGGGAAAATGAGTGTTCCGGTAAATTTTTGTAAGAAAATCCGAATTTAACAAACACTGAATACCGCCAGTAATTATTACAAATGATCTTGCAAAACTAAAAGATTTTTCAATAAGAGTGATATGATTTCTTTAAAAAAACACACTTATTGTTAAGGAAATTTAAAAGTTTTTTATTTAATGCGAAGTACAATCGATAAAATTAAGTTCTAAATAAAACTTCATTCAAATGTCCTCCACGACTTCTTCTGCAGGAACGAATTCGACCACTTTTTCTACTAAATCAAGTCGTATGTCATGAATGGCACACGTTCAATAGTGACTAGTAAAGCTTGAAGAGAGTCTGGTTTATTTCAAAAGACCAATGACTTCAAATAACCCCACAAGAAATAGTCTAATGGTGTTAAACCCACAGCTTCTTTGGAGGCCATTCAAAATCACAATTTCTGGAAATAATCGAATCTCCAAGCTTTTCTCGCAATAACTCAATTGTTGCATTTGCTGTCTGGCACGTGGCCAGCCTTGTTGGAACCAAATTTTGTCAAGATCAACTTCATCCAATTTCGACCATAAAAAGTTGGTTATCATCGATCTATACCGCTCTCCATTGACAGTAACGGTGTTACCAGTTTCATTTCTAAAGAAGTACGGACCGATGATTACACCAGACCAAAAACCACACCAATTTAGGTGAATTTAATGGTTTTTCGAGCGGTTATTTGTCTTATTGGCACTTGAACATTATGTAAAGCAAATGTAAGAACAAATTTTTCAACAATTCGATGAATAGCGAGCACACTTGGACGATTATTACGCAAAAGCGCACGAAAAGTTGCAATTGGAGAACGATTATTTTGATAATAAAACTGAATAATTTGTAAACGTTGTTCTTGCGTATGTCTCTCCATGATGAAATTGTAAACACTACTGAATAGAATGAAAAACAAATGACAGATCATGTCATATTACAAATGGCCGAAACGTAACCTCAAAATCATATCATCCCAATTAGAAAACCTTTTATGTGTGTTTTGTTCCTGGATTATATAAAAAACCACGATATTTTATAAAAAAAACTTTCGATATTTTTCATTTGCATCAAACACTGAATACCGCTACTGCATGTTGCCATTATCAAAAAACTTTTTGCAAAATATTTACAAACTTAAGTTTACTATTCCAAACCAATTTTCCAAAAAATTGTTTGTCTTATTGCTTACTCTATGTATCACCCTCCCTCTCTATGTATTTCCTCCCTTCCACCACCCAAAATAATCACAAAGCTCTTGCCAATTTTAATTATTAGAGACCCGCGTGTATGTACATATACTAAAATAAAGAAAAAGTTTTTAGTTTGTTTGTACTTTGGCCAAGTTATTTAGATTAAAATGATTAAATTCATGCACATTTTTATTTCTGCACATGATACAGTATGTATCCGAGATATAAGTACATACATACATAAATATGTGTTTATATTATGTGTTTATATTATTGTGTATATTTACTAAAAACAATTAATTAAAACTGAAAAAACTATTAATGTTTTATTTTCTAACATGATAAGGAAACATTAATATGGTATTAAAAAAAAAACTTGTAAAAACAATTTAGATTTTTACATACAAATTGCGAAAATCCACAATTAAATTTTTTATCGTCATTCTTTTAAAGCGAATGAACTTTGAAATAACTAAGTTTTTTTTTTGTTCTAAAGAAATATTCTCTCTTGCTATCGCTAGAGTTAAAAAAAAATAGTTTTTCAACATTTTTCTTACAACAAGAAATTAAAGGACATTCATATTTTACACATAATCTTCTAAGCTTAATATTTGTTCTTTTGGGATTTATTATAACAATATTTCTAGTCAATTTATTACTACAATATTTCATTTTATTCCTTTAATTTTCGTTGGAACAGCATATTGTTTAATGTAACTGTCAAAAAGTTTTCTGGTTTCACAAATTCAACGATATATTTATTTCAAGAAAAACTAAAAATGTACAAACAAAAATTCTATGATGATTGTTTTTGTATTTGTTATTTTATTTTGAGAAAATAATTTAAAAAAATAAATACAATATGTTGCAACTACATATTTAGAAACAATGAAAATTTCCGAAAAAAAAATGACAAAAATTTAATAAAATTTAAAAAACATGTTGTTTGTAGAGGGTGTTTTTTTATAGAGGTATAAAACTTTAAGTTGGCAACACTTTTTAACTGGAGGCAATTTTGTGAGCTGTCAAGTGATTTACGTTTATTTGGTTTATCATTTCAACATAATAGACTCTCGCCTGAACAACACTTCCAAATTGCGCAAATGTGTTTTGAAAGTCATGGTTCTACGCGCACTACGTCCATTTACGGTCAACATAATCGTTCATCAGAGCAATTAATTAAATTAACTATGAAACGTTTTCACACCATGGTTGCTTTAAATGAGAATACGCATTCACAGAAGAAGTCATTGCTGCTGTGGAGTGTAGGATAGAGGAAGACCCGAATTAGACTATCCGCCATCCTGCACAGGAATTGCATATGTGTCCATCCACCTTAGGGAAGAATTTGCGAAAAGATCTTACTTACAAAATCCAACTCGTATAAAATAGAAACCACACAATGACCTAGCAAGTCGTAGATTTGGAGAATGAGACCAAAACAAGATTGCCGCACAGAAAAAAATAAAACTTGATTTCAATTAAAAAATTTGTGATATCAATTAAAAATTTAATTAAATTTGTACCAGTAAACAAATTAATAGTATCAATTAAATTTTTATGCATTTATTAACTAAAATTATTTATTGCAATTAAAAACTTAATGAAATAAATTAAATCTTTAATAAAATTTTTTAATATTTTTAATTAAAGGGTTAATTGAAAAAAAAAATTAAATATATTTTTCTGTGCGTTGGTCCCGATTTTAATAAGCGCATTTTGTTTAGCGATAAAGTTCATTTTTGTTTGAATGGATACGTCAATAGATAAACCTGCCGTATTTGGGGTGATGATCTGCCTCAAGTGTATGTTAAGACAGTCACATCAAGGTGTGCTTTATGGAATCATTGGTCCGTAGTTTAGAAAATATGCTGGTCAGAACGCTACAGTCAATGATGACTGCTCAATTGAACAACCATCATGTGCAGGAGCTGTAGTTTCAACAAGACGGCGCAACATGTCACACAGCTTGTGCCACAATTGATTTATTAAAGGAAACGTTTGGTAACCGAATTGTTTCACGTTTCGGACCCGTTAATTGGTCCTCCAAGATCGTGCGATTTAACGCCGCTAGACTATTTTCTGTGGGGATATGTAAAGTCGCTAGTCTGCGCCGATAAGCTCGAAAGGATTGACGACTTAAAGAACAACATTAACCGTGTTATTGCCGATATACGGCCACGAATGTTGGAAAATGTCATCGAAAATTCGACCTCCAGATTAGACTACGTCCGAGGCAGCCGTGTTTTGTCATATGTCAGAAGTCATATTTAAATTAGATTATCCTTAGAATAAAGTAAATTTCATGTTAATCTAAAAAGTTCATCTTTGTTTTATTTCATTTCAAAGTTTTATACCTCTATAACACACACCCTTTATATTCATATATGTATATAAACATATATATGTGTATATGTGTAAGCAAGTGTTTTTTATACACTTTCGCAATCGAATTTGTATACAACTTTATCATCATCTCCATCAGATATCATTTCTTTGAATCGTCAGAATTTTTGGTATTCGAAATAAATTGCCCAGCACTTGCTTTTTATTTTCGTATTTATATACAAACGAATTTGTACACACACATGTGGGATTATACTATGTACAAATATATATATGGATGTATTTTGGATTCCCTTTAATAAAAATTTTGAATTGAATTTCCATTCCATTTTTTTGCTCCTTTAAACGACCCCGGCGGTAGTTGTTTTCATTTTTTAACAATTTTGTTGAATTCTTTCTGTAAACAAATTGTTTGGCAAATAAAATAACAAATGTATTATTTATTGTTAAAAAAAAGTCGTTGTTGTGTAGTGATGAGTGTTTGGTAAAATAAGTTTATTTTTACATCCACTACGAATCACTTGGTCAAGGATTTAAATTTTATTAACTTTAGACCACCACACGACCATTCTTGGAATTTTAAAATAACTATAATAATGAATTAATGAATTTATGTTTGTACCAATATGTGTATATTAAAAAAAAAGTATGTGTGGCACTCGGAGACTGCCGCGGTAAGCTATTGCATAGCATTTTTATTTCTTTCTTTCATATTATCGATAACAAGGCAACGTCAACACAATACCTTTAGTTAATACCGATATGGCATTGTATTGATGTCGACGGCATACATATGTGACGACGACGACTATAGTATTGTGTTGACGTCGACGTCGACTTTCATAATGGCGGTGAATATCTAAGTTTTAATATATTTGATTTGGTAAAGAAGCAATGAAATGCATATAGAAATTGCTTGACTATCAACAAATAAATAAAACATTTTTGAATATTAATTACTTTTGACTAATTAATAAACTTGGCTGGTACATTGTTAAATATTTTTTTCTTTAAATTGCTGGAATCATGGTACAATAATGTACCAGGTAGTCTAAAAGAAGCTCTAGGAAGGCCTTAAGGAATACCTTATAAATGAAGGCCTCCAAAAGTTCGTATACATAGAAACATATATGGGTATTTCCATGGTTGCGCACGTGACAGTCGCACGTACTCAACATGAAGAAAATTAAACTAAGGCCCAAATAGTTTTTTCTTCATTTAGGTTTTTGGGAAGCAATTTTAGAGCTCTTTATTTAGTGGAAAGCATGGGTGCTGTAAGAGTCGGGGTCCTGACATATTGGTCAACAAAAGCTGTTGCGTGACGTGACAAAAAATAGAAGTGGTTTTTTTCTACATTTACTAAAGTGCAAAAACCAGCGAAATAAGCTAAAAACTTTTATGTAACTTATTTGGATAATTTTTTTTTTTTTTTTGATGATTTTATGTTTAGTTTCATTGATACAAGCCATAATATGAAGCGTGATGTGACATTGCGTTACGTGACTTTTTTTTTCCTTATGATAAATTCGAATAATTTCTGATGTAGTTTGGTTTTAAATTTTTAATTAAACGAAAATAAATGAAAATTCAACTTCAGGTCAATGTTTGAAAAGGTACATAAGAATAAAAAAAAAATAGTAAAAAAATGTTATTTATTAAATATCTCTCTTTGACGAAATTGCGGTTCGAGCTACTTTTATTTGTAAATCTTCTTCGCATGATAAGTAGTGAAGTTTCTGCATGCCTGAGATACTCGGCACTTCTTTCCATTTTTCCGTTAACGGTGGGAAAAGTCTTTCAATTTCGTCTGCACTTATAAAAGTTAAATGAATCCCATTTATGTGGTCTCGTGCGCATTCGAATAAAGCTAAGGCGTCGTGCAAAATAATATTCTTTGCTTTAATATTAATATAATAATATAATATTGGATAAAAATAATTTTTTAATAACTTTATTTTAATTTTTTGGCCTTTCTGTGGAAACACCCATATGTCTAGAAAACTACACACACAGACATTATTTTTGAGACTTTTATATAAAGAAAAAAAAATCAATAATTTATTTTAATTTAATAAATTTTTTCTTATATTTTCAGGTATGTTTTCTTTCATTTGTGAATTCAATGGCGTATAACGTATTCACTTTGTTTTCATGTAAGTTAAAATGCTAGAGCTGGGTAATGATTAATTTCTAAAATTTTAAATAAATAAATGACTTAAATAAAATGCGGAGAAAGATACCTCTTTCCTGATCTGTACCTTTTTGCAAACGTAATAAAAGTACGAACATATAATATTTTTCTTAGTTTTTATTGATATTTATACAGTCTAAAGTTTGTAAATTTAATAAACGGAGAAATATTAAACATTGTTAACATACAAGGTTTTCCAATAAGAGTGAAATGATTTCTTTAAAAAAAACACACTTATTGTTAAGGAAATTCTAAAGTTTTTTATTTAATGTGCAGTACAATCGATACAATTGAGTTCTAAATAAAACGTCATTCAAATGGCCTCCACGACTTCTTCTGCAGGAACGAATTCGATGAACCCAATTTTCGAGAACTTTTTCTGTCTGGTTTATTTCCAAAGATCAATGACTTCAAATAATCCCACAAGAAATAGTCTACGATGATTACACCAGACCAAAAACCACACCAAACTGTTAATTTAGGTGAATGTAATGGTTTTTCTAGCGATTCTTTGTCTTATTGGCACTTGAACATTATGTAAAGAAAATGTAAGAACAAATTTTTCAAAAATTCGACAAATAGCGAGCACGCTTGGACGATTAGTACGTCCATAAAATGGCAAAAGCGCATGAAAAGTTGCAATTGGAGAACGATTATTTTGATAATAAAACTGAATAATTTGTAAACGTTGTTCTCCATGATGAAATTGTAAACACTACTGAATACAATGAAAAACAAAAGACAGATCATGACATGTTACAAATAGCCGAAACGTCACTTCAAAATCATATCATCCCTATAGGAAAACCTTTTATTTTAAGCAACAAAGGAAAAGAAATGTCGTAATATTTCTTTGATCATTAAATTTAGGAATTTTAGCCTGTATAAATATCAACAAATATTAATAGTAAGCAGTAAGTAGTGATTACAAATAATATACATACAAAATAAGCAAGGGCCTGTGTTAATTATATGTTCAAACGACCATTAAATCAAAAATATACTTAAGTATAAAAATCAAACGAAAAAAGTTTGTCTTAAGTAAAACAAAATATCAGAAGATTGGGCATTGTAGGATATAATACATTGGCAACACTGTAATGTTTAATATGCGGTGTTATTATAGAGTGTCATAACTTTAGGTTGGTATCACTGCTTTGTTTGAGCACCTATTTAACAGCTGATAGTCACTTTTTGTTTAGTTTGCTTTGAAATTTCATTATGAATCGACTCACACCAGAGCAACGCGTGGAAATTTTTGAAATTTTTAATCAAAATAATTGTTCTATTCGTCAAACTCATCGTGCAGCAGGCGCTACAATTGATTTACCCAAAGAAACTTTTGATGAAAAAATAATTTCACGTAATGGCCCAATTAATTGGCCAAAAAGATCGTTTGATTTAACTCCATTAGTCACTTGTCTACGTCGATTACCCACAAACAATTGAACATCTGGAAATAAACATCGGCGAAATACGGCCGCAAATGCTGCGAAAAGTTCATGAAAATTGTTATTCCAGATTGCGCTTTCTACGCGCCAGCCGTGGCGACCACATGGCAGAAATCATATTCAAACATTAATTTCATAAAATTGTCTTTCCAATAACGCCCCTCTCATTGATATTAAAAATATATTTCCTTGTTTTATTATGATTTAAACTTGTGTCAATCTATAAAAAACTCCCTTTATATAGTAAAAAGTTAAAAGTCACCAGCTAACATCATTTCGTATTCTCTTTTTTGTCGACATTACCACGTCCCGGCCAGCCGCTGTTCCGTTTCATCGTACTTCGTAACGCCAGCTAACAACCGACTAAATAAACTTAATTTCAAATTATTAAACAAAAGTTACGATTTTCATATAACACATACAAGACCACACAAAGAAAGATTGTGTATTTTATATGTAATTCTCGTATCCTATTACAAGACATAAATTAAATTTTAATACATAAAATCATTTTACCTAAACTGTGGAAAAAGACATGAAAAACAGAAGAACGTTGATGAGAAATTCCTTCAGTTACCTAAAACAATGTTATGTTCCAAAGTGTTGGCTGTGAAATTAACTATTTAGCATTCTCAACATAAAATAAAGTATTTTTTATGTTGAATATCTCAATTAGCCATTACTTAAATAAGTTAAATTGTTAAAAATGCCTCAAATCCTTGTACATTTTTTATGTTAATGTACATTTTTATTTATATTAATATTGAAATGTTTTTCTGTACAAAGCTAATGAGCTTTTTGGGCAATGGAACCAGGCATAAACTTTGACATTGACAATAAGACTGCGCTATTAGTGGCATGATCTAGCACCATAGTACATGGTGGTGTGCTATAAAGGTTGTTGTTTTAAATCGCTATTAGCCATATCCACAAACATACTCGTACATAGTACATACGCACGCTCTCTAGTTTAACAAAATTTTAAACTGTTTTTGTAGTTCAGAAGTTGGTCGGTTGAATGGTCTGGAATACTTTTGCAACGTTGGCAGTTTGTAAATTCAAATATCCAACTACGAACAAGTATTTAAGTGTGTTACGAGTCAACGAAAATCTGTTCATGGTTTTATGGTGGTGTATTTTGGTTTTTTTTCTTTGTATATTAATTTTCCGCCAGCCAACAATTGCCAAAATCCAAAAGATGCAAAAAGACCTGTATGTAGATTTGTAGCAGCCTTAAGCAAAAGGTCATGTGCGTGAACTTTGGGTGTGTGTTGTTCGAGAATTTGTGGTGTCAAACACCAGGCATTAAAATATTCGTAGAACGAATACGAATAGGAAGGCAAAGAAAACGTATAACAAAATTTAACAACAAATTTTCAAAAGAAATTTTAACATTTTATTTAAAACTCTACAAATAGTATTAAGGGCAAAATAAAGTTCGAAAAATTTTATTATAAAAGTATAATTTCCATAATTTTATTACTAAAATAAAAATATGATGTACTTTGTCAGAAAATAATGGAATTTTACACAAAGTAATGGTCGATTTTGTTGCTGTAAAGAGTGCGTAATAAATTTGTATTTATCGAGGCTTTAATGACCGGGAACAGTGTGAAATTATTTTTGACTATAATTTTTAATTTACATGTACATACATATATGTAGAAAAAAATATACAAAACTTGAGCTATTATTATGCATTTCACTGTATCTAATTATTTTTCAGGTCTAAGTAAGGGGCTGTGCACATATTACGTAACGCTGTTTTCAGTGATTTTATACTTTACACAAATTACAATAATTACACAAAAATTTTTAGGCAAGAACGGGCTATTACCCTGTGAGTTTTTTTAATCTTTAACAATGTTGGTATTTTTGACTCAAGTCAATATTCCATATAACAATAACGGTAATAAAAATTCTTAATGCATATACTTATATTATAACATTTAAATTTTGTTATTTTCTTTTTATTTTACAATAAAAAATATTTCTAATCACTAGACTTCGGATTTTGCATATTTGCTTAGTTTTCATCAGATTTGTACCAAACTTTGTATTTAGACGTTTTGTCGTTCAAATATTACAAATTTTAATGCATATCAAAAATATGCAAAATATATGCAAAAAATATGCAAAAAAATATTCAAAATATATGCAAAATATATGCAACATATATGCAAAATATGCAAAATATATGCAAAATATGCAAAATATATGCAAAATATGCAAAAATTTCCTATCTTAATCAAATCAAAAAATAATATAAAAGCGATTCAGAGGGTGGTATACATATTGAAATTTAATTAACTATTAAATAAAAATTTTGTTAATTATGATAAATGATAAATGAAACTTAATACATACGATATCTTATAGGTTTAAAAATATAAGATACAACAATACAGTAAATGTATTACTATTCATTGAATAATAATACAATAAATAAAAAAAAATTAAACAACGTCAATATAATTAACAATTTCAAAATCATCTTCAGACAATAAATCACTTTCTCTTTCTTTTTTTAGAGTTTTACTATGTATCTCGTGAAGATTTATATTACCGGCGGCCTTTTGTTTCAATGCAATAAAATCAATTATTTTAGACCTTAAGACTAAGTCGTTGCCTTTCTCAGCCGCCAACAAGGTGTGTTCTGCATTATGGATGTTTAGATTATCAAGGAATTTTTTCCAACAGTATTTTTGTAAACTTAATATATCGTATTCGTGACTCATGGCTAACAATTCAGATGTTGTATCGTGGTACCAAGCGACATAGCCTGTGTATAAATATTGAAGCATTTCATTAACAGCTAGAAAACTATATTTTTTTATAATAATTATAGGTGCAACTGTTTTCGTCATCCGATTAATAAGTTTAGCAAAGACTTTACTTTTATCCGCCAATATTTGTTTATGTACACGCAATTGCCGGCCTTCAACATCTAATAAAAGGTCCCAATTTTTTTTTGTTTTGTTTAGAGTTTTAGGATGACTACTGACAATTTCTGAACCAGCTTTCACTTTTTCCGTTATGTAATTGACATAAAACACTGTACACTCTAATCTGGATTCCTTGGGATACCGACTTTTGAATAGACATATTTTGCCTTTCCTTAGTCGGATATTTATAGAGTTAGAAAGGTGGGTTAATACAAAATTTCTTTTGTATCCATTCATTAAAAATTCAACACGTACTTGCCAATTTTCTGAGGATGGACTCGTTAAGATCAAGTTGCATTTTCTTTCCCTGCAGCAGTTACCAGAAATAAATATTTCTGCATTGAACTTCATATTATCATCAAAAACAATTTCAAATTTTGTACACGGAAGAGATCCTTCACCAGTGGTAGTAGCGCAAACAAATTTGCGGATATTCCATTCAAAAAAGAATTCATTTTCAATAGGAGTAGTAACGTGTTTTTCGATTTTTATTTTTGAGTGGATTGAAGAGGCCATTTTTATTTATTTATATTTTTGGACGTGAAACTCGTTTTATATTTCACTGTTAATAAATTGTTTTCAAATTTATTTTACAGTTCGATGAACGTTAAAAAATGTAAATTAATTTCGTAAATTACAATTTATAAAATTTAGTTTGTAAGAAATTGTTTCTTTAATTTATAATATAACTTTTTTAAACAGATTATAGACGAATGTAGATGTTTTAGTTGTGAACTTCAGGAAGTAACTGATACTGTTCTTTAAAATAAAATAATGTAAACACTTTCTGAAAATCTATAACTAATCTAGACTACCTGATATTTCAAGGATTTTCCCTTTCATATATAACAGGTATACGCACACATATACATACAAATAAACATACTTATGTGTTTTTTTCAGCAGAAATATTTTCCAAGCATATGATTGGCTGCTCGGTATAAGCGTTTTACTGGCTTTAATTTCGGCTTAGAGTTCCATATGATTTAGAAAATTTAGTTGCAAAATAGAGAAAGCAC
Source organism: Lypha dubia (assembly GCA_947311025.1). NCBI lineage: Eukaryota > Metazoa > Arthropoda > Insecta > Diptera > Tachinidae > Lypha > Lypha dubia. The sequence continues at coordinate 12,222,065 of OX371264.1, forward strand.
GAAATCTGTTTAATAATTCTTTGTCTTTCTGGATAAAATAAAAATTTTTTCTTTAATTTAGACAGTCAAATTGTGTTTTCTTTTCTACACAAAAAATAAAAATAAATAATTACGTTTATTCGTTTATTTATTATAAAATAAAAATTAATTCTACACTTTGAAATGAAAATATGCAATATCTATCAACTTCACTGTGTGCATATTGAAATTGTCAATTTCCAATGTTGTGTGCGAATTATGCTGTAGCACTTTCTCTATAACTTTCACCGCTGAACTCTCGTTGACGTAGCGCTTCGATTTAAACGTCGTGTCACTTTTATATTGTGTGTTGCGTCTCTTGATACGTGTGCGTGATGGCGTGAGTTGCTGATTGAGATCTTAGGTACATATTTGTAGTTGATTGTTGAACGGTTTGCTACCTATCGACCTAAACAGGGGAACAAAAGGTACAAAAAAAAAAAAATCTAATTTTTAAAATTTTTTTTTGCGATGTTAATCTTGACGATGAGGTTTTTTTTATTTTATATGTTCACAATTTTTGCTGTTTCTAACAAGAGCTACCAACTTTGCCTCAGAGAGTAAATCAAAATTCCGAACGGTTTGCATGATATGAGGCTGAGTCATAAAAAAGTACATGACTTATGGCAAAACTGGAAGACGTAAGTCTTTTTTTTTTTTTTTTTGTCTTTTTTTATCAGGTAGTGGTGTCCGTATATGGTTATATTTTTCGTGTTGCACTGTAGTTCCAATGCAATCATTTAGTTTATTACTATTGTTTTTTTTTGCAGTGTAATTGAACCGAACGTAGCCTAATTAAAAATCCTGTATCCTGCGTGTTATTTGAATATTTGCTTTTTCAATATGGTTTTTGTAATTCTCCATTAACGTGGACGGTACTGCATGAGTGAGTTGGGTTACACAGAGAAAACAGATTCGTTGTGGCAACCGAATTTGTTGCCAATCGAATTGTAGTGGCTGCTCCAACTATCATAGAATTCTGCTGTTGCAACTACAATTTTTATGTAGTACCACTGCATTTTTAATTTATACCATTAACCTAATAGTTGCAACATCAGTTAAAATTGATTTAAACCCTAGAAATTTAAATGGAATCTAATAAGGCTAAATTTTATCCTGGAACACAGTTCAATGAAAATATCTATATATATAAAAACGGAAGGTGTGTTTGTTTATTTGTTTGTTTGTTGGAACTGGAACTGGAACTCTCGGATGAATTATAGGCTATATGAAGTTTTAATTGGACAAGGAGGCGTGACACCGCCCATATAACCCAAAAATTTAAATTACCATTTTTTGGGCATTTTTTTTACCTACGTCGATGATATTTGGTACATGTGGTATTGGCATAATTTGGAATATGTACCAGGAGAAAAGTGGGTGGAACCACGCCCCTTTTTAGGAAAACCAAACCTCTAAACCGATCTTCCTGAAATTTTCACATAATTTAACTGGAACTCTCGGATGAATTATAGGCTATATGAAGTTTTGATTAGACAAAGAGGCGTGGCAACGCCCTTATAACGTAAAAATTTAAATCGCCATATTTTGGGCATTTTTTTACCTACGTCGATGATATTTGGTACATGTGGTATTGGCATAATTTGGAATACGTACCAGGAGAAAAGTGGGTGGGACCACGCCCCTTTTTAGGAAAATTAAAAATCGTAATATAGTCTTAACTACTGGACCGATCGTCTTTAAATTTTCACAATAGGATATATAAATACTTTTAATTTTATTTTATATCGAGGGGGTAGCGAAGCACACCGGGATAAGCTACTTTAATACAAATTTTATATTAAACCGAATAATCTTTTAGGAGTATCAGCCATTCTTAATATAAAATTTTATTTTTCCGCTTTTAATTATAATAAAACTAGCCAAAAGTTAGTTGCAACAACCGATAAAAAGTCGTTATTTTAATGTAAATTTAAAAATACAACTTGTTTAGTTGCAGCAACCAATAATTGGTTCTAAAATCCAATTCATTGCATATTTTTCAGTTGTTCTTGCAGCATTTGAGAATTAGTCGTGGCAAATTCATACGTTGGGCTGACCTAATTAATTTAAGAATTATCAAAATCATATGTTTATTACAATTTTGGTCTTATGGTTATGATCATTGAATGTTTTTTTTTTTTATTGGATTTATAGAATGTTAATAGCGTTAGCTGAAATATAGTCGATGCAACTGACAACCGCTTTCCAACCAATCTTTTTTCTCGATGTAGAAACCCTGTTAGGTAAATCGTTTATTCAAAAGATGGAACCAAGGGACCTTTTATTGTTCTGCTATTTTCGTTTTTAGTTCCTCATGAATTCCTTTTGTACACACACGTGCCAATTTTATTACATGTACTCGTATGCTGTCTTAATTACCTCCTTCAAGGTTATCGTGTAACAGCCTCTGCCAAGCTATTAAACATATTTACTTAAATTATTCTTGATCAATTCTACAAACAACTGTTTCTAAGACCCACCTACTTGATTTTACGCTCTTTAAACTACTCCTACATGTGAGTGCGAAGAGCGAATATCGTCAGTAACTTTGTTGGTTTTTTTCAAATACAGTGCGCAACTTAAATGATGGTTGGGCTAATGCTCTAAACACATAGACCGCAGCAAGCTACAGGCTACAGCCCGCCAAAAATAAAATACACGCATTTGTATGAATGCGATTATTTTGACATCACAGCTACACAGCTACACGATTACCAATGTCGCTATAGCCTGCTTTAAAATAATTTCTATTTTTGTTGGCGACAAAATATTTGTAGTGCTGCTTATGTAAAGCAAATATAAAATAAATTAGCGATTAAGGAAAAGCGTTTCAATGTTAAGCATATTTAGAATAAACAGTTTTTTTGAAAATTCGGAACTACTTTTTAAATTTGATTTAAAAAAGGCTTTTATAAAAAAACTTCTCAACAAGGCACTGAAACTGAAAACCAAAAAAATTGTAAAAAAATATTATGTATAAAAGCTTTAGGGAACCATAATTCCAAAGGAAAGGGTTTTCTAAAATTTTTTACTTAACATTTTTTCCAGAGTACCAAATATTCACTCACTTATCACTCACTTGCATGAGTAAGAATTTTTAACTAAAATATTTGGGTGTATTCGTTCATGTAGAGAAGATAAGGGTTTTGTGTGAATATGAGCATCAAAATGTATTCCTTATTTTTCACCCAAGGAACAGGTTCTTTGAAGTCAACGTATGTCAATCATTGGCTTGTTGAATTTAACGTACCAGTTCGTTGAAGTTAACGAATAAAATCAAATAATGGCTTCAACGTTGAGTTCATAAATACATAAAATTTTACTTTTAATTTCAAGGAATATTTTACTGAAACAACGTATAATACGTTGAATTTCAAAAAATTTAATTCAAGGAACGGGAGTTCAAGGGCTTTAATCAAATTTTTTAAGTTTTTTTGCGATTTTGATCTTGAGGTTGAAGTTTTTTTGATTTTAATATGTTTACAATTTCTGTTCTTTATAACAAGAGCTACAACTTTGCCTCAGAAAGTAAATCAAAATATCGAACAGTTTTCAAGATATGAGCCTGAACAAATTATCAGTTTTTTGGAATAATCACACCGAGGCCCCACATCTTTGGAGGCCCATAAAAAAAGTGCATGACTTGCGGCAAAACTGGGAGACACGGGTCTTTTATCACGTAGTGGTGTCCGTATATGGTTATATTTCCATGATTTAAAAAATTACACACAGTGTAATATAACGTTATGTTCGAGTAAATTTTTTAATATAAAAAGATTAAATGTTAGACAGAAAAGAAATAGAATGAAAAACTGTCGTAACATAACAGATGATAACAAACTGTGACGAGTATTATTGCAAAGCAAATGGTCTGGCAATGAAAAGCTCTACGAATGTTATTCAATCATCTAGAGATGATTGAATGAAGATTTTAATCGAATCCTCCAATGTGCAAAGAAAAATAAATAATAGCATGAAAATCAACACATACATGTGTACATATGTACATTTTGAAAACAAATATCTAATGTTAGAATTTTTAAATTTCAAAACAATAAAAAATATATGTACAATCTACATTGTACATACCTTCATTCACATAAATAAATAAAACATCTATTAGTTCTCTTATAGATTTGCTAAACTATAGATAGATTTGCCCGTACAAATATTCATTATTTTTTTTATTTCTACGTTTAGTTGTATAAATTAAAAAAAAACAAGGAAAATAAAACATGTTTTTAATTATTGATGTAAAATATAGAGTAAGAAAATATGTGGGGAGGGGATTCTTAAAAACAATCAAACAAAATTAATTGAGAATTTCTGTAATATAAACAATATAAATATATTTTTTATGTAGAAATACAAAATTTTCTATATAAAAAAAAGGAATTTTTTTCGAATAAAGCATTCCAGCAAAAAATTTTGATTGGAAATAAATTTTTTAGAAATTGTTGTTTCCGTTGCCCACAAAAATCACAAACAACGTTTTAATGTTGAGTTTTGTAGTTTGAGATTTGGAATACAATTTCAAGAAGAATATTTTGACACGTTTATGGTTAGCCTTGTTTCCTTAATTAGACAAGTTAAGGGATTAAATAATTCCACTAAAAATATTATTTGTAGAATTTTACGTAAATCTTCTATACAGAAATAATAAATAAAATGTAAGGCTTAGCGATTTTTTATAACGATTCAGTTTAATAGAGTTAAAAAAATGCAGCACCATTACCTAGCCCGATGTAATTGGATGCCGCTGTTGCTCCAGCCAGAAATAAGATTGGTTGCCATAAACTTTCTATAAATCAAAAAAAAAAAAAAAAAAAAAAAACATACGTTCTCGTTAGCAATGGTAGCATAATTACCATAATTGTAATATTCATAGATATGATTCTGATAATTATTAAATTGATTAGATTTACCGATCGTATAGTTTTGCCATGACTAAATATGATGAGCACAATCGATTAAAACTATGAATTGCATAAATACAATGAATTTTTATTGATTGTTGCAACTAATTAATGATAAATTTTATTTCAATGTTTAAATAAAACTGTGTGGACTATATGAATTTTTATGTGCTATACTCAAACCCGTTTTCGGATTTTCTCCCAAAAAATGTGCAAATATTTTTTATGAGTGTTTGTTGAATATTAGTAGTAAGCAATCAGACATTGGGAATAACGTACTAACCAAAATAGTTTCTATATGTATAAATAGAATAAAAATTAATTAAATTAATTCTCGTATTCTATTTCTGTTAAAAACTTGGTTAAATAGTTGATATTCTTCCCAATTATTAACCACTTTACGAAAATTGTAAAGATGGACAAATGAACGCTGATGAGAGGTGTAGCGGCCTTGAAATCGGTATACTGCTACGTTCTGCTAATCTGCTTGCACATGCTAATGTTAAGAACTGAACTTAAGCCTAAACAATTTATTTTGCACATTTTTCTGAGAGCTAAATACCTCCAGGTATGAGGCTTAAATCATGAAAATCGATCAACAAAAGCGGATTTTATTCTCAATTTACCGAAAGTACCTAGGTAATGGAAATAAAGGACCAACAAGGGTGTTTTGTATGGTTCTTGGAATTAAAAATTGCTTTGTTGATTCAATTGATAAAATTTCTTCAGCTGCTTTGGATTTATACATCAATTAAATATTTTTCAAATTACATTGAAAAACTCAATAAATTGTTCCTAAAACTATATTACAATTGCTTTTGTCAAAATTTACCAGTTTCTTTGCCATGAAATTTCTACAAATTATGTTAAAATATGAAATTTAATTAAATCTGAGAAAACGACATCTCTAAATCCAAGTCATTTAAGTCATTTAACAATTAATTGTAAGTATTGTAAATATTTTTCAAATTACAATGAAAAACGCAAATGTTTAAAGCCAATGTAATCTTTCTGTTTAAAATAACAAATTATTTCTTAGTAAATTATAATTTTTATTTCGTGCAATAAATACACGTATAATTACTACAAAAAAAAAACGCAATGGATCTCATTCCAGACCTACCATAATACCGATAGTGAAACTCAGATACACGTTTTGATTGTTCGGGAAATATGTATATAATTTTCTCCACGAAAAAACCTCACAAACATTTTTTGATGTAGAACTACACATACATAAATATGACGTGAAACTTCTCTGTTACTTGAATAAGAGCATTCGTAGGCAGTAGTTAAATATTCATTAAAAAATTCTTAAAGAATTAAAAATAAATTTAAAAAAAACCGTATCCTGTCTAATTTGTTCTACGAGTATATAAGTTACGTTGTTGTTTAGCGATAAGGAAAAAAAGAACAACCATTTGATCAACTAAAAAGCCGTGTGCAATATAATTCTCAATTAATCTAAAAAAAAAAAAGTATAAACAAGATCACGAAATGCTCATTGTTGCTAATTTAATTAAACATAATTTATATGCGATTAAGTTATTTTAAGTATCATAAAAATATATCGACGACAGATTTTATATTAAACTTGAAACCACATGTTAAATAAAAATTTTTATTATTATTTTCTTTCAAAAGAACAACCAAAGGCACACAATTTGTTGCAATTGACATTTTTACGCAATGTCATATTTTTAGATGCATTGTATGGCATTAATTTATTATGACAAATTTTATACAATATTCCTACTTAATTGTCTTACATCTCATATTAATTGTTCATAGTTCGCATGCTCTCTCAATTTTATTAGGTGCATGTAGTAGTGCTTATGTATGTTATCCCAGCGAATATTTGACTTTGAGCTTAAATATGAAATAATTCATAACACTTACCATATATTTAATGAAAAAAGCAAAACGCAGCATGACGGACAAACTAATATTCCCTTCAATTGCAATAAAAATTAGCTTTTTGTAGCATAATTAATTTTATGTTTTAAATATAAAACACCAGTTGCTAAACAACACCAAATCAAAATTTCAACTAACATACATTGTTTCAAAGAGTTGTTCATTGATTTATCCTAATGGACAAGTACGTTAAATTAATGTAACCTTTATTAATTTTGTCAAAAAATAGCAATAATAAAGGCTTTCAATGATCCGTTAAATATTCAATTTCAATTAATGTTTTTATAGATACAACGCACTCAAAGAAAAAAAAAATGTACTAAATTTTAGTAAAAAAATAGTTTAGAAAATTTCTATATATAATTATAATTTTATTTTTATGTAAAACATTTTTTTTTAAAACAAATAAAATTTCCTTATTATAAGAAAAGTGAGCAATTTATAAAAGTAAGAATATTTTTTGTCATACGAATGAAGTTATTTTATTTCAACTGTAAAAAACAATTTAGGAAATTTCTTACTCCTGAATATTTTATAAAAATTTGAATACATAATTAAAAACAGCAAATGACTTTCCTCAACTTAAATTCATATTTATTTTCTTTTACATATTGGAAATTTTTTAAAAATTTTAAGAAAATAATTTTTATTTCATGACTTTCTATTTTATATTAATAACTTTGAATTGTTCCTAACTGAGATTTATTTAGTGGTTGGATTTTAAAATGTTGTACAACATAAAATTATAAATATCAAACATCAATCCCTTGACATTATGCTTGTTGGGATGTATGTATTGAACACATTTTTTTTGTGTGCAGCATGTGTTGTTGCCTGAAAATTTTTGGACAATGTGAACGATTTTGTGATAGGGCCTGTGTGAGTATATGGTATATTTGATTTAAAAAATCCACAGGGATAAATTTATTAACTTTATTTTACTGATTTTTAATTTATTATCTAAAAGTTCAAAGAATTATGATTTGTGGATTATTTTATGTTTTATTTTTCCGATCGTTTATTTGTTTGTTTTTATGAAGTCTATTGATTGCAATTAATAAGAAAACTAAAACTACGTAAAATCAATATACTAATTACTTAAGTATATATGAATACAGACAAAAACCAAATTTCCTATGTAGTTAAACTGTGTATTAGATTACACTAGATATTTCGGATGTGCCATGTCAAGTTTTATTTTCTTAATATATTTTTCAAAGAAAATTTTGTATTCCACTTTTTTTGTCATGAATCTGAATAATACTTCTAAACATTAAACAAAAATTGAAACACAAACGTAATTGTTCTTAAGGTAGTGTTGCTACTTTGGAAAACATTACAATCGTATCTACAAATTCTTTTTTATGTATGACACTGCCAAATTTAGTTTTCTAATCAATGGGTGTTAGTGTGGTCGACGTTTTCCCACTTCAACTTCGACATATTTAAAACTTAAGAATTAAATAAACCAAACAAAATTTTTCTGCCACCCCGTCTACAATAGGGATGAATGTTTCTGAATGACTCTAATATATATAATTACTTAGTTAGCGAAAAGAGAAAATAACTTCATCCGACAAATTACTGCGAGATGTTATCGAAACGATTTTCCTTTGTGGTCAAATATATTTCAATAAATCAGTAAACTAAAGAAAAAAAGTAATAAATGAATTTAGAAAATTAATTAAATAATTGAAACTAATGGGATTTTAACTCGCTTGTTAATTTAAAGTTGTTGACAGTGGACTCATGGTGAATGTGCTGAGACTTTAGATTTAATTTTGACATCACCTTCTTATAGATTTTATTTTGAATTTAACACAATTTTAGTTTTAAAAAACTTGTTTAGATTTTCATATTTAAATAATAAACAGAAAAAAAAAAGATAATTAACTCTTGTTTCAATACCAGCCAGCTGATGTTAAAACTAAAATTTTATTTGCTTTCAGAAAACCCCAAGAAATAAAAAAAAGCAGTACTTTATTTCCATTAACTGACTGTGATCTTCCTCCAGCTGTCTGCTCTGCTACTACTTCCCTTACGATTCATTTTGAATATTATTCTTCATTTCATGGCTGTTGCGCTTGCCATTTTTTTATTAAGTAATTTAAAATAAAATAAATTAAAAAAAGTGATGCAAAAAAAAAAAAAAAACACTACGATAATTTGCTGCTTTCAATAAATGTGGGCGTTTGAATCGTTGGCCTCCCGCCTGTTTGCATGTCGTTTGCTAGAGGTCAACTTATTGCCTTTTACATATAAATACAATTTGATTCCCTCTTTTATTCATGTGCCGAAAAGTTTATTTTTTGTCTAAAAATTTTTTTCTTGATTGGATTTGATTCATTAAAAAGACATTTAATATCGTTTACCTTTTGATATCGTTTTTGCAAATCACTTAATAGAGGAGAGAAAATTTTTATACGAATAAAGAAATAGTTTTGGATTTTCTCTTAACTTACAGTTGCCGCAATAAGATTACAATTAATTCTTAAATGACTTAAATTGACATTAACTTGCATTTGGAGATGTCGTGTTCTCAGATTTAGCCAGGAAACTGGTAAATTTTAACAAAAGCAACTGTAATATAGTTTTAAGAACAATTTATTGAGTTTTTCATTGTAATTTGAAAAATATTTAATTGATGTATAAATCCAAAGCAGCGGAAAAAATGTGATCAATTGAATCGACAAAAAAATTTTCAATTCCTTGAACCATACAAAACTCCCTTGGTCCTTTATTTCCATTACCTGGCTACTTTCGGTAAATTGAGAATAAAATCCGCTTTTGTTGATCGATTTTCATGATTTATACCTCATTTTATTCTGGAGGTATTTAGCTCTCAGAAAAAATTTGCAAAATAAATGAGAAATTATTATTGTTTGGCTTAAGTTCAGTTTTATTGAAATAATGAAAATTCAAATTACTACGAGTTTTCTATTTTTGAAAAACATTAGCATGTGCAATCAGATTAGCAGAACTTAGCAGTATACCGATGTCAAGGCCGCTACATCTCTCATCAGAGTTCATTTGTCCATCTTTACAATTTTCGTAAAGTGGTTACTAATTGGGAAGAATATCAAGTATTTAACCAAGTTTTCAACAGAAATAGAATACGAGAATTAAATTAATTCATTTTTATTCTATTTTTACATATTGAAAAAATTTTGTTTGGTACGAAATTCTCAATGTCTGATTGCTTACTACTAATATTCAACAAACACTTATAAAAAATATAAAATATTTGCACAGTTTTTGGGAGAAAAACCGAAAACGGATTTGAGTTTGAGCACATAAAAATCCATATAGCGCAAATAGTTTTATTTAAAGGGGAGCCAAAAAGTAATTTTTTGCAGAGCAGTGTTATTGTATGCAAAATTCCTAAAACATATGCTTGGACAGTTCACTTGGATTATTTATTTTTCCTAAATTAAAATAAAGTATTCTACTGCATCCATCATTGGTTTTTATTTTATGTTAAAATTATTATGTACGAGTATGTAAGTTAATCTTGTATTTTACTAACTTTATGCTACTAATGAGGTTTATCAAAGTCCATAACATTAAAACCATATGTGCTCCAAATTAAAGAAACAAAAACTTTATCTCTCAGATTTATGCAAAACCAACAAACTAAATTTGCTGACCAGGATTAAATGTCAGGGTAAAAAATTGTGTATTTTTTTCTATTTTTCTTTTAGCATTTCCCAAAAAAAAAAAAAAAATGCAAAATAAAGCATAAAATAAAACAAAAGTTTGCAGTGAAGCAACGGAATAATGAACAAAAGAACAAATTTATAACAACCATTAATTTAAACTAATGTCCAATGAAAAACAGCGACCAGGGAACAATTCCGGAGAAGAAGAAGAAAGGAAGTAGGCACTTTGAAACAGTTTTAAAGCCACAAACACATTAAATTTATAAAAACGGTATGAAAAAAGGATACAATATTCTTTTTTTTTTTGCAATAAAGAAAGAAAAAGAAAATAAACACCATCTGAACGCAGGCTGCTTCCGTTTCTTTGCACAAATGTTGAAAGTTCGTTAACACCACCCACACCACTTCTACTTACGAGTACGAGCGGATTCCCCCTTTTCTGTTGTATAAACTTCCCCAAGCAACTTCAACTCAATGACAGTAGTGGGAAGGAAAAGGAGCTGTAAAACTAAATAAATGACAACATTGACTCTTTGGCCTTTTTTAATAGTAAACTGTCTTGTTTTTTTCTTTCTTTCTATTCATTTTATTTTATTCAACTTGTTTCAAACAGTCAAGTCAGTCCATTTAAATATGTTTCTCTTTTTTTGTTCTTAACTTTCCCTTTGAATGGCTTGACACAAAGAAAGATTCTTCTTCGTCTTTATTATCAAACAACAAACATTTTGAATAAATGTCAAAGTTCTTAATGCTTGATGACCGTTAAAAAGGCTGCAGAAAAAGCAAAATACGAATTTTCTAAATGATTTTTTCCAATTTGGTGTTTTTTTTTGGTGTTCCATGGAATGGCTAAAGAACAAAGCAAATTCATTTATATGGATTTTTTAATCAAATATTTGAAAAAGTTTGTCTTTCACTTAATACGGAAGGTATTTTATTTGATCCAGGACTTAAAATATACAAAAGAATTTATTAATAAAACGTCATTAGCGTGGTTTTATTAATTGAAAAGGGGGCAAGTGGGCAGTTATTTTGAGGTGGGAAAAATAAGGTAAAAAACTTGAGTCAGGCTCTCCAACAACATAAAATATTTTTATTGCATTGAAATTTTCGGCTTACAACAGCTCTAAGATTGCAATGTTTTTTATTTAAATTTCGTCACCAGTGGTGGTGTTACATGTATTTAATAACCGACCGCCCGCCCCTATTATAAGTTTTCTTTAACCCTTTAAAATATATTCACTCTTTTCCTGTCGTTTTACCACAAGTGCAAATATTTTTGCATTTAAATTATCTTTTAGTTTTTATTTGTAGTTGTCAGTCTTTATTTGTATGCATTGTGATTATGATTCTTAAAAAAATAATATACAAGTGCATACTACTGACACTTAATAAATCTAAACTCAAACGCCGTAATTATACAGACAACGAATTGTTTCCTTAATTTCTCGTTGTACTGCTGCAGCAGGGGGGAACAGTAGAATTTTAAATTAAAAATATGTAAATGAGATTTTAATGAGAATTGTTTGCGCTTAAGGTTATTGAGCTGTTGTCAAATGAAAACAGCAGGAAGAAGTTTTCCACAAACAGTTGTTTAAAATGGTTTAACATTTATTTTTTTTTAGTATTTATGAAGAAAATCACTAAACTTTAGATTTTGTATCTGTGCTCAATCTTTAAATTGAAGAAATAAAAAACCTCATTAAATCTAACCTAACGCAATGTTATCATTTAATCTTTCATTAGCATAAACTCGAGCACATTCTTTAGAAATTTTTCGCATGTTAATTTTGATAATTAAATAAAAAGATTAAAAACAGCATAAACATCTCTCCCTCACTTTCAGTCTCTCCCATTTCCTTTCTATTGTCGTCTGTGTTACAAAATTTAATGTTCAATAAAGAGGTGTGTAAAAAAAACACTTTTAAAAAAGATAACAAAAAAAAAAGACGCTAAATATCCTTTATAAAAATGATATGATGACGATAAAAACAAACAAAAAATTAATCACCATTATCATCAGCTATTCAAGGATGCGGGATCATTAAGCAAAGTAAAAAATAAAGGGGGAAACGTTTTTTTTGCTTTCTTGTACATCTATATATATAAAATACAAAAAATGTTTGTACCCATGTTCGCTATAGACTCGGAAACTATCCAACCGATTTGCCCCAAACTGGTGTCATTCAAAAGGGAATTTATAGAGGATGGTTTTAGGATATATAAATACTTTTAATTTTATTTTATAACGAGGGGGGTAGCGAAGTACACCGGGATCAGCTAGTATTGACATATATTGGGATTTTTTTTTTTTTGTGAAACAGAACACCTACGCTTTAAATTAACAGTGGCTAGAAAAAAATATACTAACAACGTTAAAACGTATGTAATATTAGTCAAAATCCTCAATATTTTTTATAAATAATTAGAACCATTGGCAGGAACTAATGGAATGGCTTTGATTACTTTAATCACACCTCTTCCTTGTTAATATCTGACTCAAGTTTAAGCAAAAAATTGTTTATCATAAAGTGATGTTTCTACAAGACAGACCATTGATTTGAGTGAAAATTTGCATAAGAAGTCCTTTGTTGTTTTCTCTAATTTAAAAAAAAAAAAAAAAAAAAAAAATTCTGTTAAAAACTATTCAAATTGATTTTTCGGAAAACTTTTGAATAACTTATGGCTGAGCAGACGTTTCCATGAGGGCATTAGTGTTATCGCGAAGTGCAAACTTGAGGATATCAGGGGCTTTATCATGGGAATTAAATGGCTGAATGATGGATGATAACGTCTCTTTGTTTCTCCTTGGGCAGTAAGGAGACTAATTAGTCAATAAATTATAAATGAAGGGAATCACAATGGATCAAATTGGATCTCCGAGTGGTTGTGTATTTCACACTACCCTTCCTAACCTAACCTTTGTAAAACTTAACATAGGATCTTTTTCGCGAATTTTCACAGTTTGTACTAAAATAATTGGGGCATTCACACTGTTGTAGTCATATTAAAGTCATATGAGACACCAAAAATATGTCAAGTGTGAAGACCCCGTCATAAATTAGTGAGTGTGCTATGTCATAATTATGCCAGCGGATAACAACAAATGCTAAATCGGTTAAATGTAAATATATCTTAATTCAGTCTGACTTGTTAATAAAGAAAATAGCTGTTGCCCGTAACATGAGCTGAACTATTTTTTGGACAATGGCAAGTGGAAAAACATTGACAAGCTGCCAGGCAGATAACTTACATAAACACATATTTTTATTCTTTTTTTATTTATAACTAGCGGCGGCTTGTAAATATTATCGACTAAGGAGTTTCAGCTGCTCGACTAAGGTTTCTACTGCTGTTTTGTGACAAACCATAAACATACCATACAAAGTCTTATTGTTATATGACTTGTTTGCTTGAAGCATAACACCAACAATTTTTTGAAACTTTTGTAAAATAGTAAGACATTATGACAATATGACTGATATGAATACTGTGTGAATACCCCAAATAGCTTTCTGGTCTTTTTGGTTTTAAGTCAGATTTGGTGTACATACAAAAATGGGCCAACTATAGAATTTGTATATACATACATACATTCATTTATAAAAGTTCCTCTGACTTTAATTTCATATGAAAAAGGAAAAAAAATGTTCGTGAAAACAATGACTTGTTTTTATTTTCGTTATCTAAATTTACTACTCACAGTTTTAATAATCAATTTAAACAGTAAAACACCAGGTACATATTTATGAAACTTATACCTGCTTCAATAACGAATTACATATTAGGGGTTGATTTCATGAATTGAAAAAAAAAAAAAAGTTCGCACCTATTCATGATGTTTTCCTTTTCACTTTCGATCTTCGTTAATGTGCGTTACTGATAAACTTCTAGACGCAAATCGTGCCTCTAGTGTATGTCTAAGTATTCTCATTATTTATTCAAATAAAAATTCCTTAATCTGTTGCTACTGTTGTTGTAATTCTACTAAATACAAAAGAATATTATTCAGGGTTATTTGAGCCAGTCTAATAAATCTCTGCAAAACTCATTTACTTTCAACATAATTTCCATGTATTAAATAATTTAATATTTTATACGAAGATTTTTTTGTTCCTGATGACGGCGATGACGTTATTTGTAATTGTAGCTGTGTTTTATGTGATGACAATGTTGTCATGGTTTCATGGTGTCTCTTTGTGATATTGTCTGTTGTTTCTTATGCGGTTTTAACATGTTCTTATATGAAAGTAAGAAGATGATGTAGAGTATATTAAAATGTCGTCAAAAGTTACGAGGCATTCACTGACAAGTTCTTAGATATACTTGGTGTAAATTAATCATTTATTTGTTTTTTGGAACGAAATCGCACAAAAGGGGCACATCATTTAGAAACTCGACGGTATGTTAATTAACAGACATTCCTCTATCTTCAGGATTCATACAAGCTTGCTCAAGAGAGTTGGGAACAATAAGGCATCTGCCGTGTAGCCATGTCCACTTGGCCCTACTACAGTCTGCGAAGGACACGACGGGATCTGCTCATGATTGGTAAATGTCGCACAATAATATTAACGAGCTCATAGGACACAGGAGAGTGTATCGGGATCCATGCCAAAAAAGTGGGTCTGAGTTACAACGGCTACTGTAGGAGTTGCTGCGATGAGGAGGAAGAAGAAATAGTTCTTCAGCTTCTAATGAATCTAAGCCGATTCATGGATAAATTATAGACCAAACTGAACATGTTTACCAGTAACATGTTACACGAAAACAAACAGCTGAGCTGCTAAAACAGTGTTGCCAAAGAGAAAGTTGCTAAAAAAATCACACTTTATGGAAATGTCCTGCGCTAAATAGCAACCGAAGCTTGAACCTTAGAGCTTATCAACATATCCTCCTTTCTGACACGATCGGTATGGTTTGAATCGGTGGCAGGGCACATACAAGAAATTGAGTAACCAGCTGACTTTGCCTTGTCTGGTATATGGTATGACGAAGGAACCGAATTAACGGTCCCACGTGTGTCACTTCCTAAGCGTTGATGGCCCTCGAAACCTAACCTAACCTTTCATTCAAAGTTAATCCGTTCTTTTGTTTTAAAATAATTTAAAACCAATTTTAATCCATAAATTTAGGAGTTTAAACTGCCAATACAGGTTTATTTTTGATCCGTATCTTGTCATTTGTTGTAGTGCCGCCACATTATTTTTGCTTGTACTAAGCAGAACCTATGGAGAAGTGAAAAGCTTAAACTTTATTTAAATTTCAGTTTAGTTTAACTAAACTAACGTCTAAACGTTCGCCGATTTATTTGTTATCAGAGAGAAGTTAGATCTTAAATCGAACCGGCCTCTCTAGCAAATCCATTCTTCGCTATAGCCAGTTTAAATTTAATCTTTATTATATTAATTGCGGTTAAGTGTAAAGTTTTGGGGCAACTGCAAGTTCAGTTTTTCAATTCAAGAGAGGAATGGTGAGGTCATCGATGGTGTTATTAGCTTTTTGTGCAAGATCGGGTTCGTCGTTTAAAAAATTTATTATCACCTAGAAAAATTACAGGGTTTTATTACAACGAAAAATTAAAATTTTTTTTTATGGTCATACATTAACTTTAGCCTTTAAAATAATTAAAAAAAGAGTACACTTTATTCGTGCTGCCTTGCCTGTACGAAATCTATTTTTTTATTTTTATAAAAAACGTCGACTTTAATCGTACAGGCAATTGAGCAACACTGAAATATGTTTTAGTAAAACTTACTAAACTTATGAATTTATTACGTTAAATAACTAATAAAGAAATAAAAAAAAAAAAATTATATATATAAAATTACATTTGGGGTGTTCACACTGTTGTCATATCAGTCATATTTTCATAATGTCTTATTATTTTACAATAGGTTAAAAAAATTGTTGTTGTGCCTCAAGCAAAAAAGCCATATAATAAGACATTTTGAGCTACTTTTAAATAACACAAGAATGAAAACAAGGCAATTTCATTACCAGGTATATGCACGACCAAGGCAAATAAATTATAAGGTGGATGAAGTGGCGAATTCACGCGAATTTATACATAACCTACACTGTTAAACTTGTTACATATTTTCCGGCTCCATTTGAATGTAATTTTTTATGCATGGAGAATTTTGACATCGTAGGTAATGAATTCGCCGTTTACACAAACAAAATGACTATTGTCGTAATGAATTTGCCTTTTGCACGAAAATTACATTACAATGGCGCCGGAAAATATGTAACAAATTTGACAGTGTATGCAATGTATAAAATCGCGTGAATTCGGCACTGCATCCACCTTATAATGAATTCGCCTTGAATGAAAATATGTTTTTGTAACTTATCTGCCTGGCAGCTTGTGAACGTTTTTCCACTTGCCGCCGTCCAAAAAAAAGTTCAGCTCATGTTACCGGCAACAGCTGCTTTTGACTATATTTATTTCAGCAAGTTCGTATAGATAAAAAAAATTTAAAATTTTAAGTGATAATGGACATTTCAGAAAATTTACAGGAAATTTATGGTTTTCTATATTAACAATTAAAAAACATTTACATTTAAGCCAAAATGCAAATGTAAGCGCAATAATCCGACTAAAAATGGAGTGTTGTTAAATGGTTATCAGCTGGCACAATTATGACATAGCACACACACTTACATATATATGACAGGGTGTTCACACTTGTCATATTTTGGTGTTCTATTATTTTATGACATATGACTTATGACTACAGTGTGAATACCCCAATTGTGTCTCTTCGAGACAGTTACATGCTGACAATGTAAAATATGTAAACTAATAAAATTTTCATCACCTGCTAAGTTTTTATTACGAGTACTATTCCATTAAGTTTCTAAAAAAAATAAGAACAAAGGAAAAATATCCTGTATAAAAATAAACAATGCTGAATAATACTTCCATTTAAATTCACTCAATTACATTCAACCCAAGACGCTCTTTGACTACTTACAGCGGATGTAATTTGTTAACAAAGGATGTGCAACGCGTCTGCAAAGGAACTCTGTTTACTACTGCTTCTCACTGCTTTTAATTTGTTATTCATAATGAGTTGCTGTTGAAAACTATACTGTTGCAATTTAATGAGAGCTTTTTGAATATACTTGCAACAATTTATGTACAAATTTATTTCAACATTGTTTACGAATTAATTTTTTTTTTTATTTAATTTATTATGAAACAACTACAGTGCCATCAACAACAAATTGAAAATTCTTAATGTGCTTAATGAATAATAAAACAGAAAAACACAATTTGCTCTGCAAAACTTTAAAAAAAGGTTGTAATTTATTTAAACGTGTCCTTGAATCGGGAAAAATATAATCGAATAACATGAAAGAAAATTGGCCAAATAAAAAAGTTGATAAATACTTTTTACTGCTAGTTATCTCCGAAGGTTATAAACTGTGTTTTTTTTTTGGCTACAGTAGAAACGATATATGAACACCCAGAAAAGAGGTTTGTTGGAAATCGGTTGAATCAATACAATATCAGTTGCATATACCATATATCAGTTACCGCTATCAATATTCTATGAATCCTACAAACATTTCGTAATCATAACCATAATTGTTACCAACATATGGTTGTGACAATTCTTGAATTGGTTGGGTCAACCGAATGCATTCTTTTGCTGCAACTAAATGCCAAAATGGCGAACACAACTGAATAATTGGCAACGAATATGGTTTGGTTGATACTGCTAACCGATTATTCGGTTAGCATTACCAAGTATATTTAAATAAGTACTTATTCAATATTTTTCGAATTTAAAATACTTTTGTGGTTGAGTTGGCTAACACGATGTGTTTCAAACATGTAAGTTCTATGTTCAATATTAATAATGGACAAAAATAAAGTTTAAATTCAATTGATTAAGTAAAACAATTTAATTTAATTAAGTGTTAAAAATATTAATTCAATTATGTTCCAGAATAAAAATGACCGTAAAGAATCCCGATTAGTTTCCATTTAATATTCCATGGTTGTAACCAACTTTATCGGTTATTAAAACTATTAGGTTAATGGCCACAATTAAGAATTCAGTGGTACTACACGAAAATTGAAGTTGTAGCAACCGAATTCTGTGATAGTTGGTGCAGCCGCCACAATTCGGTTGGCAACAAATTCAGTTGCCACAACTAGTCTGTTTTCTCTGTGAAGTTACCATGATTTCTAATAAATTTCTTGAGATTTTTCAGGTTAATTTATGAGTAAATTACGACCATATTTCCTAATTGCGCTAATGCCACTTTGGCATTTACACCTCAATAATAGAATATATGTATAAGATCCAATTAATACAACGTAATACTTTTAGTGATGTTACGAATATCAATTTTTAGTATTCGCGAATAAGAATATTTGAAACAATATTCGTCGAGTACAAATATTACTTTTAAAATTTTGCGTCACTTGATATTTAAAATTTAATTTGTGTAAGTAACAATAAATTGAAAAATAAAAAATACTGTCACTCTACTTTAGGTATTTAACTTTATTATGACATTCCGATGCCGAATTTGAAGACCACAATTTAACATTTCAGTTTTTTTTTCAGATTTCGTTTTTTTTACTCTGTTTGCGCTTTTAATTCGTAATTCAGAAGGTCTGTGGACTTTCACATATTAAATTTTAGTTCATTATATATAATGTTCAACATTCCTCTACTGAAAATTGATTACTAACAACATCATATGAATATGGGCATTTCCACCGAAATTGTCCCGTTCGACACCGAGAAATAAAGCTTATTTCTCCACAACAGAATTTATATTTAATTTCTTTGTTTTGTATCTTCGCGTAGACCATATTTAGCTCTACATTAAGTAAAAAGAGTGAAAATATTCGAACAGCTTAGCTTAATTTAATGGTGTCGAACGGGACACAAAAGTAGACTTTTCTGTGGAAATGCCCATATACAACATATAATAATTTACCTCTTAAATGCTATTTGCAAAATATATATTTGGCTATTATCTTGCGCCAAAGACAAAGGGGGTTTTTTAAATAAAATTATATTTTTGTACATTTTATGTACTTGTTTTGAACTTTATGTATATTTTTTTGGAAAGTATATATTCAATTTTTCGAAACAGGTGAATAGTCGAATAATCGAATACGATTATTGGTAACACCACATCACAGAAATTTATGATATTGATCGACCTGCTTTGACCAGGGTTTGAATGCAATATTTTGCTTATATTCTTCAGCCAACATCACCCTCAATGATATATAGTACAATGCATTTCAAATAATACGTTTGCAATGTATCATATTTCATAAGTGCCTACTTTGCGACTTTCAATATATAACCTATAATATATGATAGAACAATGTATCCGTTAGTTAGTGAGTGCCATACTAGTTTTTTGATTTGAAAGACTCATGTATTTGTATTTGTATTTACAAGTTTTTTGAATGAGGTAAAAATATAATAAGAAAGAAGCAACCCCCGTCCATAAATAATAAATGAAATATTTACGCTTTTGTTAAACGTAACATTTTCTCATTTATCCCGGGTTTTGTAAATACACTAATTGCGTTTATATCTGCTTCTCACTTGAAAGATTACGCGTCCTTAAGGGTGGACTACTGTGAATTAAAGTGCCTAAATTTATTGTGATATGAAATAAATTCGAATTGTCGAAAATCAATTTTTTTTTTTATCAGATTAAAACTATCTAGTTGCTAAATGCCACCTAGTGGTGCTAAGCAATCGATACATATGATTACTGCATGATCACGGTCGGAGATATGTGGCTTTCGAAAGCGACGTTCTTCTGGTTTGCTGTTCACGCGAAATATTAAATATATGTTAATTTTCCCTTGTTCCTTTGGGGTGAAAAAAATAGCTACATATTCGTTTTGTATTCATTATTTAGTGTCTCACTGTTGTAACATTTGACATGTATTTTGATGGTGGTAATTTATGCAACGAGTTTTAACACACACCTTTTTTTTATTGCTCATGCACATGCACACACATACGCACGCACTCATAAAACCATAACTTTTTTCATTATAATTTTCCATTTTCTTTCCATTTTTGTCAAATCTGTTGAGATTTTCAGCAGAAAACCTCAAAATTAATAAAGTTTTCCTAGAAAGAATTTTTTTCTCTTCTCCCGCTCTCTCTCTTACCCACGTTTCTTCAATCTATTATAAAATTTTTCATACAAATTATTTTCATTTATTTGTTGTCACACATTTGTGTGCGTCTGTACGTGTTTGTGTCAGAAAATTTTCAATGCTTAACATACAAAAAGAAAAAAGAAAACAAAAAGGACCTTGGAATTAAACCTTAGAGACCTTAATTTCATATTTTATTTGTAAAGTGCTAATCTTCGACAGACAATTTAATTTCATTTTGGCTGGAACAAAAGATAAAAAATGAACTGAAGCAATTAAATTTATTGCTAAAATTCTCCAGAGTACCTTAAGAAAATAAATGTTGGGTTTGTTAGTGGGCGTTTATGCTTTAAAATTAAACCAAAATTTAATTGTTTTCACAGTTAATTTTGCTACCATCAATTAAAGTTTTGATAAATTTTTAATATATATTTTTTTATATTTTTATTTATTTGCAGGTATGTTGCTTGTGCTCTTTTCATGGAAATTTTTAAAAGAATTAGGTCAAACTGGTGGTATTTTTATATATTTAAGTATATACATATACGAGTACACATACATACACTCATCGTATATTATTTTTAGCTTAAAGTATTTGGCAAAAATGGTGCTAATGCAAACAAATGAATAAATTTCAATATTCCAATTGGCTGCGCGCTCGTTAATGTCATTTTTAATTGTACAAATTAGCCACAAATACTTAAATAATTTGATTTAAGTCAACGCATTAATGCAGATGCATTATAATTTCAGTGTGATGCACATATAAATTCCCTAAAAAGCGTTAATTTTTTTATGGTTTAAAATGTCGGGATATCGCCTGAATTTAATCACTTTTTCTGAAAAAAAAAAAAATCTTCTCACACAGTCTGGTTGAACAGTTGGTGTTGCAAGCACAAATAAAATGCTGTCATATAGAAAATCTTAACTCACAATTATTGAAAACTTTTAATTATAATTATTTAAATTGAAAAATACTATCATTAACGACATGTCTAATAATTACAACTAGTGTATACCAACGGTCGATCCAATCGACCGTGTTCTAGTCATACAAAGAAAAATAAAAAAAAAATCTCTTATAAAACAGTCATAAAACAACCAAAACTACAATTATTTAATGATACATTTGATTGAATTCACAAGAATTAAAAATAAACAAAAAAGAACGGTTAAATGCAAAAACAATATACCTTAAGGCCCAACTATAATGTGCTTAATGTAACTTAAGCAAATGTGCGAATACACACAATTAAATGTATACAACTATAATGTACTTAAGACACTTTTCGTCAAGTTTCGTCAAGTCCCATTTACTTAAGGAAAGTGCGGTCAATTTCGCTTTTCCTTAAGCAAATGACACATCAGCTGTATTATAAAAATTTTCCAATATACATAATATATACATATAATTGTTTACAATTAAAAGATGCAACCACTGTTGCTTTTTTTAGTACTTTTTTATTTTAGTTTTCGTTTACTTTATAAATTAATAAAAGATAAACATGGATTTACTTGTTTATGGTAATATATTTATAACTTTTACAAATTAAATGAGATTTCGTAAAAAATATTACATTTTAAAGAAATAAAAACGAAAATAGTTTTTGCAAAAGTACAAATGTTTGCAACTAAGTGTAGAAAGTTTTTAAGCTCAATAAGTACAATATAGCCACCTAAAAGTCTTCAGTAATTTACTTAAGCATTTGACATGCTTTTCGTTGAATTTTGACACTAGCTTAAGTTACATTAAGCACATTATAGTTGGGCCTTTACATTGCGTTAAATCAATTTTCTCAACTCTCTCATCTATTTTCCTATAGATGGCTTGTTGTTATTTTTCTCTTTTTACGTTCTTAATGTACTGAACCCATTATTGGTGACTGTTGGAGAAGTATTAAATTCTTTGCATCGTCTACCACCATATTTTCGTGTTGGCTAAAGTAGTTAGCGCGTGAACTAGAAAGCAAAGGCAAAGTATGAAATAACTCCCAATGAAATAAGCCCCAATTAAATAACTCCCAATCAAATTCAAAAGAGAATGAAATTATTCCTAAAAGTCCAACGAAATAAGTTTCAATTTCTGTGAATTGCTTAACAATGAAATAACTCCTACTTAAAATCAATATAAGTTTCAATCACGAGATTTTAAAAATTATTGCGCTCATTAAAAAAAGGGATTTTCAGAACATGTCTAACATGTATATGTACTAGTGATGTTACGAATATAAATTTTTAGTATTCGCGAATACGAATATGAGTATTTTAAACAGTATTCGCTGAATACGAATACGAATATTATTTTTAAGCTTTAGAGCCACATAATATTTCAAAATTTAAATGGGAAAAATCCCTCCCTTTGCGTCAGTAAAAATAAATTGAAAAAAAAAAACTGTCACACTACTTAAGGTAGTTATCATTATTATGACATTGAGATGTCGAATTTGAAGACCACTACTGATCATTTTTAAATTATTTTACATACATACTTTGAGACTTCGTTTTTCTTACTCTGCTTGCGTTTTTAATTAGTAATTAAGTGTTGTTTGGGAGAACATATTTTCGCAAAGTGCGCAGCCACATGTCTCGGTGGACTTTCACAGACATATTAAATTTTACTGCTTCCATTTTTAAGTCCAACGTTCCTCCACTGAGAATAGATTACTAATTTAACATGATATGAATTTACATATAAGACTTTAACTTTTAAATAGTAGTTACGAAATATAATTTCCGTTTGTTTTTTAAGACGATAATTATCTTGCTTCAAAGATGAATAAAAATTATCATAAATTAATACATTTTTCTACATTTTATGTACTTTTCTAAACTTTTTGTATATTGTTTTTTTTTTTTTTTTGGAAAATGTATGTGCAAAGAAGAAATATTAGCTTGAAGAATATCCTAAAATAGGCAAATATTAATATTTTTATATTATTATTATTACGAATAAACGTAATTATTATTTGAACTTATATTGATTTACATATGGAAAGTAATATTATCAGGCTCAAGTTCAGTTTTATTGAATTAATGAAAATTCAAAATTACTAAGAGTTTTTATGTGTTGGCCGCTACACCTCTCATCAGCGTTCAAATGTCCATTTGTAAAGATGGACATTTGAACGCTGATGAGAGGTGTAGCGGCCTTGAAATCAGTACTGATACGTTCTGCTAAAAACTGATTGGATATAAATAATAATATTTTCCAACACATAAAAACTCTTAGTAATTTTGAATTTTCATTAATTCAATAAAACTGAACTTGAGCCTGATAATATTACTTTCCATATGTAAATAGGCAAATATTCGAATAATCGAATACGAATACGAGTATTCGTAACATCACTAATATGTATATATGTATGTATATCACCTATTAACTGTAACAATGTTTTTCCAACAAATTGTGAGACAAACATCAATGCTTACCACTTTCCACGAGTCACTTGATTAAGTTTATGGCACGCTTTCATATCTCTAAGATAATTTAAATTTTCACGTATTTTGGTCCATGAAAATTAACGAAATATTTTATGCTGCAAATAGAAAGGAAAAAAATATTCAAAACTATTTTTAGTTCTTTGTTACTAAATATTTTTCTTCACGAACAAAAAATCTAATAAAATAGTAGTGGCACATTTTATAAAATATGTATTATAAAGGTATGGTCACATTGGGGAAACATTTGACGAAAAATGTCAAATATTTCCCTATCGTAGTCTGACCATAAAACATTTATTAGGGGCAAACACCAAAACAGTTGTTTAATGGCGAACAAAATTATTTGCTGCCAAACAAAAATGTGTCTAATGTGAACAAAGTGTGACCACTAAGAGGCAAATATTTTGATTTATTTTGGGAAAACAATTATTAGATCTTACAAAATTTTTGTAAGAACAAACAGAGTCAAATAAAAATATCTACCTTTATACAAAATGCTTCAATTAAAGATTTTTACGGCTGATATTTTTTTGGCTGCTTTGTTCGACATGCCTCGCGATTCTCTAAAACTTCTACTGATGCTGGCTGATAAAAACTTTAAAAAATTATGTTGTTGTTGTTATTTGGTTTATTGGTGCAAATTAATAGTATCAATTAAATTTTTATACTAAAATTATTTATTACAATTAAAAATTTAATTAAATAAATTAAATAGTTAATCAAATTTTGTTATACTTTTAAGTAAAGAGTTAATTGGTGAAAGATTTTTTTCTGTGTATTAAATATCAATAAAGCCATAATATTAAAAAAAAAGCTAAAGCCTTAAAGCCTTAAAGAATGCAACACAATTCTTCCTAAAGCGAGAATATGGCGAAGATTTGCAAATCTTGTTGACGAAAAAATTACAAACCCAAATGGTAAAAACGCGAAAAATCACACTTTGCAAAAAAAAATTGCTTATTCACTTGTGTTGAAATGTACAAATCGGTGTTGGCTCAAAATTGACGACGAAATACGGAATAAGCGTGAAAGTAATAGTTTTTATGCAATTTGCAAAAATATTTTGTTAATATTACTTTTTGGTTGCCCAACTGCAGAAAGTAATCATTAGTAACGAAATGTTTGTTAAAAAACAAATATATGTTTTTTGATAGTTTTTTCTAGAAGTGTGCGCGTGAGTAAAAGTACGCTCACGATCACGAAACATAAATTTTTTTCACGTCCGCACACGCACGGCATGATTTGAAACTTTCATGATCACACACGCTCACGAACACAAAATATTTAATCACGTATCTTCATCTTCAATGTTAAATACCTAAAGTAGTGTGCCAGTTTTTTCCATTTATTGTTACTGACGCTAAAGGAGGGATTTTTTCCAATTAAATATGAAATATTAAGTGGCTGTAAATCTTAAAAGTAATATTCGTATTCGTATTCGGCGAATATTGTTTCAAATATTCGTATTCGCGAATACCAAAAATTTATATTCGTAACATCACTATTACGTATAATCAAAAACATATTAATTGCAAAACGTCAGTGTAGTAACCGATCAGAGTGGGCACCCACGGAACCGCTAATAAAAAATTGCAAGTTCAAAAAATTTTTCTGTTTACCGTTCCTATTGTAACTTTCAGAACTGTTGGGTTGCAATAAGCAAGTGTAAAATCTGCAGATATGGTTTTTACACGCACTGCGTAAATCACATGAACAAAAAAAAAAAAAAAAGCACACACACTCACACCCAACATACCCTGGATTAACAAAATACTAGAATACACATCCCGGCAAACAGCGAAAGAGATTTAACTGCAACGGACACAAGGAACGACGGGTACATGCAGAAGCAGTCAGTGTGTCACTGCAACAGAAAAGTGATAAGCAACTTTTTTAAGGGAAGCGGGGGAAATTTTCAACATTCCGTGATGATGAGATTATAACCACAATTTACAACATATTTGTTGCACATACTCCTTTTCTTTTCGAAAAATATGGTAGATCTCTTACACAACTGACTGGCTGCCTGCCTGGTTGTTTCCCCATGTGTGTGTGTGTGTGTTTGTATGGCACGCAGTCTGTTTCCCCCAGTGCTGTTGCTGTTGCGCTGCAACTGCTATCTGTCAGCTCATGTGTAAGTCTTTTGTGAAATTTAAATAGCAAAAAGGCCAAAACACCAGAGGAAATGTATTTTAATATGTATTTAAAATGTTCACATGTGTGCGTGTGTGTGAGCAATGTTGTCTGTTAATCTGTATGATTATATGAATATAATTATATCTTAACAATTTGCACAGTTGCAGCAGCATTAAAGTACCAAGATATTTTCATTTAAGTTTGAATATTATTATTATTATTATTAAAGTATCATAATAGGGATTTATATATATTTATTCATTTTATAGGCTTAAGTTATCACAAAGAAATATTCTTAAGTTTGGGAATTGAAATAAAATACTGGCTTGAAATAAATAACGAAAATGCTAACGTTTATACCAACTTGTAAAATATTAAAAATAATAAAGAAATAATTTTGGAAAAGTTGCTAACAAATAAGATAAAGAATTAATAGAAATGTAAACTACATATTTCATTCAAAGTATTAAGTGAAAACGTCAGTTTTCTTCGGGTGTGGTTTACAAACACCAATTTCATCTTTGTAAGGCAAAAAATCGTACCAAATTCAACCAAAGCAGCTTGGAAAAAAAAATTAACTAAAATAGTCATTAAAACAGTTTTTTGTTAAAGAGCCTACTTAACAATGACGAATTTCATTAAACCAATTAAAAAACATTATTAAAATAAAAAAATTATTTATTTATTCATAATTAATTATTTATTATTAGTTTACCGTAAACATTGAATTGTTTTATTACAGAAAAAAAATTGTACATCTCCACGAAGAAAGTGCACTTTGGTGTTCGTTTCTTAAAAATGTTTTGCTCTCTAAAAGGGTGATGTGATTGATTTTAAAAAAATCATCCTCACTAATGGTGGAAGGCATTGTACTTTCTGCCCCATATAAATCGACAGTATTGATAGTGCCCCGTAAAACAGATGGCAGAGCAAATTAATTCCAAGTCGCGTTCTCAGTACACCAAGAACTGGCATTCACCAAACTATCATGTTAAATACTAGTGATGTTACGAATACTCGTATTCGTATTCGACTATTCGACTATTCGCCTGTTTTAAGATATTCGTATTCGTATTCGCCAAATTCAAGCGAATATTTTTCGAATAATTTTCCCATACATTTTCCAAAAAAAAATCATACAAAAGTTTAAAAAAGTACATAAAATGTAAAAAAATATATTAATTTTTATTAAAAAAAACCCATTGTATTTCTTAAAAAACAAACAAAAATATATATGTATTTTGCAACTAGTATTCAAAAATTAAAGTTTTATATCATGTTAAATTAGTAATCAAACCTCAGTAGAGGAATGTTGAATTTCCAAAATAGAAGTTTTGAATCCTTTTCTCCATCAAGCCTATTACGATGCGGTGTATAAATAAGGGAAACTAAGTTGAGAAATTTCATCTCCATTTTCACAGTCACTGTCACTTGTATGCATGAGTAAAGTCCATCATGTCTCTCATTTATAGTTACTAACGCAAAGGCAGGGATTTTTTCCAATTAAATTTGAAATATAAACCTCAAAAGAAATATTCGTATTCGTATTCGGCGAATACTGTTTTATATATTCGTATTCGTATTCGTATTTGCGAATACTAAAAATTGATATTCGTAACATCACTATTAAATACATACATAAAAAGTTGCTGTTTAGTTTTTTATATAGAGTTTGACACTTTGATATAGTCAGCTGCTGATCATCTAGATTAGTAATGCCACCTGTTTTAATTCGCCTTAACATGTGGCTTTTGTTTATAAACAGTGTTACCAGACAAAGTTTGGTAAAAATCGTCTGGAACTATAAAGTAAAAAAGTTTTAAAGTTAAGTTTTTTACTGTTTTGTAGAACAGTCATGAGAAAACATTACATTGGGTGCGTTCAGCAGCCACAGTTTGCTACGCAACTGTTGCTCAACAATCTGCTGAACACTTTGATCGACATGTTGAGTGAGCGCTCACGGTTTTTGGTAGA
The DNA here is from genome assembly GCA_947311025.1 of Lypha dubia. Lineage (NCBI taxonomy): Eukaryota > Metazoa > Arthropoda > Insecta > Diptera > Tachinidae > Lypha > Lypha dubia. The sequence goes on from OX371264.1 coordinate 12,250,294, forward strand.
AAAGAAGGAGTACTATACATTTCATCAAATTACGATATTTCAGTGGAGTTTGACTTTTGAATCAAAAATTTCATAATATATTTTTAAATTTCAATTAATTTAAATTCACAAATAAATATTTTGAAATCTTTTTACAAAATAAAATTCAATAATTTTAATTGAAAAGTAAAATTTTTTTGATATTTTTAACAAAAAAGTGAGCAGATCGTTCAGAAAAATTAATCAAATCAAAAGCTGCTACATCTAAACTGTTTAGTAGCATGTTTTTCTGCTGAACGCGCCCATTGTTAATGCTAAATTGTCAGTAATATCGAATCTTACTGGATTTGGTGTTATAAAATTGCTCTCTTGAATTGAAAAAATCTTTAATTGAAAAAATCGCTAAAACTCCGGGCAATAAATCAGCTATCTTCATGTTGACATATTTTATGAAAATAAATTAGAGAATTTTAGAGATAAAAAATATTGATATTGCCGCAGGCATTATATGTGCAGAAATGACAGTCAGTCACATATTCGATTCATCCTCCTCATCTGTTGAGGAAGACATTGCTGCTCTTTAATCTTGCGATCTTGAAATTCCTTTTATGTTAAAAGAAGGGCGTTCTACTTCATCATAAATTATGTTTTGTTCTAGTGAAATAATATGTTGCAATATTACAGGATTGGAAAGACATTTTATACATGTAGCTTTCAACAAGGTGCCATAAAAGAAAATACCATAAGGGGCTGTGCACATATTAACGCTCTGGGTGGAGTGGGGGTTAAAGATTTGTTACGGATTGGAAATTTTGCACTGAAAAATTAGTAAAAAGTGTTACGCGGGTAGGGGGGGTGGGGTTATAAAATCTCTGAAAACAGCGACATGTAATACGTGCGCAGACCCTGTATTCCGCGAATATTTGCTTTCTGGTATGTGGGTAAATATTTACGAAAGTAATCTAAAGCGCCTTAAAATATGTTATTCTTTTACATCAAAAGATTATTTTATTAGATCTTGTGCGGCTACAATCGGAAGTATAAAAAATTTGGATTAAATTTTTAGTTTCGTTACAATTTTGTTATATTTATCTTCTGGCGCAAAGTTTACTTAAAAGATTTGCCACATTAAGTTGTGATAAATTTTATTCATATAAAACACAAGCAAAAGTTCACAAGTATCAATATTCAAAGTTCCATTTGCATTTCACAATACATGTTCTTAATATTCGAGAGTTATAACTTTAAAATAAACTTTCTCTGCCATAGAAACAATGTGTGTGTATGTGTGTGCGTGTGTTATTATATGTGAAGAATATACTAAAATTTGGTTGTAAAAAATTATCTATGGACTCATGTGTGGAACAACTTTTTTTTTTTTGCAAAATAATAAAACACACCAATAAATCATAGATTTACAAGGAGCGTGTGGGAAAAACTCAAAATGCTTTTTATAGAATTATGCAGAGATGGAAAAGATGCTGAGAAATTAATGTGTGTATGGATAACAGTTTTTGAGAAAGTGGTAAAAAATATTTTTATTTAGGGAGCAGAAGGTTGAATACGAGTAAGTAGTTCATAAAACGATATTATTTCCCATTGAAGATGTTGTTGTTTTTTGCAGAACTTTTAAATAGGAATGAATGAGTTGTGATAAAATTTTAAATTTGCCTAACAGTGTTTTACCGGAATTCAGTATAATTTTGAAAAAAAAAAGTTTTGTGTTAAATTTTAAAAGTAGTTATTGTAGCTTAGCCTAAATTAAATGGGTATGTTAATAAAACTTTTTCATTACAATTTACTAACCCAGAATGTAAACTATTTAAGCCACTGAAATATTTCAAATTACTTTTTAGCCATATACTTTGAAATATATGTAGAACACAAGTAAAGTACATATTCATATTAAAATATGTAGATAGATACTGGAATAAACGAAAATGAAAAAAGTCATTTAATATATTTTTACTAACATCGAGCGTTATTTGATAACCTTGGTTGAACAAATAAAGTAAGAAAATAACAAACATATTCAAATATTTGCATTGTGCCCAAATTGTAGACAAGACCCACTTCATGTAACCAAGAGACAAATAAAAAAATTAGTTAATATCTACAGTAGTAATAAAAATAAATGAATAGATGAAAATGATGTAAAGAAAATAAAAAAAAAATAAAATAAAACTCCTTAAACAGCTTAAAGTATTTTTTTAAATCTTAAATCTTATCAAACCAGTAAAGTGATCATATGAGCAACTTTCCATTTATAATTTAGTTGTATTTAAACACAATAAATATGTAGTAAATATCATATAATAATGCTCAGATTTTTTTGTGCATTTTTTTAGTAAAATACTTAATCACCCCTATCGTGAATAACAAGTGAAATTTTTGTTCACGTGAAATTTTAATTCCACTCGAAGGGAATTCCGCTATCAGTTCTTAGTGAATGTAAAAAAGGGAAGAGGATTAAAAAAATAAAAAATCATCAGAAGTTTTTGTTCAAATATATACACGGACTGACATATTTATTTTAAAGAAAACTTCAAAAATCAAAGTTAAAAATTCAGTGTTGGAGCTTTAGTTTAGTTGCTCCGTTTGTTTATTGCATTCTAACTTTTATGTGGTAAAATAGTTCGGCTACTTTTTGGAAAGCCAACAAAACGAAAAAATGCCAACAAATTAAAGTTCTGCAGGCAATCGGCGGCCTGTTTATTTGCATTTTGTTAAGGAATACATCAGTTTGCGCCTTATTATCAGAACTTTTCATTAAAATAAAACTTTTTAAGCTTTAATATTCGAATTATAAGAAGAAATACATATAATTTCTGTTCTATTCCCCATCAAAAATAAAGTGAAAATATCAATGTGAGAAGTGAAAAAATTCCGATCTAAATATTTATTCACGATAAGGGGAATTTTTTTCAGTGAACATTTTTCACATTGTTATTCTGGACTGAATGAATTTTTTTCATGCGAGTTGTTTACGATTGAAAATACGTGAAAAGTGAAAAAATTTCACGTGGAAAATTATTCACGATAGAGGTGAATATGTTTTAAATCATCTCTGGCACACACATACAAACAAACATACATAGATACATATTTAGACAACGTTAAAAGTTCTTGTAATAATAACGCAAATTTCACTTATTTTCCAGCTTGTAAAACGAAATACAATTTATTGCCCCCAAAAAATTCGTTTTTTATACGAATACTTATATATATTTTCTAATTTAAAAAATATTTTATCATTTAACATGTAAATCCCTAGCAAATACCCTACAGACACAAAGACAAACAATAGATTTAGACAACAGAGAAAAGAACATACAACAAAAGCAATGGACAAATATGTGTTGGATTTTATATTTTCCACAAAATTTTTACATTTAAAATTCAAATTTTTCATCAAATTTATTTAACTACAGACTACACACTTTAAATAATACACACATGCATACATTTACTTACTTACATACACATATACATCACATAAGAATACAATTAAATAAATACAGTTGAACAAAATTCGTCTTCTTTGGTCTCCACTTTACAAATTCTCCTAAATGTATGCACTCTTAAAGGCTCTTGTTTGTTAACTCAAGTACGATTAAGGGTGCATATGTGTGTGTCTCTGGATGTGTGTGTATGATGTATGGCTGTGTATTTGTAAATGCTGCATCAAATTTTTGTGTATACTTTTTTAGTAATTTTAATTGTGTGTGTGGGTTGGATTTTGATGTGTTTGTGCCAATTTCAATATTTATATAATAAAAATTCAATTTAGCAAAAGTTTAACTTTATTGGCAAACATAGAATCGTTACAAGTGCGAGTGATATTACATTCCACTCTTGGTGTGTGTGTGTATGACTAAAGCGTTTTTGTAGATGGTTGGTGTTAGTGATAATAAAAATATAGCTGTTGTAACAGAAAATTAAAGGTGTTTAATCTATTTTTTTAGTTTTCTTCGTAATTTACATTAGAAAATGGGAATTGATAAGGACTTTTTCTACTTGTTTAATTTTCATTAAAGACTTTAAAAGCGTAGATATTTTTAGGAGTGTCAAATAATTATTTAATCACAAGATTTGGATGTTATTAAAAACTTAAAAAAATGTCACTATGCGATAGAAATGCAAGTATAAAATTTTCACTAAGCGAATCGGAATGTTCGTATATGGGTGACTTTCACTACTAAAGTTTTTTTCCGGCCTCATAATTGCAAAGATCGCAATAATAATAGAAATATTATGGTTTATTTGACACAACTGGTCTGATTACAAAACGATTGTCACGGCTTATGACGCAGTCTTACGGAAAATCATATTGTTGATAAGCGTGCAAAAATGCAAGATTATCTAAATTGTGCCAACGATCACCCCGATCAAGCCTCGTAGATGTCGTAATTTAAATTAATATAAAGTGATTTTAACAAATATTAATACTTTATAACTGTTATTAGTGCACAGAGAAAACAGATTCGTTGTGACGACCGAATTTGTTGCAAATCGAAATGTGGCGGTTGCACCCAACTATCATAGAATAGTGGTTTTACAACTACATTTTTCATGTAGTACCACTGCATTTTAAATTATTACGATTAACTAAATAGTTGCATTAGCAGATAAAATTGGTTAACACCATGAAATTTGACGTGGAAGGTAAGCGAGTTTAGTTACGCTCATTTTGATCCTCGAACACAATTGAATTGATATTTTTAATACTTAATAATAAACTAAAGTGTCTTAAGCCGGCCACTTACGTACAGTTTTAATTGTCAGTTTCAAATGTTCAGTTAAAACTGTACGTATGTGGGTAATAACTGACAATTCATATTATTCCATAATAATATTAAATACATGAAGTAGTGTGACAGTTTTTTTTTCAATTTATTGTTACTGTCACAAAGGGAGGAATTTTTTTCAATTAAATTTGAAATATTAGCTCTGGGGGGTTACTCTGTATTGCGATGCGATAGCAAATTCGATGCGAAAGCAATCTTATTTACATTGTTTTCGCATCGCATTTGCTTTCGCATCGCAATACAGAGTAACCCCCCTGTTTCTTTACTCAACATTGGGATAACACGGGATGTATAAATCCAAAGCAGCTGAAAAAATTTCATCAATTGAATCAACAAAGAAATTTTTAATTCCAACAACCATACAAAACACTCTTGGTCCTTTATTTCCATTACCTGCCTGCTAAGGTAACGCAATCCTATCGCCATATGTAAGGTTGACTGCACTCAAATTCGTTCAATATTGGTTACCTGCGGTAAATTGAGAATAAAATCGGCATTTGTTAATCGATTTTCAATAGTTATACCTCATTTTTTTCTGCAGTTATTTAGCTCTCAGAAAAATGTGCAAAATATACAATATATCAATATAAGTTCAAATAATAATTACGTTTATTCGTAATAATAATAAAATAAAAATATACAATATATATTTGCTTTTTCTTTTTTTTTTATTGCATTTTTAAACTAAAAAAAAAACGAATTTTGCAAGAAAAAAATGTTTCCCCCTAAAATTTTTAAATAATTCCAAAACGATAAAAAATGGAAAAAAAATTATATAGAATTAAATTAAATATAATTTCGTTACGCACATTTTGGTGTGTTGTTTATATAAATTGGATGAGTCGTTCTCGAGTTAGGCTGAAATATGTCTGACTAATTTAGGGAAAAAATTGCCACGCCCATAAAAAAACCCTACGTGATGGAGAAAAACTGAAAACGGATTTGAGTTCAGCACATCAGAATATACTCCACATAGTTTTATTTAAAGGAGAGCCAAAAAGTGATTTTTTGCAGAGCAGTGTAATTGGTACTAAAATCCAATTCATTGCATATTTTTCAGTTGTGCTCGAGTCGATCCCAAAATATACATCCCTATGCTCGACATATTGCCGATTTAGTCGTAACAAAAGCATACGTTGGGTTGACCAAATTAATTTAAAAATTGTCAAAAGTTTATTGCAATTGTGGTCTTATGGTTATGATCATGGAATGTTTTTTTTTTTTTTTTTATTCATATAATACTGACAGCATTAGCTGAAATATATTCGATGCAACTGATATTTTATTGGCATAACCCCTTTTCATCCAATATTTTTTCTGTGTAGATATTGATGCAACTGATATTTTATTGGCTAACCCCTTTTCATCCAATATTTTTTCTGTGTAAAAGCAGTTTAAAAAATCTTTGACTTCGTTGTTTTAAATTTATTTGTTTGTCCGTGACTTTATTTTGAATTTTGCAAATATCTTTGTTAACAGTGGTGCCAAAAATTTAAAAAAAAAAAATTTTTTTGTGATTAAAAACAACTGTCAAATTAACAAGTCGAAAGATTTTTTATATGATCTCAATTGGAATACATGTGAAAAATAGTCAAAATCAAGAATTTGAATAGAGATTGAAAAATTAAAAAGTTTTGCAGTAAAAATTAAAATAGGCTAATACCGCTTTAAATAATGCCAGATCGAATTTAAACCATTCTTTCTTGAAAGTCTGAAGGCAAAAAAAAAATTAGTCACAACATTTTCCTAATGAATTCATTCCTTTGCCGCTCATCTACCTTTTATTACGATTATAACAGTGGCAAAATTTGTGTTTATTTTTTTTTGTATATACAAATAGAAAAAAAATTCTTATAACGACCGATGAAATATGATGGAATAAATGTTTACTTCAGAAAATAAACTAATGGAGCAATATTTCGTCAAAGAAAAAAAAAAACGTTAAAGTAACAAAAAGAATATGAAAGTAAATACATTGGAAAAGATTTGCCACGACTAAAGTAAACTTTATCTTTAATATTGAAAAAAAAAATCCTAAAAGCTCTTTGGTGTTGTTATTCTTCTTCAGCTTCTTCAAGAAAATAAATTAAATAGGAAGTAAAAAACATGAAATGTTTGCTGCATACCATTCATCAGTAAAACTTGAATAAAATAATAATTTCATGAAATATTTGTTTGCTTTTAAAATTGTTCATTGGAGCAGATTTAAGGAGAATAATATCGTTTTTTTTTTCAGCTTTGTTTATTTCCGAATAATCCTGTTCCCATAATATTCGTTAGTAATTCTTAATTTAGACTTAAAATACTATGAACCATGTATTCCTTTTAACAAAATCTCACTAGGTTATATTCTTGTTCTTCTACTAAATAGTGAAAATAATAGTTCTGTAGGAAAATCAATTTATTTATTTATTTTTTCATATATTTTTTTTTTACTTCAATCTCTTTCAGTTTAAACTAAAGTGGTATTATGCTGCGATAGATATCCTTTTCTAAACTTGAATTTTTTAAATTTATTTTTTCCCCTGCAGAAGAAGGATTATTTGCAAGATAAATTGCAAGAAAATTGTATAAAATGCAAAATACTGAGAAAGTTGTTGCTTGTTACTACTTTGGCAATAATAGTTTTTTTTTTAATTTTTCGTTCAAATGATTTTTAGCTTAAAATTGGTTAAAAAAAGTTATATTTTAAAAAACTTAAATGGAAAACAGCTTTAAGATATAAACAGAAATTGAAAGAAATTTAGCTCGAAAGCTTAAGTAGAAAAAACTACTTTTCTAAAGAAAAAATAAAACACCTAAATGAAATTGAAGCAAATTATTAAATTATTTCGATTTGATTGAATATAAATTTCTTAAATATAAAGAAAACATTTTGTTTACTTTTCAAAATGAGTTTAAAGTCTACTGATGATTTGGTATGAATGCCAATGCAATCCGCAACTGAATATTAAAAATGATCAAAAATTAAAGTCACAAAACAAATAATACAAAAACAAAACATTTATTAAACAGTTATTTTACTTGTTTTATTTTATTTTTTGCTTGTGTGCAATGTACATAAATATGTATTTGCATACACAAACTAATATAAGTGAACACAAAAAAAAGATAACTCTAAATGAGTTCATCTTCTAACAACAACAATAAACCAACAAACAGTAGGAAGGTGTATTTAACTTTGGTTGCTGATGACGACAATAAATAAAAATGAATTAAACACATACCTGAATTCTACACAAAACACAATATCTCGTGCTCGATCATGCTCTCCGTACATGTTAAATAGTGATTAGGAAACAACAACAATTGCACCCATTAGCAAACTTGTCAGCTTAGCTGTACAAACAAACAATAAATAACAAGGTGGCCAACGTGCACAAAATGCAGTGACTGAAAATAGTGCATAATAATAAAATTCAAACAGGTGCTAAAAATGGGAAGAAGTCCCAAATCAGCCCAAATAGCGAAAGTTCCCTCAGATGGAAAAAATAATGTAAAGAATTCCGAAAATCGTTTCGCGATTCTAAATAAACAATGGACTTGTTTTATGTTTGTTATATTCGTTAAAATTTTAGCGATTTTAATTCATAATAAAGATATCTTTAAAATTTTTGCAATTTTTCGCTATGTGGGTAGTTTTTGCAAAGTTTTTGGCATTCTTACATCTTCAGGGACTTTTAATCAAAGGTGCTGTGCAGGATTTGTTACGCATTAGAAATTTTCCACTGAAAAATTAGTAAAAAGCCTTACGAGGCGGGGGGGGGGGTATCTCTGAAAACAGCGTAACGTAATATGTGCACAGCCCCAAACATAAATTAAAATTTTAGCAATTTTTTACACTCTAATAAATTTCGTGTATTTTTTTTCGAAAGAGATCAATTTAAGCTATTTTTAACTACGAGTAATGTTTTTCATTGGTTCATATTTTGCAGATTTGAAATAAAAATTTTGGCTTGTATAATTTTTTTTTTTTTTTTTTTTTTGTAATTTTTGTCATTTTCTCATGCTTAGAATGTTTTGCAAATAATAAAATTTTATCGATTTTTGATTAAGATTATGGCTTATTTAAATATAGCAATTTTTTGCAAATTTGCACTTTAGCGATTTAGTTTTTAGTTAAAATTGTTAAAAACACACATGCACTTGAAGATTTTGTCGAAAAAGAGAAACAAAAGGAAAACATTTTTTATGACATTATCATAAACGTAGCCTGTAGAATAATTTGGGGTGTTCACACTGTTGTCATATCAGTCATAATGTCTTATTATTTTACAATAGTTTAAAAAAATTGTTGTTGTGCTTCAAGCTAAAAAGTCATATAATAATAAGACATTTTGAGATATGTTTATGGCATGTCATAAAATAACAGTAGAAATCTTAGTCGATGAGCTGCAACTCCTTATTCAAGCCGGCGATAATATTTACAAGCCGCCGATACTTTTAAATAAAACAAGAATGAAAGCAAGGCAAATTCATTACCAGGTATATGCACGACCAAGGCGAATTAATTATAAGGTGGATGCAGTGGCGAATTCACGCGAATTTATACATTACCTACACTGTTAAACTTGTTACATATTTTCCGGCTCCATTTTAATGTAATTTTTTATGCATGGAGAATTTTGACATCGTAGGTAATGAATTCGCCGTTTACGCAAACAAAATGACTGTTGTCGTAATGAATTTGCCTTTTGCACGAAAATTACATTACAATGGCGCCGGAAAATATGTAACAAATTTGACAGTGTAGGTAATGTATAAAATCGCGTGAATTCGGCACTGCATCCACCTTATAATGAATTCGCCTTGAATGAAAATATGTTTTTGTAACTTATCTGCCTGGCAGCTTGTGAACGTTTTTCCACTTGCCGCCGTCCAAAAAAATAGTTCAGCTCATGTTACCGGCAACAGCTGCTTTTGATAATATTTATTTCAGCAAGTTCGTATAGATAAACAAAAATTTTAAATTTTAAGTGAAAATTTACAGGAAATTTATTGTTTTCTATATTAACAATTAAAAAACATTTACATTTAAGCCAAAATGCAAATGTATGCGCAATAATCCGACTAAAAATGGAGTGTTTTTAAATGTTTATCAGCTGGCACAATTATGACATAACACACTTATTTATGACGGGGTGTTCACAGTTGTCATATTTTGGTGTGCTATTATTTTATGACATATGACTTATGACTACAGTGTGAATACCCCAATTGTATTAGATTATAGTACAATCTTGTAAGAAAAAAATAAACAAATATTTTAAACTAGTTTAAATATTTAGGACATTATGATAAAATGACTGATATGACTACAGTGTGAACATCCCAAATAATAAATTCGCCGTTTACACAAACAAAATGCCTGTTGTTTGCTTTGTTGTTGAATTATTGTAGTCGTAATGAATTTGCCTTTTGCACGAAAATTACATTCAAATGCTTTTTGCAGTCTAACATTTAAAATTTAATATAAATTTGCTGAATCACAAACACTTGTTCTTGGCGCCACAAAGAATTGAGTTGCAAAACAGCTGATGTCAGGTGTTGCTTTGTCAGTTATAAATGCAACACGCTCTAATTAAAAAATTTTTCCACTGTAAATTCAGGCTGACATTTACAGAAGCAAATTCTTTTTGATTTTACACACCATTTTGCAGTGATAAATTTTAGTAGCACACTGTAAAATACATATTGTGTAAAACCACCTAAAGTATGCCTATGTTCCAGTTATGTACATATGTATGTATATACCTAATGGAAAATCCATTAAAAAGTTACTCATTTTATTTAAATATGTATTTAATATATGTAGATATGTCGATATGTAGATACAGTTATACATATCAATGTACATACATACGTATATGCCATTTCAGGCAGTCTAGACAATTTTGTAGATTTTAATAATCGTTTCTTGAGATCATTTTATTTTTATCAACTATCATTGTCTTCATGAAGTTCACAAAGAAAGTACTGCATTTGCTAAGAACTAAAATAGATCTATTAGAAATTAAAAAAAAAATATAAAACGAATTTATACTGAGTTCATTATACTAAATCAATTATACTAAGTTTCACGTTCGCAAATATAAATAAATAAAAATGTTGCCTGCAAGCTGTTCAATTATATTGGAAAAGGGTGTTTCCCGCATTGAAAACGGATTCTTTTGCGAATGGCATATCACCAATTTTGATTGCGATACTCTCACGGATGAAATAATTCCGCATGCAAAATTTGATATATTATTTTCGACAACAACATTCAACGGAGAATTCTATTTTTCTGGTGATAACTGCAAAACCAGAAAATTCAACTTAATCCTAACGAGTTCATCCTTAGATACTTGGCGAGTATGTGTTGAACTTTTAATTAATGGAGAGAAACAAAATTTTACATTAACCAACCTTTACAACTCTATTCAACTCGGACTGGTAGATGGCGAAAAATGTCCATTCAAGAGTCCGTATCCCAAGGAATGTAGATTACAGGTTAAAGTGGGTTACGTCTATTATGTAAGAGAAGCAGCGGCAGCTGCTTCAGAAATTGACTATAGTGATCCTGATACTCTAAACAATACAAGAACAGATTGGGACCTTATAATAGATGTTGAAGACCAGCAATTGCGTGTACATAAATATATATTGGCGGAAAACAGTAAAGTCTTTTCTCGACTTATTAGTCAAATAACGGTACCAGGTGCAGAGTCTAAACTTACCATTAACAATTTTAGAGCAGAAATTGTGTCGCAAATGGTAAATTATATATATACCGGCAAAATTGGTTGGTCACCCAATCAGTTCTCTGACATGTTAAACATAAGTAACATATACGAGATCACAGCACTACAAAAAGTTTGCCGGCAATATTTTATCGAACAACTCAGCTTTGACAGGGCAGCAAAAACATTATTGTTGGCTTTTGAATGCAACGATAATGAATTGAAGAATCAAACAATTGATTTTATCAAAAAGAATTGGACAAAGGTTTTACTAACTCCAAGTTTTAAAAACTTTTTAAAAAACCATAGTGATTTATGCCGTGAATGTGATTTTTATTTTGTTGATGCTTCAGACCCGTGATTTTCTGTATTTTTCATTAAATTGGATTTTATTTTAATTTTTATGTTTTTTAAATTGTTTAAGATATTGAAAATCTCTCATTCGTTTATATTTATGGCTGGATTATGGATAGCAACCGAACTTCAGTTGCGTTGCCAGCCGGCAACTGAAAATTTGTGGTTGCCAGAAAAGCACTAAATAACAACTGAAACTGGCAGCTCTCAGTTGCTATTATTTTATGACATATGACTTATGACTACAGTGTGAATACACCGTAATACAATTCTCACCAACTGGCAACGCAACTGTAGTTCGGTTGCCATCCATAATCGACCCATTAGCAATATTATTTTTATTTAAAGTTATTTAAAAAAAAATATTTAATTATGTAATAAATCTTGAACATTATAAATCATCGAAGTTTAGCGTCCCTGATAGATCCTGTTTGTAGACTTAATCCCTGCCTCCACCAGGGAACTCTTAGCATCATATTTAATATTTTGTTTGTACTTTAACGTGGCTGTTTGATTCAGTAAGCTTTTTTACAGAACTTAATTGTAGAAACTGATCTTTATTATTTCAAGAATTTAATACAAATGAACAAAATCCAAAGTGCAATAATGTAAGTTCGAATAATGATTACGTTTATCCGTAATAATATAAAAATATTAATTCAGCTTGGGCACGAGCTACATACGCTAATAACAAGGGTCACAGTAATATGTGAATTTCCCTAAAACTGAACTTGAGCCTGATAATATTACTTTTCATATGTACATCGTTTATTCCTAATAATATAAAAATATTTTATTTTAACTTAAAAAAAATATTTAAAAACGATATATGTATATACTCCTGAATAGCTCATAAAAATTTGAATTATTAAACACGAAAAACGGCTGTCCTCAATTTACATTCATAATTTTTTTTCTCATAAGGGAAATTTTTTAAAATATTTTTAGTTCATAACTCACTAGTTTCACACAATTTTTGTTTTAAAATGCAAGAAATCACGAATTTTGTACATATTTGATAAAAGTTGATAAAAATATTGACTATTTAATTTTTAATTTATTTTGGTTATATACTTATGCATTTTTGTGTTAATGACATACTTTTATATTTTGACAATAAATTATTTTTAAGCTTTTTTTTATTCGTTGTTCTCATCGATTAATCGAATAAATTTTTAGCTTTAATCGTTTGATCGAACGAACAAAAACTATTATTTGAATTATTCGAACAAAGTTGAAAGGCGAATAATTGACAACTCTAATGTACATATAACAAAATTTCTCATTTGGTAATTATGTACATAAATTTAAAATAATAATAAATATAAAATTCGAAAATATATGTATGTATTGATTTTATGAAAAAAAAAAATATAGCTACGAAAAATTAAATATAGTTCATGGTAACAATATGTATAAACGTACTTAAGTTTTCTGGATAAGACAGAGATACCTAAATTTATTCTCTTAGAGGAAAAGCAATTAGTGTTGATAAAAAATGAAACATACGATTTGCAAGAGAAAGACAATTGTGTAAATTAAAATACATGTATTTTTGTAAATATTTTTGCACTCAATACCTATTTTTTGAACTACAATTCCGTATTTTTGAATAAGTTCATCACTAGGAATTCAATCTTCCAAGTCACTTTGAAACAAATTTAAGGCGGATAGCATGGACTGACAATGACAAGTGTCTACTTTCAGTCTATTTGTTAATTTATTTTTTAGTAATGCTAACTTCGAAAAAACACGTTCAGCAAAAGCACTACTATGTGACAAAGTAAATATATATGACGCAAATTTATACAAGTTTGGATATAATTTGTCGTCCAAACAGTTTCTTAAATTTCCTATTTCATGCCAGAAGGTTTCAGGCTTAGATATTTTTAAAAATGCTTCATAGCTTTTGACATTCGCTTTACTTTCTACTCGTAATAGCTTGAACTCATTTACTAATTCGTCTGGTTCACTAATTATATCACTAAAAACAGAAACAATTTCAAAGTAGTTAATGCCCTCAACTGATGTGATAAAACCTTCAATACACACAGTCTTTTATCGCTAATATTAATTCTTGATAAAATTTCCCTACACAATTTTTGGTAAAAAAGCAATATTTTGCTTTTAATATTCATAATATCACTCCTTAAGATCTCGTTAGTATTTATTTCTAGCTCGGCTGCATGGCCAATATATATAAATATATTAAAAGTATCTTTGATGTGTAAAACATTTCAAAAATCAATATTTTCTATGCTTATTTCTAAAATGTATTCTTTTTTATTCAAAAAGGGGCACAAAATAAATCATATTGATCCAAAAGGGGATTTAAATTAAAGGGGTCCAAAAAGGGGCTTTGCAGTCAGAAAAGGGGCAAAGTGCCCCTTTAGGGACACAACAGTAACTCTGGGTACGCGTACAAAACACCCATCATAAAGAAATGATAAGCACAATAAAAATAGTTTATATTGTTTCATAAATAGTGCGTTTAAATATCGCACACTAAATAATAAACCGGCACAAATCAAAATTAATCATAATGGTTTTCTCTTCATAAACCAGGGGGCTGCGATAACGTGAAATGAAATTCTGTGTTCTGTTCTGAGTTCTCTGAACAAATTAAAATGTTTTCACAATGAGAGAAATAAATGGAATGAAATAATTTTTTTTCTCAATTTCACAGCAAGACTGATTCTCGTTTTATGAAACTGTGTAAACAAATGTCAAAACCTTTTCATATGAAAAGTTTTTTTTCACTTAAAATTTGTCAGTGAAACTGGAAAAAGCAGCAAAACTCAAGCGCACAAGCAAGACTGCACGCACACACTTGAACGTTGATTAGTTTTTTTGATCGTCTCCAGGGCACTTAAGAGAAAACTTAACTAAGAAATTTTTAAAACAACTAGAATTAATCCCGTTTAAAATTGTGTTTCTCTTTGCAACATGCACACATACGAGTATGTAATTTAAAAACATGTAATTTTATTAAAGGAAAAAAACCAAAAAAGTAAATAAATAGAATTAAACTAAAGGTACGGTTCAAAACTGTATTTATTCGATATCGATATTTTTTCCTATCTATATATTCGATATTTTTAAAATATCGACATATATTTCCGAGTTTTGTTCATCTGAAATTATATTGCAAAGGTGTGATTATGCACTATTTTTCGACGATATTTTTTTTGTAATATATGTTCAAAAATCAAATTCAAAATTTCATCGAAGAATTATGTATGTATGCATGTTGAAAAAGCGGCTAAAGCAAGTAAAATATATTTGCATGGAGCCTTGCACTGCATCGAAGTTGTGTAACGTCGTTCTCTGTGTATGACATTTCAAGTTTAATAACATGGATATAAAGTTATACTGCAACAGATGGAAAAAAACATTTTTTCATAATACGAGTATAGAGTCTGAACACAATATTTGCGGTGCGGGGAGATTTCTCGTTGCGGGAGAGAAAAATAAACATAATACAACAGAAGACGGCGACGGCAATACTTGTCATTGTTTGTTTACATTTTTATTAATTTATTGGTGCATACTTCAAAATCGTATGAAAAACCGCACCGCAAAAATTATCGTTACATTGTGTTCAGACTCGTAAAAAAAAAAAAAATTTTTTTGTTCAATTGTGAAAAGATGTTTGGGGTGCTCACACTGCAGTCATAATGTCATTGTTTTACAATAGTTAAAAAAAATTGTTGTTTTCCTTCAAGCAAAAAAGTCATATAATAATAAGACTTTTTGAGGTTTCTTTATGGTTTGTCATAAAATAAAAGTAGAAACCTTAGTCGAGCAGCTGAAACTCTCCAGTCGAGCCGACGATAATATTTATAAGCCGCCGCTACTTATAAATAACACAAGAATAAAAATATGTGTTTGTGTAAGTGATCTGCCTGGCAGCTTGTGAACGTTTTTCCACTTGACGCCGTCCACAAAAATAGTTCAGCTCATGTTACCGGCAACAGCTACAAGTTCGTATAGATGAAAAACAATTTGAAAATTTTAATTGATAATTGGACATTTTAGAAGATTTACTGGAAATTTATTATTTTCTTTATTAACAAGTCGGACTGAATTAAAAACATTTACATTTGAGCCACAATGCAAACGTATGCGCACTAATCCGACTACAAAATGGAGTGTTGTTAAATGTTTATCTGCTGGCAAAATTATGACACTTGTCATATTTTAATGTGCTATTATTTTATGACAAATGACTTATGACTACAGTGTGAATACCCCAATTGCGTAAGGTTGTAATGAAAACGAAAATGAAACCTTCTTTTTCATTTGACGTTATCGCATAACGATAATTGACCCGCAGTTCATGAAATATCTAACGCTCGCCTAAGTTTATTTGCCATTAGCACCTTCCTTAAATGAACAAACACAACGGTAGTTTGTCTATCTTGAAAATTATTGAGTTGTGTCCATTTATTATTTAGTATGCGATATGTATGTACATACATATATCTTCCTATAAGTTTTTGTTTCTTTTTTTTTTGCCAAACCCTAAATAAGAAATCGATAAATAAAATTGTATTAATTGAAATAATAAAATAATGAAAGTAGGACATGAAACCGCCCAAACAATAAAGTGCAAAGTTTTCGTTATATGTATTTTATAAGTGGAACCATTTCGTAGAAACTAAAGTTTTTCTTATTGCTATCGATTGTTCTCATTCATTATCGAAAAAAATAATAAAGAAGTAAATAATAAAAATGGCAATAAATGACACAGCAAACGTGTGTCGTCGTTTCACTTCGTTAAGAAGTTTTGCCAATAGCAACAGAAACTCAATACCAAAAAGCATTTAACCAGCAAATTTATTTTAAATTATTTGTAAAATACCCTTTTGATTGCTTTTATTACCAACACATCCTTTCACATGTACATTTTGCATAAATTTGTTCTTATATTGTAATTTATATTTTAATCCTTTTCCAAGAAATAATATTTTCATGCATTATTAAGAAAGGATATTGGAAGAAGGATAATGTTTTGTTGTGGGTTTTCGTTTTTGTATGAATTTATTTTCAATAAAGAATGAAGAGTTGTGGCAAAAATGATATTGTTTGCAAAATGCAAAACAAGAAACTATTTTGAGACTTGAGAACTTGATTGGACTAATTGGGTTTTTGTATCAATTTATGTATTTATTTACTTCGTATTATTAAAAAAAAAATATTTTATTAAAAATTTAATTTTGTAAAAAGTTTTTAGAAAGTCTTTTAAAATGCAATAATAGTTTTGGGTACGTTTTTTCATCTTGGTGACATCCACAACTTGCTGTTGTGCCTGCTGGTTAAAAGGATAACTGTCTTTTCCAGACATTATCTTTTACCAGTTACCCATAAAACTTATATGTTACTGCCCAATCTTTGAAACAACAGAGCAACGAATGTACATACTCGTATAAGTTAGATTAAGGAAGTAGGGTAACCTAAGTAATATTATGGCATTTAAGGGCTCTGCCCAAGGCTAACTAGGGGTTCTCTTTTGAGGCTTAACTAGTTACCTTACGGGAAGCGGTTAGGCCTCACGATAGAGTGCATATCTGTCCTCTTGGTGATTGGTATGCTATTGAATACTTCTTCTTCTTCTTGAAAATAGATATGCTGTCAGCCATCGCACTCCCATTGTTTGTGGCATAATTCCTTGACCGGTTATTGGTGAGGTTTCCTTTCGGAGTACAGGTGGTCGCTGTGAATGGGCCTTGGTCTACCAATAGGAAGCCTCTATGTAATACATAAGATATATAAGAGATTAGATTGCTCGAACACTTAAGCATGGTGCTGGGCGGTCCATACATAAGAAGTTGCCATATGATGTATATAATATATATATAATAGTATTTTTTTTTTTAATTAAACCTTTAACTCATTTTTCAATATGCTTGACATTTTTAAAAGCTTTATAAATAGAAGATTGTCAAACTCTAAATTTAATTAAATTTTCTAAACTTTTAAAACATAAAAAACAATGAAGTACGCAGTATGTAGTATTCATACAACCCGTTCTTAGAAATCAATAATAAAATATATTGGAATAAAATATATAAGAACAAGCACTTGCCTACACATACATTTCTTAAATCGAACACAACAATATCCGCTTGTTCGGCAAAACTGCTATTGACGTTTTTTCTGTAATAAATTCGTCACTCACAATTGCCAATACCTACTTGGTGTGCCAATATATTATATGAATTCGTTTATCGTATATAAGCAAGCGAGCAAAATTCTTCTTCTGTCATATTCTACTGTTTACGTTGATTATCCAACGTTAACGAAACCGTTCATTATTTCACTCCGGCTTCAGTGTTCTTTTCATCATAGTATTTTTGTGAATGAAAGCTATGATGAATATTCGTCACTGTTCGTCAACGGAATGTAAGCGAGAGGGTGGCGATTGTATACTTCCAATGACATCCCCATGTTAAATTCGTCACTCAAACGCACTGCGTAGGTATTGCAGGGCAAGTATAGGTCATTGCTTTGTGCATAATGATATAATGACTTATGGAATGTATCCGCGGCCAAGCGGGTATTTACTCAATACATGTGTATGTGTATATGTATATATTTATGTATTAATGCATATGTGTATTTGCGGTAACATAATTTTTTTACACATAAATGTCGTATCTGAATTTCTTCAATATCCTTTAAGCACATAATATCTAACATAATCTTGCTTTGATTAAAGCCAAGAGAAATTTATTCAATATGATATGAAATCCACACAAGAAATCAAACTCCTGAAACAACAGTTGATAATGTTTTGTCAGTATGGCCAGGGCTGCCAAACATAACGATTTTATGTCTATTTGACGATGTTTAAGGGCGAATTCTCCAAAATGATGATTAACGATTTTCTCCCAGTGCCCTTAAGGCACTGTATAAGGTAAAGGTAAGTCAAAGTATAAGTAAAGGTACGGTCACATCTGGCAAACATTTGCCCAAAAAAGGGTAACCACTAAATACGAATGAAAAACTTTTTGATTTATGCATTTATTTATTAAGTTAAACAGCATCTAATAAGATAAGATTCTATTACATTTTCAATAAATTATGTAGGAAAATGTTTAACGTAATAAACAGGTATCTAAATAAAAAGTGTCTTCATTCGTATTTAGTGGTTACGCTTTTTTGGGCAAATGTTTGCCAGATGTGACCGTACCTTTACTTATACTTTGACGATTTGTTGAAATCACAAATTTTTTCTCAAGAAAAAAAAATAAAATCAATTAATTTACTAAACAATAAACTTGCTTTTCCCCAACAGAAACCCTTGAAGGGATTGAACCTTTGATTTTTGTGTGATGATAATTGATGTTTTTTTTTTTTGAAATCTTGACGATTTTAATGATTTAAATTTCGAAATATGACGATTTTTAGGAAAAAAAGTTGGCAGCCCTGAGTATGGCCATGATATCAATGTGGATTTAAATAAAGTGTGAGTTTGTGTTTTTTTAACTGATTCTTTTATGAAAGCAAATTAAGTGGAAACAAAATGTTAAAATATTTAATAAAAAGGATATTGACATTTGTGTAGTTTTTATTAGTTTTTTTTTCTATAAAATTCTTCTCTTTAAGTCTAAAAAAATATTTGAAATTTGGAAATAAAGCTTAAAGCTAAAAATTTAAAAATAATAAATAATTCCGGGAATCCGGATAGAAGGAAAAAATAATGAAAACCACATCAAATGTTACAATTATCCATACTTTTTTGGATAGGCGCACCAACTACTCATTAATGCTTTGTTTCTATGGTTTTGAACTGAGATATGATATTATACATTTGAATAAAATAAAGAATGTAATTGAATTTTTTTTTTAAATCATTTATGATTTCTTTATTTATGTTATTCACGGTGTATTTGTACGAATGTTTTTGTATTATTTAATCTCATGTATTATTGATTTTTGTTAAATTACGTTTTAATTTTGAAAGAACAAACAACAACATAAAACATACAACTAATATTGATAAGCTCTAAAAGGATAAATAATGGCTTTAATACAATTCAAACCACAAAATATTAGTTTTAATGCAAACTCTTGTAAACCCAAATACATAGCCACACATACACACATAGGCACATACACACACACACTCTATGTCAGTACCCTGTCGGAATTTTGTTAGATAGCTTCAAATATTGTTGACTGTTGGATAACTCTTTTTCATCTGACTTCTGAACTAACTTGTAAATGATACATACGTTCTTGTGCGGCTTGTTCTCGATAACTGTTCAACTGGCTTGAGTGTGCTTCAATTTAATCAGCCGTACGCTAACCCAAATGAGCTAGCTTGTGGTTATTGCAAACTTATGCAGTATGAGTGAGTACTGACAAATTGTAATGACATTACGTTGAAAAACTGAATAGCGGTTAACACAGAGATTGAGTTAGCTTTTGAGTCAGCTGTCACTTGTATCTGCTTAACGATGAGTTACATTTTAGTTACCTTAAATACCGACAGGGTAATACTCAGTGATGTAAACTTGCGTACATATGTATGTACAAGCTGCACTGTCTTATGTATGAGTTGTTGTTTGATGCAGAGAAGCTAAAGAAAGGCTTGTTCAGTGAT
Source organism: Lypha dubia (assembly GCA_947311025.1). Classification (NCBI taxonomy): domain Eukaryota; kingdom Metazoa; phylum Arthropoda; class Insecta; order Diptera; family Tachinidae; genus Lypha; species Lypha dubia. Next base: position 12,270,768 of record OX371264.1, read on the forward strand.
GGCCATTTTCTTTTTAAAAATAAATTTAATTTGCCTTCGCCTTTAAATTATATCAGCGAAAGGATCTTGTGGGATATATCGATGGCTTAATATAGAAAGGTCGTATCTCAACTTTTATCTACTTTACAGGAGAAGGGAAAAACTAAATAAAATCTGAGAAAATAAAATTTTGTTTTTCTGAAGCAGATTTTTATTAAACAGCCAACAATTCAATTCAATTCTGTTTTTTTTTTTTTTGAAATTAAGTGCTCTATTTAATTACTGTGTATTTGAGTATTGTCTACCAGAACATGTAAAAAAATGATTTTGCAAAAAAAATAACCAGATATATTAAGCCATCGATATGTAATTGTTATCAATTAAGCTTTAGGAGGCAATTGATTATGAAATTTTATTGGTTTTTTTAACATTCAAAATATTTTCGACTTCTTTAAATATAAATTTTTTCTTACATAAAATCGCTGTGGAAACAAAAAATGCAGACGTGGCCCTTTGTTCCTAATAGGAACCATAGGACATAATATATATATATATATATGTATATAAAAAAAAGACAAGTACTTATTTTAACCACAAGCATGTACTCATATGTACCTGTTCAACACTCGTTTAAGCATCAATTGACCATTTTATATGAATACATTATGCACAGGAGAAGCAACTTTACATGTATCTTGTACTAAAGCTCCTTTCCTCTCCTCAATTCACATCTTCTCACGACCCTGAATATACAACGTACAAAATAGGAATATTCATTATAACTTGTTGTATTCATAAAAAATTGTTTTTATTGCAACGGCTGTATGATCTTATGAAGGTTGTTTACATCAATAGTGGAAACGGATGTTGCCAACAGGCAACAAATATGTTTCTTATACACTAAAAAATAGAAGAAGAGGAAACAAATCCCACTAACACACAAACTAACATTTCTAACTGTTTTCATGTAAGACCTTGCCGTATAAAATTTTTGCTTGAATAGTTACACGTATTCAAAAAAGAATATTTACATTATTATCTCTAATATAATAGAGAGACTAAAATGTATTTTAGTAGTTTGGACACAAATAAATACATACATATGTACGTGTTCATATGTACACAGTCGTGCATATGGTACATTCATGTACAATGTATGTAAGACCATACCAACACATAGTTAAACAACAAATATAATGTAATAGCGATGGCGATGATGATGATAATGATGATGCTGTCCTTTTTTTATTGCATAAACAATTTTATTCATTGCCTCATATATTGCCCCTTCTGTAGTGTGCATGTTTGTATGAGTTTATTTTTGTTGCTGGCCATCAATTTACCAAAAAAAGAAAAATTGTTTTTGATTCAAATGGCCTGTGGCCGAAATTTTAGTTTCACATGTACGAATTTTACATACTTAACAATAAATTTATTGCTAATCTATACATTTTTTTCTTCTTATTTGTATGAAATTTAAGCCGGAAAATTAAATGCAAAAATAAATTTTTGCTCTTAAATCTGTTGCACAGAATGAAAAAATAGTAACATCGAATTAATTCCTTTTTTTTTTCATAAATATTGAGGTTGGTGGGTTCAAACATTGCCCTGACACAGTCAATCAACATCATAAATTAATCTGGTGTGCTTTAGTGAGGGCATTTTATTGATTATTTGATCATAACTAAAATTATTCTTCTACATCTTCAACATCTAACGTCTCTACCCTATCCTATTCTCCCTAGTTCTGCCACAATGTATATCATAAGTAGAGATTATCCCCTGAGTGCTGGTCCTACAAAAAAAAAAAAATGTTTAACTTAGGAAGGCATAGAACGGTTCTGGGAAATTGTTGCGAGCTAATGTACACAACAGCGTCCTCCTTAGTCGACCTAGCAGAATCATTGGCGAAGTAAAACAATTAATAAAATGACTGCTCATTCAACATATATCTTCTCTATTCTATTCTTTTCTCAAAGTTGTGGCACAATGCATTGTATAACTAGGGGCATCCCCTCACTGCTGGTCATAAAAAAATAACCTAATGTTCGATACTTTTTGAAAATAAAATCTCGGTTTGAGTTTTATTATTTGAATTCAAGACGACAATGGTTTGTTGTAAATAAAAATGTTGTCTGAAGTGAATTGAGCAGTTTGGCAGCAACGTTAACAAAGTACACGCAAAGAAAAAACATGGTGAATGTAATCATAATCGGAAACTATCATTAAAGTGCAGATTAATGATTGAGTCTACTACAGTTTGCATCTTTCATCTAATGAACATAATATGGTCCTCATAAATCTCCCGCTGACAATAGCATTGTATGAACATAGTATGCTCCGCAAGTGCTGAGAAATTTGAGCGCATTATAGGAGCTATGAAAATGTTTTTTCCTGTTTTATGTAAACAATTTGACATTTTGTTTAGATAAAAGACAAATGCACACACACAACTACTTACTGAATTAAATTATATTATATTTTTAATAAATATTTTTATTTAAAGATATTTATTGAATACACTTTTCTGCACAAATTAAATTAAAAAAAAAAAATTAGTAAAACTAACTTATTTATATTATCGGAATGTAAAGACCAATTGCCGTCTTTTGCAGTTTCCTTACATTTTTTCGTCATGCATTCATACATTCGTATACTAAAACCAATCCTTATTCATTACATGTGTCTTAAACCAGTGATGTTGGTAATTTCATATTCTTTGTTTTGGAAAATTAAATAACTTTTTTCAAATAATTTTAATTGTAACATAAATTTTTTCACATCATAATTCACTTCCTCTTCTTATAAAATACTATGAACGACTGAAGTTACATACGAGTGATAGTTATTTTAATAGCAACGTTTTCAGAACACACACAATGTAAATTTATAATAAACTTAAAATTTAAAATAAACTTTTATTATTCTCATTTGCCAAACATACTCTTGTAGCAGCGAAAATACTTTTTTTGATACATTCAATTTTTGTGAGATGAAACCCAGAATGATTATTTTATTGTCGCATCAAATATTTTAATAGCTGAAGAACGTTTGCTTCAACGAACAATCATTTGATTGTGGCAGATATACTTTGTTGACATGAACATTTTTCAATCATGTCTTTTCTTTGAGTGTAGAGTACAAAATAACTTTCAAATGTGCTGCCTTTCTGAAAACTCGAACCAAATTGGATTTATATAAATTTTATAACTCAAAATAATTTGCTTTTTAATTTCGAATATTTTTTGTACATCGTTGACATGAGTTTAGGCTAAAGTAAATTCCATAAATCGAAATTATTTTTGAGATAATGCTGGTACGACTTATGAAAGTTCGACTGTTATAACAAAATCAATAGTGTTGTATATTTGTTTATTTTGAATACACCTTTCAATTTAGAAACCTTGAAGTCTTAATGGTCCAAAATTGCATAAAAACGAAAATATATACATAAATTTAATATTAAATTCTTACCATTCTTCATGAAGGTATCATTTTCATAGTAATTGTTTTTTTTTTCTTCTTTAATAAGGAAATGACAAATTTTGCCAAATTAAATAATAAATAATTCAATGAAATTTAAAAATTTTCAAGAAAAGTGAGAGTAAATAAATGAATTGTACATGCGACGGTCTACTTCTACTTCTACTTTGTTTTTTTTTCTTTTTTTATAATGCTGCCACAAAAAAAAAACTTTTTAAATTTGTTTGTGTGATGTTGTATTTAAACACGTAAAAATCCTTAAGAAATGTAATAAAAACTAACTATAAATTCATGACTATTATACAAACTCTGAAAAACATGGAATTTTTTATAGCATACCTTAAGGTTGCAGCACAAGCTATCAACGTTGCTTTCCATTTATTGTACTCGTATATGTATGGAATAGTAAAATATAAGTCAGTACAAGAGGAGGTGTAGCTTTTGGCAGACATGCATGAGTACTTGTAGCATAAATGAAAATTTTTAAATTATAAAACCTCAAGAAATGTAATTTATTTTTTTAATTTTATAAAAGTCGCTCGTTTTTCAAATAGAAGCAAAAGAAAAAAAAAAGTATACACGGTCATATGAAAACTCTATGAAACTTGGTGTGTTTTACAGTTGTACACCTAGAGATTTTTCAACGCTTTCTAAAGGAAGATAACCTTTCTTTCTCTAGTCAAGGTTACGTGACTGGCTTCCTAAAAACTACCACTTTTAATTGAGATCGCCGAAGGTATGTTTTAAATCTAAAGCAAAAAAAAAGCGCTTTTAGAGTTAGCGCATATTTTTTATATTGAAAGTGAAACAATGGAAGGTATTGATATTAAATTTTATCAATAAATACCAAAAAAGATTGCATTGCAGTTGCTTAAAATAGTACCAAAAATTGAAGAATATTCAAAAAATGCTACATCACGTTTGTGGGGTTCTTAAGGAGAGAAGAGTGCAGCTTAAATTGTATGTCTTACTTAATTATTTTAGAAGATAAGTTACAAAATGAAATACAAAAATCATATTTTTAACCTTTTTCACTCCCTAAGCCCAAAATTTCAAAAATGTACCAAACACATGTCCCTATATTTATTTATTTATAAGATTACCGATTTCCCTTTTCTTTATACCTCAAGAATTTAAATTTCCCAAAATCCCCTCTTAGCGGTTCTAAACATCGGAATGGGAAACTACATACAAAGTTTCATGTATCTGGCTTAAGCTACTTGTACTCTTTTTTATAAATAATTTGATAATTATTAGAAAAAAGTTGAGAAAATTTCAAACTTATAACTTAAAAAAAACTGCTAAATAAAAATAAAAATGCTAAATTTAAAATGCTAAAGTGCCACACTGATACGAAAATTATGTATTTATTTTTGATAAGCCTTTATGACACTGAGAGTCTCTTTCACCAAACAAATTTAAACACAGTTTAATTTAATTAAAGATCTCTATTTAAATTCTGTTTAAAAAAAATTCCATTTTCACCAACTTCTATAATAAAACACTAGAAAGTATGATAGCCCTTTGTTATTTAATATGAAAATTTTTTTTTATGTATGTATGTGTCGCTAGAGACAGCTGTTGTGAGAGATATGCAAAATCAGTATTTAAATGGAGATTGCTGCCTATTTAAACAGCTTTTAATGTGTAAAGAGAATATGTTGGTGAAAATGCATAACTACGTTTAAAATTAAAATATGAATTTAAATAGAATTGGTGAAAGAGACTCTTATAGTTCCATTTCTAACTTCCCATTCTAATATACACATGTGTCGCCTGCCTTTAAAACAATTTTCTGAGTTAGAGTGTAAATCTCTCTGTGTGATGTGTGTGTGTATGATTATGATCCACAACTCCTTTTGCAGTTATATAAACTAATTTTATATTAATATTTATGATACTGTTGACATATGAGAAATATTTTATACGAATACCACAACGGAACAGCAATTTATAATCATAAATTTAAAATTAAGGAAACACGTATTCTCATACACACGCGCACATTAAAATAAGTACAATCATTCAATCATTTGAAAAAGAAAAAAAAAGATAAACAAAATAATTGCTTTTGTTGCTACTTTTTGTACTGCAACATTTTTCTTATTTAAAAAATACGTTCTTGTGAAAAAAGTTTGAAAATTTGGCTACGTCTGGGTTCACACTAGGCAAGTTTTCTTTTGGCAAATTTGATATAACAAAATTTATACTTATAATTATAAGCCTAGAAAATAATAACTAAGATACATCGGAATAGTTGTCTCACGTAAAATGTGCTGTGGTGCATGTCGTAGAATTATTAGATACTAGGGTGTACCAACGGTCGACCCAATCCCAAAGAAATTAATCTAATAGGGTTAAATCACACGATCTTGGTAGCCAATTAATTGAGGCATTACGTGAAATTATTTTTTCATCAAAAGTTTCAATTGTAGCGCCCGCTGCACGATGAGTTTGACGAATAGAACAATTATTTTGATTAAAACGTATCAATAATTTGCTCGCGTTGCTCTGATGTAAGGCGATTCATTATGAAATTTCAAAGCAAACTAAACAAAAAGCAACTATCAGCTGTCAAATGGGTGCTCAATTAAAGCACTGACGCCAATTCAAGGTTGTGATGACACACTATAAAAAACACCCTATATGAATTCACAAAAATTCAAAAAAGAACGGTTAAATGCAAAAACAAAATACTCAACTCTTTCATCTTTTTTCCTACATTTCTCCCTTATCTTAGCATGTATAGTTAGTTGTCTTGTTGTAATTTTTCTCTTTCCATCCAAATGTGTAAAACACATGTATGTGTTATTTGTTTGTTTGGCTTTAACTTACACGCATGAGTAATACTTATGAATGTAGCCGTAGTAACTTTAAACGGTTATAACTTCCAAAATACTGAACCCACAAAAACCTACAATACCTCGTTCAGTTCTGTGATAAAATGTCTTTAATTTGGTAAAAGTCTTCTAAAAATCGGTTGTATAGTAGGTGCATGAAGGGCAGCACAAAAAAAGCAATTGTCTATTTATTATATAGATATCCATGAAAAATCTGCAAGAGATCGAAAACAATACAAGATATTTTAGTTCTTTAAACTGATTAGAATTACAACACACAAAAATTTGGCTTTTGTATACACAGTCGTAACTTTTGTTAGCATTTGATTTTATTGTTGTAAATGGGATGTGTTCCATTTAGTGTTTTCAGTTCTTTTACTTCCTTCCTTCTTAATGATGTACCTTTCATCGGTATTCAATAGTGCTTTTAGTTTTTAGAGTTTTTCTATGTAACTTTTTTGTAATCCTAAAATGAATCAAAACCTAGAATGTATTTTTGTTTGCTGTTTAACAACCACAATCTTTTCGATGTGCGTCTGCGCATTTACTTATCTTTTTGTTTTTAACAGTAAAAATGAAAATTTTTTAAATGCTGTGTGTTGCTATTAGGTTGCTTGTTGCGTGGACGACCTTTCCAAAGACGAGTAGCATTTAAAAGATTACAACAATAGAATTTACACGATATAAAGTGAGGAAAAACTGTGGTATGAAATTTGTGATAAAAGATAGAGTTATATAACAATTACAGTTGTATGCAGTGCTTGAAAGAAGGACCTAGATTAGGTATTCTAGTGCGCAAACTTAAAGTTGCATTTTATGGAAAGATAATAACGAGAATTATATTTAATTTTAAATATGAAATTATGTTGATTGCTAATCGAACTTTTTACAGTCTTCTACAAGCATCTATTCCAAATAGTTTTAGCAAAAGTTATTCTCTCCGCGGACAAGCGGGACACTTTTGTTACTTACGTACATAAGTCTGCTGTTAGTGATGGTGTTGTCCTCCTCCTCCGAAATCAGAATCAGTGTTGTATTATTTTCTTAATGAAAATACACAATTTTAAGTAATATATTAAATTTAAGAAACTGAAGCTTTATTAATATATAACTTTTAATTATTGAACATTTTATAGCAACAACATATATTGTCTTTATATGAACCCACTGTTAATGCATTGATTTTTTTGCTCTTTCCTTGCGTGATAAGTTGATGTGACAATACACTAGCAAATGCACTCGCCTGCTATTGTATTAATCTTTGTTTTCATCTTGTTTCCTTACATGTTGTTTGTAGTCTTTGTTCTCTTCAAGGAAATAATAAATTCTCTCAAAGTTTGTAGCATGTAAGAAATAAGTGGCTGACAGAAAAAATAAAACATTATAACATGAATTGAGAAACAATCTACACACATGATTGCATTCCAAGAAAAATAAAATCTCACAAATGTATATTAAATTTCTTAATTGTGAGAATTTGAAATTTGTGAGATTTTTTCACTTGATAAACTTAAAAACAAAAAAATTAAACAGGAACCTTAAATTGTAATTAGCTTTTGTTATTAAACAATGTCGCTAAGCTAATTTATAACAATGGGTTTGCCAAACACGGACCTCTGATTTTTGTCCGTTGATAACGGTCACCTTGTTGAAGCTACATTTGTCAAATGAATTGTCTGTTATTCACTCTGTTTGCCAAATCACCACAGGATTTAGCATACAGCAACACGTGCAAATAGTAAAATTGTATTATCAAAATGAGTGATCTGTTCGTCCAACGTACCGCGCGTTACGTCCATTTGACGGTAACCATAATCGTTCAACCGAGAATACTATTTGCAATTTGAGGGATAAATTTGAGTGCACTGGCTTAGTAAATGATCGACCATCACCCGTTCGCAAAATCTGCCGAAAACATATCCGCTGTCCGTGAGAGTGTGCAGAAGAATCCGAGGAAATCGACTTCGCGTCATCTTTGAGAACGACGTTGGCCAGGCCATCACTGTCAACGGCGAGCACTATTGTTCGATGATTACCAAGTTCCTTTTTTTTTTTTAATTAGGACCAGCAGGGGATGACCCCTATGTATGCAGTGCACTGTGCCGGAACTCAGGCAGAGGGATAGGGTAGAGAAAAAAGATATTGTAAATTTAGAATGCTTAACTGTTTCACAACTCTGCTTTGCGCGTTATGTTAATTTTTAAGGCATTGTTGAGGCGCCTCTGGTGTTAAGTAGACGCATTAACTTTGTTAAACTGTATTAGCAGGCATTTTATTAATTGTTTTACTTCGCCGATGTTTCTGGTAACCGACGAAGGAGGGTGATGTTGTATACATTAGTTTGGAACAGCATCAATCGCTGTCGGAACAGTTTTTAGTGACCAGTGCTATGCCTTCATCACTTAAATAGTCCGACAACAATTATTATAATGTCTCACTAATGTACATTAGAGAAATTAATGATGTTGATTGACTTGCTCTGGCCAGGGTTTGAACCCAGGCCCCAAGTCATTGTTTGCTTAGTAGTCAACGCGTTAACCACTTCAGCCAACACCACCCTCAAGGCTAAGTTTTATGATCTGGACACCAACGATATGTTCTTTCAACAGGATGACGCCACTTGTCACACACCTCATGCCACATTGGATATTCAGCTCGAACGATTTGAGATCATAGTCATCTCACGTAAGGATGGTATGAACTTTCCACTGAGACAGTGCCATTTGACACCCATAGACTGTTCAATATGAGGTTTTCTTAAGTCGCAACATAAGCCATGCCATCGGTCAAATTCAACTTGATTTTTCCGCCAGAGTCATGAAAAATTAGATATTTTAGATGAGCTTCATCAAGAGAAGATAAGAGCGTTTTTATATTCCAGACAAAATATCATCAATGGGTCTTTTAAGTGAATAGAAATATCGATGATATCTTACACACACTTTGTTTTATTTAAATTTAAAGAGAGGAAGCTGAAACACTGAAACAGCCTTTATAATCAGTTAAAATAGTTTTTTATTTTAATAGAATTCTGGCTTTCAGAAAACGTCAGTCACTCCTCTGCTAACCGTGTCATAATTTTTTGCATTCTTTATTAGCAAGTAATGCGATTAATTGGTTTTTAAAAATGTATAGAAACAAGTACTTGGTGTACGGTGTTGTTCTCTTCGAAAACACTGTAGAAGTTAATCGATTTATTTGAATTTTTCTTATACTGTACAACCTCCCTAATCCGGGCAGATGTAGTTTCAGCTATTGTCCGGGTTAGTGGATCGTCCGGACGACGTTAAATTAAAGCTAAAAGGTCTTAATTATAAATTAGATCCTTCGAAACTGTCATATATGACAAAAACTAAATTTTACAACTTACAAGTTATGTATATTAGATGTTCCACAGTAATTATTTCGTTGAACCAACCGAAATAATTTGTTACACTCATAAGCATGGATATAGAAGTATTTTAATATATTTCTAAAACTCATGAGAAACATTAAAATACAAAGCGTTACAAAATTTTGGTTGCCCAAATTTTTGTACATGATGCGAAGTTATTCTTTTTTTTATTTTCGTCTTACCAGCCGTTTAAAAGCTGCTGATATAATAAAGGGTTTCCAATAAGAACTTTACATCTTTTTTTTTAAAGCCCAATCGGGTATGTATGGGTGTAAAGCAGCCTTTGTCATAAAGAGAACATGTAGGAAATATCAATGTATTGGTGATTTTACACTAGTAGAAATTGATTGTTACATTTATTTTTTACTGTAGCCAAACATCATATTAAAAGTTTGTATGCATACACACTGGATTGGCTTAGTGTGTTTATGGACGAAAGAATGAATGAATTTTCATAATTAAAAAAATATTTACATTAAAATATTCACAGTGCACTGTGAATAACCAAAAAAGAGACTAAAAATAAATAAATATTTTCTTGTCCTCTTTTGCATGTGTTTTGTTGTTGCAAATTCTAAAATAAAGCGAGAAAGAACCTCATTCATTGACTGCTATCATACAATGAGTATTTTTCGCATTTTAGTTTGTCCTTTCTGTTTGGTACGTTTTGTGTATGTGAAAATCACGAATGGTGCTCGCCTCGTAGGGGCCAGCTTGACGATCAATGGTGTAAAGTAAAGATCTTTACGCAAAATTCGTTATAAAGTAGTCTTGGCGATGCCTAGTTCTTGAGAACGCCGCGGAATCGACTGATTTGGATCGGCCTGAACGGCAGCGATATTTTCGTCAATTCGACCAACCCGTTGTCTCACTGGCACGGCACGATCACATAATGAATATGTAGACTAAAATTTTTGCACTAAACTTGTTATTGCTTGTCTACTAGGGCGAGAATAACTACCGAAAATTGAAGTTAACGCATTTAAAGCTGCGGTCACCGACTCCGACCGATGAATATGTTGAGTATACTGAAAAAGAAAGAAAGTAACAGTTAGATGATCAGTGAAATAGTGCGTTCACAAATTAAATTCAAAGTTGTCAAGTACCTATTGGAAAACCCTATATATACATATGTACATGCACTTTATAAATAAGTATTTATATTTTGACCTACTGAGATTAATAAAATACATCAAAATAAACACTCTTTTATAAAAAGGGATTTTGCAAAAGCTATTGCATACTTTTGTGATCATAGAAAAATTATCGGTACTCAGTGCGAATGAGTAATTTTTTTTATGCACTCAATTAGCATACGTTCAGCATTAGTTGTATAAAATCTATAGTATACGAGTACGTTTTGTTAAAGCTTTCTTTCTTTCAAAAATGCTTACAGTTAACTTTACTTTACACACACACACATACATTTGTACCTACAACATCGATTGATGATTTTCTTAATATATTTTCGAAAATTGTTTTATAATGAAATCAATTCTCAATTCAATTTTCTGTAAGCCTTCACAGGTCAATGATTTAAACAATTTAAGTAAAATGGATTTTTTTTTGTATTTGTACCATTGCATGATGCATGCAAAGCACATTTCTTAACTACAGCTCATTCAGCACACACACACACATAAAAAACATGGATATTTTCATAGATTCTGTGTTTTTTTTTTTTCGTTTTTTGGGTAAATACAATTCATTTGAATTCTATTAGAAGATTTTCCAAAATATTGTTTAAAAATGCGTAAAATTATTGTTGTAATTGAATTCATTCGTATTGAAAATTGATGCTAAAATAAACAAAATTGATTTTTATATAAACCACAAAATCTATTATAAAAATAGAGAATAAACAAGAATTAAAGAGGGGAAAATATATTAAAAGAGAAAAAAAAAATTAAATTAAAACTGATTTTAAATTGCTAAAATATTTTAATTAAATAAAAAAGTATTGTTATTGGGAATTTTTAAATAAAAGTAATTAGTTGAAAAAAATTATGGTTACAGCCAAGAGTAAATAATTTAATTAATAATTATATTATCTAAAGCTCTCATTTTCCAGAAAATATATTTCTAACTTATGTATTAATAGTGAATAAATTTTGAATAATTTCTGGCGTTCAAATTGATTTTTGAATTTTTATATCTTTGAAGACTTGCAGAACAATTGCATGACAATTATTTTTTGGAAGCTCTATTGATGATTTATCGGAGTTTTTTTTTACCCTTTTTTAAAGAACCGAAAAAGTTATCCAAAAATGTTTTTAATAGTGTTTTACAAAAAATTGCTTAAGACATCTTATACTTAAATTGCTGAAATTACAAGATATCTTATATTCATTAAATATAAATAAGCTTAAAATTAATAGCTTTTTCTTGTTTATTTACAATAATAATATGGTTTGGTAGTGACCATATAACACATTCATTATATGTCTTTCTAAGTCTAACGTTTTATTAGCCAATTCTTTTTTCCGTGTAAATAAACTTTTAACTACTTCTTCTTTTATTTCAATTAAGAAGAAGTTGGCCGTTTAATAATTGTTCTAATAATTAATTTCTTCTCTTTCTCTCTCTCTCTCCCTCTTTTGTGTTTGTTTTTCCAGGCCAAACGCATACAAAGCAATGAATTGGCTGCCATAAAAGTGATTAAATTAGAACCAACAGATGACATACAAATCATCCAACAGGAGATAATTATGATGCGTGATTGTCGTCATCCCAACATAATTGCATACTATGGCTCATATTTACGTCGTGACAAATTATGGATTTGCATGGAGTATTGTGGTGGTGGGAGCTTACAGGATATTTATCAAGTAACCGGACCACTGACAGAACAACAAATTGCCTACATGTGCCGTGAAACATTAAAAGGACTTGAGTACCTGCATTCTATGGGTAAAATGCATCGTGATATTAAAGGAGCCAACATTCTGTTAACAGAGTATGGTGATGTTAAATTGGCTGATTTTGGTGTATCGGCACAAATTACGGCCACCATTAACAAGAGAAAAAGTTTTATTGGTAAGTGTGAGAAAACATCATATTCATCATTTTGATATCTTTTCTATGCAAAAGTAGAAAAAAAAATTACATTAAAGCAAATTAAAGTGTGGCATAGCAACGGAGCAAGTAAATGCTTTTGCTGCCACACAAACACTTTATGTTGCGAAACAGAATTTAATTATAAAATATTCTTTGTTGTTGCTTTTGTAGCATTTTTATTTTTATTTTTCTTCTTCCATGGAAAATTATATAATGAACACGTTAAGGATATTTTAATGGTCAGGCACAATGTTGGGGAATGAATACGCAATAATGTAGTCCAGCACAGCACAGCACAGCACAACACAGTTTTACAAAAGTGTGGCATAAGTAAAATTTAATGAGTAAATCATCAGTTTGTGCATAATAATTCTTTGTGAATAATAAGTTGGCAGAAATACAAGGCATAATAATTTGAATATAAATAATGAGCTTTTCGTGATCAATCAGTAGAGATGAAAACTTTTCTTTTTTGATACAACGCAGAACCTCAAAAAAAGTAAAAATTTTGAGGTTCCATTGAATGAGTTAATTTTCAAGTGCTGTGAATTGAGATGTAAATCTTAATTACTTGATAAAGTTTATTGATTGAAAGTAGACCATTATGTGTAAAAGTTTGCAGCAAAACTTAGAGAATTTTAATGTCAGTAAATTGTATTTATTTCTCAATTACGGCTAAAGACATTTTAATGATGACTTTCTGAAATAGAATAAATATAATTTTTTTCCCCAACAATGCGTTGTAGTGCTTAATACCCTGTTCAGACATACACATTTATTGCGATAATCGCAATAAATGCCATAATTGGAATTAAGTTATTGCGCAATTAGTACAAAATTGCTATAATGATTGAGTAAAACTTGAAGTGCAACACTCTTGACAAGTCTGTTCAGTGGTGACAATTATCTGCAATTTATCTACAATGACAAATAACAACAAAATAAATTAAATTTATGTATTTAAATTTTTTTATTTATTTGTTGTAGGTTTGCAAATCTATATGCATTTCGATGGTTGCTAAATACCAACTCATCAGTACATCTTTACCATTTATGTTTGAAAAGTTCCGAAACTCATTTACTCACACATGAACTCGCATATATAATTTGAGAATTGAGACAGGGTTTATTTCTAAATAATTACTTTTATTTAATATTTTTATCACCTTGTCAATTTTATTCTATTACAAATCTTGGCATTGTCGAAAATTGTACATGGTTCTAAAAAAAGATATAAAATGCCTACGCCTACGACTTCGCTAACAAACACGACTACGACACTCATAATAAAGCCGATTTAGTCATGCATCTTTTAAGTTTTTTTTTTTTTTTTTTTCAAATAATACGATTTCTCTAAATGAATGATCTTAATTTGATTAAAATCTAAAACCATTCAGCTGCAATTTCTTTAAATCTGCGTCGTATACTGTATGGCGTCATAACTTATATCCCAATTCTTAGATTTTTCCCATAGTCAATACACAAGTGTGCACTCGTCGTACATTGTTCTGATGGAACAATAATTTTTTATTAGATAGATGAGTCCCTTTTTGCTTTACCATTTTCAATGATCGATTAGAATGACACCGCGTACATACCAACAAAAAAAAAGAAAAAATATTGGCCATAACCTTTTTCGCGAACAGAACCACCTTGTACTTCTTTGTGGCACCTTCACCGAAAGCAATAAACTGTTTTCATTAGTCTATGGTGTCTGGTGTTTTAACATGGATCCATGTTTCGCAGACAAATGCAAAACGTCACAAAAAATCGGCCATATATGCATTAGTCACTCTTCTGGCGTTTTGAAACGTTTGGCATCATTTCTGTTGGTACGACCTCAACGAAATTCAGTAAACCTCTTTAATTATATACATAGATCGTGAGGAGGACCCATAGTAAAGTCTTTCTTTAGTAAAGCCTTTCTTTAATCAATTGATTTTTTCCCGTTTTTGTTAAAGTTGTCGAAGTTGTGTACTTCCCAATGTCCGATAAGAGAGGACAGATTAACGTCACAGTGTTGGTATTGAACGTTTTTGCTCTGGAAATATAAAAACTGAAGGAATATCAAACTGGTCTCGGTAGCAATAAGATTTCATTAACACCTACAAAATCCAAGTCAAATATCGGACATCTATTTTCATTTCATTTATTAAATTAATTTTATTCAAAAAATTGATAATAATGGCATTGTGATACCACACACACACACACACACACACCACACTTTTTAAATTTATTTAACACGTATTTTTATTTCCCTTTAAAATGAAATATATCCACCAAGCCTTTTTCTTTTAAGGGGCTGTGCACATATTACGTTACGCTGTTTTCAGAGATTTTATTCCCCCCCCCCCCCCTTCGTAACGCTTTCTACTAATTTTTCAGTGCAAAATTTTTAATCCGTAACAAATCTTAAACCCCCCCTCCCCCCTGGAGCGTTACGTAATATGTGCACAGCCCCTAAAACAATTAAATAAATTTCTGTTAACTGTTAAAACTCGAAACAAATGACCACAAAATAGTAAAAACATAAAAAGTTTAACTACATTATAAAATATTTAATATAACAAAAAAGTAGGATAAACTATTTTCTTTTTTATGAAAATTAAAACTTTTTTATTCTCTCTGCCACATAAATAATTATAACGAAAATTGTTTCGTTATAAGAAAAGGGGTGATTTATATGTTGATATGTTTTTTATGTTTCGTAAAAAGTGAAGATTATTTCAGTTTAACGCAATCGCTGCCATGGCTGTTTTTATAAAACCAACCCCTGAGGCCAGTTCAAGCTTTTTATTCATAACGATAAATAATGCGATAGTATTATGTAAGAAACACTAAAAAATTTTATTAAGGTTGTAATTTGCTATTTATAGGTAATTTCATGTACTACGAGTTATCTCGTAGGGCTCTTTGCAATAGTTACATCACACAATTCTCTATTTCAAAATAACTAAATGAAGTCAACTTGACGTGCTATGCTAAAATTATATTATATGTAATAAAATCATTATTACTACGAGTTATCTCGTAGCTGGCCTCGTCGATACGGATGTCGACTACGAGATAACTCCTAGTTGGCAGTGAATGCGTTAATTTAAGCTTTTGTTGTGAAAGTGCTGCTATTAACTGATCATAGCACGTCTAATTTCGAAATTCTCATGAGCAGATAACCATTTCCTTTAAAAATACATCAATCGGATGTTTTATTTGAACGTAGTGCCAATTCTTTAATATGTTTTGCTTTAATTTTTTGTTTTACTAAGACCAGCTCTCAGGAGATGGCCCCTAATAATGCAATAAATTACGCCAGAATTAAGAAAATTGTTTTTTATGAATAATGATAAACGGACTGGACATTAAAAGTAGCAGCAAAGGCCTCTGCCGGAAGGTTATTCCACAAACAAAACGATTTCCGCTTAAGAAAAATTAAATCTCATTGTTATGCGCGCCGTGTGATTCACAGACGTAACGATAACAAAGAAGAAACGTGTTACTGCATAAAAAAAGTAGTTTCTGGACAAATTTTCATTGCTCTCTTAAATTATACAATTATGGTATACGGGAATATAGTAAATCATAATAAATCACCCTGTAGGATAATAAAATTTTTTGTTGCGCACTGTAATACAAAATATTTATGTTATTTTTTTTTTTTTGCATAAATTTAAAACTTTAGAATTAACATTTTTCTCTCTTGTATTTAGCTCGTATTAACACTAGGCAACAATGTTTTCATTACCTGTAATTTATCAATTAATTTTAATGTAATTTATTTAAAAGACATTTAAATTGCTGGACTTCTTTTGGTCTCATTTCTATTTTTACATAAATTGTAAAAATGGACAAACGAACCCTGATGAGAAATGTAGCGGCCTTAAAATCGGTATACTGATACGTTCTGCTATTCTGATTGGATATATTAATTTTTTTTAACATGAAAAAACTCTTAGTAATTTGAATTTTCATTAATTTAATAAAACTGAACTTGAGCCTGATAATATTAACTTAACTTTCATATGTACACACGATATTATGTTTTTGTTGAACTGTGTAATAATTTCAAAAAGAAATTTTTGCTGTCTATTTGCTATTGTATGCAGCTTTAATAACCATCGGATTATTCCCAGTTTGTTTGTTTTATTTTACTGAATAGATAAATGTTGTTTTCATGTGGAATTTTTATAATCACAGGAATTTTAATAAATCTAGCAGAAATAAGCCGATTTCATTTTATAAAAATTTACACAATCAAATGTGATTTAAGTGCAACCCTTTTTTTTTTTTTTTTTCTTTTGACTTTACAATTTAGTTATGTATGACCACAATTCTTTTCATTTCGGCAGTGGTTGTACGCATTTCAGAGATGGTTTTGTTGGATAATGCAAACAAAAAAGTTCAATATGGATGCTTTATTTAAACCAACCAGAAAATTTTGCTGTCATACAATTTGCTGTTACCTAGTTGATTCTTAATAATCTAGAGTGTAGTGAGTTTTATTTTTTAAAAAATAATAAAAGTTGAGAAAGTAAAATAAATATTTACTTAATTTACGAGCCAAGTTGTATTGCTAAATAAATTAATTTTGTCTATTGAAGGATACATACATTTTTTCTCAAGTATATCAAAATTTGAATTTAAGTTCATGATAAAAAGTTTTACACTAAAAACAAGTGTTTTCAGTCATGACACAGAAAAAAATAAAAATTGATTTCAATTAAAAAATTTGTGATATCAATTAAAAATTTAATTAAATTTGCACCAGTAAACAAATTACACTGTGATAGTCGAAAAAATGAACTTCGATGAATCCTTTTCGAACTATTAGGGGGGAGTCCCCTGAGTGCGAAAACTGGAGCCAATCTGACACTTCCAAATGTACTTTCGCACTCAGGGGACTCCCCCTAATAGTTCGAAAAGGATTCATCGAAGTTCATTTTTTTTCGGGTCAAAAACTATCACAGTGTTATTACTGCCTGTTTTTAGAAAATGGAAACAAAATAGTGAGTGAGAATTTATATTGAAAACAACAATAAAATACGAAAATTTGTTTTTGTTTTCAATATAAATTCTCACTCACTATTTTGTTTTCATTTTCTAAAAACAGGCAGTTAGTATCAATTAAATGTTTATACATTTATTAACTAAAATCATTTATTACAATTAAAAATTTAATTAAATAAATTCAATGTTTAATCAATTTTTTTTATATTTTTAATTATAGGGTTAATTGAAAAAAAAAATTAAATATTTTTTTCTGTGTACATTTTACGTCTTGGCCGACTTAATGTAATACTCAAAATTTATGAGTTTAAAAAAACTTTTTTTAATACTTTGAACGACCCCAAAACCAAAAATTTTAAATGTGAATCCTCTATCAACTACAATTTGTAAAAAATAAAAATATATTTTATAGTGTCGAAAATCTTGTCATTTGCACGTGTAATTTAATTAAACAGTTACTAATTAATTATCTCTTGTAATGAACTCTAAAATAACCCAAAATAAATATTGTAGCGACATCTAAAGCTATTAAAAGTTGATTTTGTTGGAATTAATTAATAAAATGGAATTAAATTTTTGCTGAAAACCTCAACATAAATGCATTTGATGTGTGCCAGTTATTTAGTGTGTGTGTGTGTGTGTGTGTGCGTGTGTGTATGTGTGTGTGTGATTCTGCTTGTGGATGCGTGATTTAAACTAAATTTGTTCTTAAACATATTAAATATTTATAAAGTTAATTAGTATTTTGCTAATTATGTTTGCTACCTAATAATGTTTATGCTCTCAGATTATAATAAAAATTATATGTTAAAGGATTTTTTTTGTGAAAGCACACCACGCAAACTATGATAATGAAGCAATAGAAGCGTGAGAAAAACTGCATAATGCCACAAATTTCCTGAGATTTAAATTTTGTTTGTTTTTCACATTAACAATTTTCTAAAAACAATTAATTCATAGTGAAAAATGTTGGATATAAAAAACAGCAAATATGAAATGGATTTATTTAGCAATGGAAGCCATGAGTGGATCACAACGTTAGAGTTTTGGTCCAGTCAAATAAAATATATATAATCAACAACCCTCGTATATAATTTATTGTTCTCTCAATTCAAGTAAAAAACAAAAGAACTTCTTCAGCTCAATTCTTTCTAACACATAATTATTATTTTTATTTTATATTTTACAAATGTTTTCATAATTTCCACAAGTGTTTCTAGAAGTATATATTTTATTTGCAAAAAGAAATGGAAAAAAGTATTAACTTCTTATACAATATTTCTACTAGAAACTTTAACAACTTTCTTGAAAATAATACACCTAAACGGGCTTTTGTGTGGTATTCAGTTAAGTGGATTTTGAACATTTCTTTTTGTTCTCCAACTCCCCTATTAGTTTTTTTTAAGATACTTTTTTTCTTTCTTTTTTGTTGTTATTCGAGTATATGAAAAATAGGTATATGTACATGAAAAGTGTCCTTAAAGCAACAACGAAAGCTATAAAGAGAATAAAACTATAAGTTGTAACATATTATATAAATGTATTATTGTAATATTGCAATTGTATGTTGTGTGTTATATTGTAACACTTAGTCGACTGTTTTGAAGGCACTTGGATTTTTTTTTTCACATAATTTTTCACCGTCATAAGTGTTTTTTTTTATTGTAATTGTACATTTTTCTTTAAGAATATAAAGAAGAAAAAAAAATACTTTATATTAAAAACACTTAACAATATATTTCTGTTTAGTTTCATATTTTATGCACCAGAGAATTAAGTGTGAATGGGTGTATTGTGGCAAATAAAAATTATAAAAATAATGTTAAATTGAATCGAAACGAAAGATGTATATTCTTAGGCTACAACTGAATCAAAATGTATTATAGAGAAAAACATATAAATAATAATGTGTGTGAAGATAAATATGCCGTGTTAAATATGTTTCGTCGTGACATTGGCCAAAATAGTTCGATGGAACTTTTTGGTTTACATCTTTGCTAGTTGATATAAATGTATCTTAACTAAGATAATTTTGTATGATCTCTACGGGAATTTGGCCATTTGTGGCCACATTTTTGTTTGTCACTCATTTGGAAATTATAGCCAAGGATCCATAATTATTGACTATTTTTCTATAAAATTTTGAAAATTAAAATTATGTATGCTATGCCACCTTTTGGGAAATAATTATGAGACTATTCTAAACTGCGCTAATCGCTAAATTGAGTTTGTATTGGCCCACAAATGGCGAAATCTCTCAGGGATCATAAAAAATTTACATAAGTTTAATTTTCAAATTTTATAGAAAAATTCTCAAATACAATTGAAAAATCGAACTTACATAATCAATAATAATGGATCCTTGGCTTTAATTTCCACCCTTTGTGATAGGGTATAGCAGACAAGGCATAGTCAATTGGTTTTTCAATTTCCTGTCGGTGCACTGCCAGGAAGGAAGGATATGTTGACTTGCCATTTGTCAGACTTACTATTCTGTGTGTGTGCCCAGTGTGCTGGAGCCCAGAGTTGTAGTCCCTTCGCTATTTAGCCCGAACATTGACATAGAATACGAAAAAATGTTTCTTCATCCTCCTCATCGTTACAACTTTTACAGTAGTTGTTGTAACTGAGAACCATCTTTCTGGCATGGTTCCCGATACACCAGTGCCCTGTGAGCACTGTTATTAATAGTCTTGTGTGACATTTAACAAGAATGAGCAGATCGCGTGTCCTGTTCAGCCAGTAGTGGGTCGAAGTTTACCTGGCCACACGTCAGGTACGTTTTTAGTCCTACCTACGTTGAGCCAGCTTGCATTGAGATAGAGTAATAACTGTTAAGTGACATATCATCGAGTTAGTCAATGAGTGTTCTCTGGGTGACCCGTAGTACCCATACTGGTGTTACTTTAGTGTAGTGCATATACCATTTGTAGCAGCGGTGACCGCTTTGCTGTCGGTAAAAATAAAAATATCTTATAATACACAAAGAAAACAGATTAGTAGTGATAACTGAATTTGTTGCCAACCGAATTGTGGCGGTTGCACCAACTATCATAGCATGCGGTTGCTACAACTACAATTTTCATGTAGAATTACTGAATTTTCAGTTGCGACAACCAATAAAATTGGTTAACACTATGGAATCTTAAATGGAAGCTAATAGAGAGTTATTTTCCCTCATTTTTATACTGGAACAGAGTTGAATTGATATTTTTAATACCTAAAAATAAAAATTAAATTGTTTTACTTACAATTCGTTCGACATCGTGGGCCAGGCAGTTAATCATTTGAATTTAAACTTTATTTTTGTCTATTATTAGTATTCAACATAGAAATTACATGTTTGAAATATATCGTATTAGACAACTATTGTATAAGTACTTATTTTAATATAATTGGTTATGCTAACCGAATAATCGGTTAGGAGTATCAACCAAACCATATTCATTGCCAATTATTCAGTTCTGCTCGCCACTTTGCCATTTAATAGCAGCAAAAGAATGTATTCCTTTTGACGCAACCAATATGTTGGTTACAATTGTAGTTTTATGGTTACAAATGTTGGTTGGATTTATAGAATATTGGAAGCGGTAACCGATATAAAGTCTATGCAACTGATATTCTATGGACACGACCGATTTCTGTGTGTACATAAGCCATTTTGTCGCTTAGTGATGGCAGATATTTCGGCTTGCAGGACGCTGGCACCGTCCTGAAGTCTAACTGTATTGCAAGCAACTCCCTTTTTAAATGAAAAATAAAGAGAAGAAATATAATTCAACACTATCACTTAAAGTGTAAGTTGCATGACACAAAGTACCATAAGGTAAATACCGTAAAAGTTATTTTTGTAGATATTAACATTAACAGTGGTAAAAAAAACATCTTGTCGAGAGGGTATGGCCGCGTCCTCCGTCAACAGTATGCTATTAAATTTTTGCTTCTTTTGTTATCGTATTTCTTTATGCCTTAATGAAAATTACTGAAATTAATATGAACTCAAGCCTGATTAAATACTTATATAACTTATGCCTACGCCTCGTTAAGCTTAAATTACCATGAACACTTTATTACATGTATCGTTTTTTTTTTTTCTGTTTCTAAGCTTTTCCGTTTTCTAAGTACACTTCTTATCATTATTCATATCTGTACATTCATTGTTAATGATTATTTTTAATCTTTTTTTTTTTTGTGAAATATAATTCAATATGAAAGAAGGGTGTGTCAGTATGAAATTCTACGCTAATTTTGGTTGTTTCGCTTTAAAATTTGATATTCACGTGTTTCTTTTTAGCAATTTATTTTGCGTTTCTCTTTTCTTTTACTTGTATTTGTGCTTGTGATATGTTTGCCTGTATGAGAGATTGTGTCAACTTTTTGTCTTAATTTCCGTTTCCTTAAATTTACATAAACGCAAATGTTTACATTTTAGGCTAAATAAATGTTGAACAAGACTATTTATTTATTTATTTTTGTTGTGAATATTTTTATATTCCCTTTTCGCTTGAGCCTTTGTAAAAAGTTTTTGTTGTATGTGTGTTTTTTTTTTTTTTTAATTTTATTTTGCTTAGTTTTCTTTGTGCTTGTTTGTTCTTTAGCTCTTATTTTGCTCTATTGACCCATTTTCAAGGTTATTTGCTTAACAACTGTATTTTTGATGCTTTTAGGCTTGTTTATTTTATATCTTTTACTAAGTGCTTTTTGTTGTGCTAGACATTTGTGTTCTTTGTACTCGGCACTCGGCTGGCTGTCCCTTTTTTTTAGTTTGACTGTCTACCACACTCGTAATTATTATTGTAAAAATTCAACATAAAAGAGGAAATGAAAAAAAAATTAAACAATCATTTCTGTAATGCTTTTCTACTCGATTGGTTTTATAGGACCTGTAAATTTTATTAAAACATTTGATTTTTATACTGATTACACCCTTGTTTACCTTAGGAAGCTAACGTAAATATGAAAATAGGTAAGAGCTTTAAAAGCTCAAATTATTTAAAAGAAAACGAAAATCTGCTTATTAGAAAGCAAAAAGCTTATGATTTTCTTAAGTTGTTATTGCCAAAAATTTTCTTTTATAAACTTACGGTCTTAGTCATTACAGCGAAAAGAAAACTTAAAGAACATACACTCCGGTTCACTTATTTAAAGGCACTAAAAAATCCATATTCAGCAGCCTGTATCTTTTGCAATTTTTAACCGATTGAAGAATTTTTAAATGGAAATGGAAGCCAGACATCTTGAGTTATAAAAAATTCATGACAATAGTGATTTCTTAACTAAAGAACTTTATTTGAGCAGTTTACAAAAAAAAAATCCAAAAATGTGCTATTTTTTGTGGTTCATTTAAATAAAGGCACTTTATTTTTTTTTTTTTTTTTTTTTGCATAATTTTTAAAGTAAGCGATGAATATGGAATTTTTAGTGCCTTTAAATAAGTGAACCGGAATGTACATAAATTTTTTTGAAGATATTTTCCATCACATCCCATAATATGTTTCTTTGCTTGTTTGTGCTTTTATGTTTTTTGCCATTTTAACGTTCATGTTATGAATTTGTCCTTATAAATGTTACAAATATATAAAAATTTATGAAATAGTCTTTTTATTTAACATGTTAAGCTGTTACATAAAATTTTATTTCACGCTTATTTGTATAAATTTGAGCATTTGCGTTTATTAAATATTAAAGTGTGTAAGATACTAAACACTGGATAATAAAGCTATCAAATGGCAGACTTTTTAAAGGCTGTTTTTTTTTGAGAAATTTTTATAAAAATATGCATTTGAAAATCACAATTAGACCCTTTTCAGTATATAGGGAAAAGGATTATATCTGTAATAATTTTATTTTGTTTTAAGAGATTTTTACAAAAGCATTTTTTATTCGAAATTGTTTTAATCAAATGTATTTGAAGAATTCTCTTAGAATATAAAAACAAACAAGTCTAATTTAAGAAACACTTTCACAAAATGAACCATAAACAGTTTATGATTAAATTAGGATCATTTTTATTAACATCAACGTTAAATAATTAAACATGTGCAAAGCATTTTTGTTGTGACATTAAAAAGATTTTACGATTGTGTAATTGAATATAAAAAGAGATAAAAGTTTAGTCGTATTAGACAATAGCTAATGTAATTAATTAAATGGATTGGCCAACGAAAGAAAAGAAACAATGCTGGGAAAATGTATCATAGAAAGTGTCTTTCAAAATACGCCATAAAATATGGTTTCTTTCATTTGAAAATAATTTTTTCGTTCTGTATCTTAAACCGCTGATATTCGTATGCTTTCCTGACAAACATTGAATTTAACGATCAGTTCTGCATAACTCTTTCTTTTTTTCTTTTCATTGCAAATGGAATTTGTGTCTAAATTAAATACAATTGAACAAAGCGAAGTAAGTGCTATTTTCCAATTCAATTAAAATGTCAATTATGTCACCTTGTGCGTATGA
Source organism: Lypha dubia (assembly GCA_947311025.1). Classification (NCBI taxonomy): domain Eukaryota; kingdom Metazoa; phylum Arthropoda; class Insecta; order Diptera; family Tachinidae; genus Lypha; species Lypha dubia. The sequence goes on from OX371264.1 coordinate 12,294,988, forward strand.
GTGATATTTAATTTTTTTCATACAAAATTATATTTTCCATCATTCATACGCTGCGGCTTACCACATTTTTATGGTTTTAGTTTGTTCAGAATTTTTAATAACGACAACATAAACAACAGAACTTTATGTCATTCAATTGCTTTCTTGTAAATGAAAAATTATGTATGTACATTGCATCAGAGCTGTAAAAGAATGATTCATTTCTGAATGAAACTGATAATCATTCAAGCATTGAATTAAAACTTTTATAAAGCATTCATTGTGCCCAAAAAATTAATTAACTCGAAAGTATAAATGCATTCATCATGAAAAACAAACTTTTAATTTAATTCATTTTACAAAATAATGAATTGAGTTAAAATTTTAGTGAATTCGTTTTGAATTAAAATCTTGAATCCATTAACTTTAAACTTAAAAACAGAATCAAACATGACTTACAATTCCTTTCCCATAAATGATCAATAATGCATTAAAATTTTAATTCAATTCTTTTTTTTTAATAAAATAAATGAATTTAGGACTTTGTTTCATGTTGAATTCATTCACACTTTGATTCAAATATTTTTTTAAGTGATGTCAAGATTTTTTAATTCATGAGGAATGCTTTCGTGTTTCAATTCAATTCACATTTTGAGTAAAATTAATTAATTAAATTTTCTCTAATTCATTGTGAATTAAAAATCAGATTTGAGTCATTCTTTTACAACTCTAGCATGTATTTATGTATAAACAACTAATTTAATATGTACATAATTCATATCTTATTGTTATTAATGCTAAATACACATACACACGTACAGATATAAAATAATAAACATTTCTCTACGAAAATAAAACACATCATTGTTGCGGTTTGTTTTAGACAAATTACATTCCTGAACATTTGTTTATATTTTTACAAATGTTGTACAAATAAATAGAACAAATGTTTTTAAATGTTGAAGCCTATACATACACATACAGTCGAACTTACCTATAATGAATCTGTATGGGCGGTAAAAGTAGTTCATTATATAGAAACTTCATTTTACAGAAATTATATTTTTTTGCATTTTTTTTTAAATCATTAGGTATTTTAGCTTGAATAATACTACTCCATTTTTCTTCTTGTACAAAAGGTTGTAATACATTTAGAAATGTAAATACATTAGCCTGTACTTTTGTCCTCATCTGTATTGATGTGATTTTGTTCCTTTTCGTTCTGATGGTTTTTCATCCTTTGGGAGTCACGTAATTATTATTTCATCATTCTTTTCACACAGCGTTGTTAGTCAGCGTAATAGAAATTTTTTTGAAATAATTCATTATATGGAGGCAAAAGCTTAAACTTATGTACGTATGAAAAATTAGTTCATTGTATGAAATATTCACTGTATGGAAATTCACTATAAGAAGATGAAACTATAATAACGTTGGAATGGAAAAGCTTTACATAAATTCAGAAGATGGACAACTTCATTGTAAAGAAGTTCACTATAGATAACTTTGACTTTAATTATAAAAAAACAACATATATTTTTAACCATCCTCATAAATGAGTGCGACGTAATTTTTGGGTCGATTATGGATGGCAACCGAACCACAGTTGCGTTGCCAGTTGCCGAGTATTGTATTACGGATGGCAACTAAGAGCTGCCAGTTTCAGTTCCTATTTAGTGTTTTTCTGGCAACCACAAATTTGCAGTTGCCGGCTGGCAACGCAACTGAAGTTCGGGTGCTATCCATAATCGAGCCATTAAATTAAGCCAGTTAACACTATATTTTTTAATGCTGGAACATTATCAGTCATGATACATACATATCTTGATAATAAATTTATAAACATTAGGCTGGTTCCATGTTTCTTACATATACGCTTAATAAAAACAATTAAAGTTATGAATTTTTATGCTGAAGAAAGTCATATTCTTGATGGTATAAGAATCGGTAGAAACTTTTTTGGTATTTAGGTATATTACTTTTTAAAAGAAAATAGAATTTTTAGAATCAAAACAATTTTAGTTTTGAAAATGGATTTAAAAGAAATTGTTTTCCGCTGGCTTTACTGCAACAAAATATTTACAATAAAAGTGCATACTTTAAGGAGGGGAGGAGTAATTTTTCATGTTAACAAAACGATTTATTTTTATTCAAATAAAATCGAAATAAAATATAACATGAAGGCGCTTGAAGTCAACCGATTGAAATGAAAATACAAATTTGAAAGCTTTTCGATTGCAAAACTTATCTGAGAGAAGGCTTTATTTTAATTGGCTGGTTTTGAACCATGATACTATTTATTTACGTTCCATCCATGGTTTTCTCATTTCTCCCTTAATAACTTTATTTGAGTGTTTCCTATGCACCAACACAACACCATTAACAAATACTAATACGTGCGTATATCTTTTTAAGTGTGTGAACTTAAATAAAAAAAAAAAATTTAATGTCTTTTTTTTTGCGTGAGTGCATCTGTGCTTACACACAAGTGTAATAATTTTTTTTTGTTACTCCATTAAGATGATGCTGTGACATCTTTAAAAGTTCGTATGGTTAATGTTTTTGTAAATACATATATTTTTATTAATATTTACAAACAATTTTATTATATATACATACACTGCCTGCCACTTGACACACGAAATAGAACTTTAAATAAATGCATATTTTTAGTATAATAAAAATATGTATATTTTTTATTTTTTCAGGAAACTAAAGCCAACACTTTGAAATTTGGTTTTCCAAAAAATTATTTTTTTCTGAAATTTAGTTTAGGAGATATACTTAATTAAAGTTAAAAAAATGTGATTCCTTATTCAAGTGGCAGGCAGTGTATGTACGAGTATATATATATTAATGCACAATAAAATTCACTTGCTAGACTTAACATTTAAGATAAAAAATCCTTTGGGAAGTTTGGTAGAAAAGTAGTTTTTATTCAATTTACACCATCTACAGCGAATTACTTTAAATTGGTTTTAACTTTTGGAGATGTGTCACCGTTATGTCAAAAAGATACCATGTTAAATATTATTGCAAACATCTTTAATAGTTTTTCCTGTTGCACAGTGTAAATGATATCAATATTATGCCCTTAAAGTTGGCAATTCAAATGGACATCATGTGCATTCACTAAAAACTGTGCCAAATTTTCACGCTCCTTTTTGTGCTAATAAAATCCTTTGCTATGATTGTTGTTCCATTTCTGGCATATATCGCACCCTAAATACAAAAGGGTCACAACTCAAAATACTAAAATTTTCAGGAGAGACAAAAAATGTTTTCGTGCAGAAGCAACACACTTAACATAAAATTAGACATAACTGTATTTTTCCCGTTAAAGAAGATAGTTATGTGAAAGAAATTTTTGCAGTAGTTAGTGATGTGTACTCTGAATTAATTTATGGAAAAAAGTCAGTTTTGGAAAATTTTGAGTTGTGACCCTTTTGTATTTAGGGTGCGATATGTCCAATTAATGTGATATTCAACTGGCATGTGGCCGCTGCTGAAAAAAAGCTTAAGCCGACTTTTTAGCTTTTTTTTACAAATATTTCAATCACTCTCGCTCAAAACTATTATGCACATTTTTTTTTCAATGATTTCCGATCTTAATTCCCCAACCACATATAAATTAATTTAATCATTTCATTATATTCTACATGATTATATTTTTATTAAGCATTTTGTCTGCAAAAAGGGCAAAAATAACACAAAATAAAATGTTGACTAAAACAAAATAAACTTATTATTTGCAAAAGCCTCAAGAGCATTAGGAAATCAAACCGAAATCCCTTCTACACATACAAACTTTTGTAAATATCAAATAAAATTAGACCTTTGTATCATTTAAAAAGTTATGGCCGCATTAACGAAATAACATTTCATAATTCCCCTTTTCATTAGATTTTAACAGCCACGTACATACTTCTTGTGGAGTACAAGTGAAAACCTAAAGTTTTCTATTAATTGCCAATGTTCATAATTCTCAGTCCCTAAAGTGCTACTTAGAAGTACGTGGTTAAATATATTATTAACTATCAAACTCGTATCAAATGTAACAGATTGTATGAATAGTATGCTTAAAGCTATTAATTCCATTTGTCATTAGTAATTGGAGATATTAAATTTTATGTTCTATTTTATTTTTAAATGTCAGTGTAGTAGAGGAAAATATTTTGCCGTAACATAATATTTCAATTATAAAACTCATTTGTAATGGCATTTAATTGAGTGAAAATAAATAGCAATTGAAAGTCTAATAATGAAAATCATTCGTTTATATGTATGTGTATTATGTAGTGTAACGATGGCACATAAGAGCAAAGTAAATAAACTAAGTGACAGTCCTTGAAATTTTAAATGCAAAATTAAAATGTAAATGTCAGCGCTAAAATAATTATATAGAAATAGGAAAAGATATTTTGAAAACGTTGTTGCACACACACCTGCAAGGAACATACATTAGGCAACGCAGTAAAAAATCATTTTGTTGTTCGTATTTAAGGAAGTCGGAAGTCTACAAATTGACCTATAAATTTATTTAATGCGCTTTAATTACTCATTTTCAGTGTATATTTTATGCAATAATACTGCTGCTATGACAATGGAAAGAATATAAATTTCTTCAGCACACCTTCAGGATATTTTTTTTAACAAACACAAGCCGCGAAGCAATTAGCTTGTCTGCAGAAAAGGTCTTGATTTATTAAACACCCAAAATTATAATTATATACACTGCAGAACTCTATATATTTTAAGTAACATAATTTTGTGATCATATGATCATTATGTTATTAGGGCAAGCAGAAAATATAAAATATATTAGAATTTGGTTTTGCAACAGATTTAATACAATAGTGTTCTCACACCACTATCCCTTCATATAAATTCAAATCCTTTTGTTTTTTTTTTTTTTTGCCGCTTTTTGTTTGTGACACAATTGTTATACGAGTTATTTACAAAAATCTCTGCTTGCATACTCAACAAAACAAAACCCAGCCTCAAAGTGAGTTGAGTGTTACATATCATGAAAGAGGAAATTAAATTAAAAGCGTTTGGCTAAATTGTTTAAAATGTTTATTTTGAACTCTGATACAAAAAGAGAATTAAATGAAGAAAATACAAAAAAAAAAAAAAAATCTGCAAATCAAAATTAAAGAGCTTTACAAAGTAAATTACACACTCATACAAATGAACCCACTCACTCATTCGTTGAAGAAAAGAAAAAACCAAAAAAAAAGAAGAACTACAATAAGAACAAACGTGTAAAGTACACAACATTCTTATACCCACACTACCAACCTAATACGACGATAATGTTTTCATACGGTCTAGATAAAAACAAAAAAGACGAGTGTGTGCAAGTGAGCGGTTAGCTGCATTGCCCAACAAACATTCATAAGTTTGAAGCTTTGAAATGTATGATTGTTTTATTGTTTGATTCAAATGTTTATTTTCCATGGTCTTTCAAAATTTGTTGTTACTTTTATAGATTAATAAAATATTATATTAGATTTATATAAATAATTTTGTTGAGTTTAAGATTAATTTAATTAAAAAAAAAAAAATAATTAATTCGTTTTCGTTTTTTCATTAAATATGTATTATTATTAAGTGAGGCCATAGGCAACGGCAACCCAATAATCTTTTATGCGGCCCAAAAGTTCCCGAAGTAAACTTAAACTGCGAATAAAGCCAACTAGCATGATGAGATATTGTAAATCTCCTTTATGGCGTTTTCTTTTCTACACACAAAATGGCACCTTGTTGAATGGTAAATGTATAAAATGTCTCGCCAACCCTGTAATAATGCAGCTTGATATTTCGCTAGAACAAAACACAACTTATGAAAAAGTGGAACGCCCTGTTTTTAACAGCTGACAGCTAAGTTTTACAGGGCACTATCAACACTGTCGATTTTTACGGGGCATAAAGTGCAATGCCTTCCACCATTAGTGAGGGCGATATTTTTAAATTTTTTCTGCATGGAGATGTACAGTTTTTTTGTAGAAAAGAAAACACCAATAGATTCATCGAGATACCACCAAGATACCTTATTCGTTGCTCCGTTACAGTCAGGCAGTCACATATAATGTGCTCCAGCGCATCTTTTTCCATTTCGCATAATTTGCATGTATCGGCCTCAGAGTTTCCAATAATGAATTGGTGTCTCCTGAGACCGCAATGTCCGCTAAACTAACCCGTTAAAAATTTAAGGTCATTTGGTCCATTAGTAGTAACATTGGGATTTACTTTGGGATAACATATTAAATCGTTTTGCTTGTCTTATGTCTTGAAGAGCTTCCTTTCTGTCATGTTTTTGATATATTCGCGTGGTATGTCATATATGAGTTCCGGTGCGGCCCGTTCGCTTCCAGCCGGTCCGTGGCCATCCACTCAGCATAACATTAGTTATATTTTGCCGACAAGTTCATTTCGAAATGTAAGACAGTCCATGGCAACACCCAACCTTATCTCGTAAGAAATTAACGCCTTAAGCGCTCCGTTTGACATCAAGTATACACGAGTAAACTTAAATTTTCATCTTAGACATTCATTAGCACTAATAAGCATTGAATAGACTTTGGTTGGGAACATTTTACCCATGGAAAAGTCCTTTTTGAAATTGGGGGCGTACATCCGTGCTCCCTTATGCGCCATTTTCCTGTTTGGAGCCATCGATATACCATATTTGGTCATCATCTACGTGCCATGGGGTATGGTTCTGCCATGGGTTCCATTTAGTAATTATAATTTCGTAAGTTTTTGTTCAGAACTAAAGTCGGTTGTATTTGGTCACTTATTCGAATGTATGTATGGATCATTTACAAAGAGTATCCTAATTAATATGCTCATGTGTTAAGCTAGATATCCAACTGGAAGTATTTGGCAGTCGAAATGCATTCCTGCGCGCTTCCTCCTTCACTGCAATGTGAAGGATGATATCCATATTCTCATTGCCTCGGTGACAGAAATACATACAAGGCGATATACGTTGTCGAATAATTCCGTAGGAGAAACTTGTTGAGTCTTTGGCCACCATACGGCAGCGTATTGGTTTTATAATGGTGGTAAATGACCAATATATCATTTCTTGTTTAAGTCTAATGTCTTTGTTGGCAGTATATGAAACATGCTGATTCCAACTAAATAACTTATAGAGTATGACACTAAGGTATTTTACTCCACTGGAAAAATCTTATGATCGGTAGGTTCCATGATTCTTAGTTTTCTTCGTCTTGTAAATAGTACAATGTTTGAATTTTCTGGATTGCAGGACAATCCTCTCTCATCGCACCATTTGCTAGTTAAATTTACAGATTATTGCATCCTTTCCAAAATGGTTCCATCCTCCCATCCTAGATCATCGGCGTAATAATTGTTATAGTTTTTTTTACAGTTTTAAATTTTCAATATATCATTAATTCATTTTCAGTTTGAAAATGAGTTAATAATAAAGAGATCTTATGATTAATAAGAAAAGGAGAAGTTTAATAAAATCAAACGAATAGAAGAAACAATAATTTTAAAAAATTATACATTAATCATAAAATTACTTTGAGATTCAACTGAAAAAATGCATTAAAACATGAGACTCTATTATAAATTTATTAAAATATTAAGAACAAATTCATTTAAATTATTATTTTAAATAGTTTGAGAAATATATCTCACATACGAGTATATATTTTATTCTGATGTTCTATTTCGATATAAAAATTTTTAAAATTAAAATTTCCTCCATTTTGTATTTATTTATGGACAAGATCATGCATGATATTTCATAGATCAAAGATATCAGTTCAGTCTTAAGATTGTAAATTTTTTGTTAAAATAGAAATTCGAAACAAACCGTAAAAGCAAAGACACATCCACAAATTTGTCTACTATATAGGCGTCGAAGTCAACACCATTACGTTGCTGACATCAACTACGATCTCATCATTCATTAGAGGTCTTTTCATATCTTTCGGTAGTATTAAAAAAAAAATTACCCAGTTTTTCGACTCTTTGCTGTAGATTACCTAAAATTTTTGTTAATATCTATCAGCTGGTACAACAACCTTGATTCAATTTGACTACCGCAATAAAGCCCCATGTTCAATCTTTCTTAATTCGCAATCAAATATGGGTGTGTATGCTTGCAGGGTAATTGTTAAAAAGAGCTAGTGAAGCGTTGACGTATGTATGTATGAGGGTAATGTTAGCAAATAAACAAAGACAATTGCTACAACAATAAGAACAAACATCAATAAAAGCAAGTGGCAAAAAGTACTACTTATTAAATCAGTGAACTTTCATTTTATATGATTTTGACTTTTTTTTTTCATACCACAACAAACACGTTTATATGACGCATATCAAACACATACGATGGTGGTTAAAGAAATTTCATTTCACAACTGTAAGACATGTTTGGGTTCCTGTTAAGGAGAAGAAAACTAATCAGTTGGTTGCCTTAAGCGATGTGCTTAATAAAACTACTTCATATTGAAATAACTACAAGTTAAGGAAAATTGTTGGTAACCAATCAGAAGTGCAGGAATTTCAGAGTAACCAAAAGTTTGTTTAAGCATTTAAAAGTACAATCAAAAGACATTATAAACAAATTCCTGAATTCGACTTTTGTTGAAAAATTAGTTAAATAGTTGATGTTCCTTCCCAATTAGTATCCACCGTAATAAATAGTAAAAGCGAACAAATCAACGCTGATAAGGACGTATCGCTGTTGGAATAGTTATACTAGTACGTTCTGCTAGACTGAGTTCCTAAAACTCTTACAAATTTGAATTTTCATTAATTCAATAAAAACTAAACTTAAGCATAAGAAATATTCATTTTCAAAACAAAACAAAAATATTTAAAATAGTCTTCAATTGCCAATCGAAATTGCTTGTCTGTTACACTTTCAGAACACTTTATTTACAGTTAATCCGATCATTGATATTATTTATTTATTTTTCAATCATGGTTATTATAAATTTTAGCAAAATAATTCGCATTTCAAAAAAGCGACGTGGAAATCATACATATTTTTTTTTTGTGAATATAAAATACCTGTAGTAACATCCATACATACATATATATATATATATATATTGATTCCTTTAGTTCCTATAAGGAGCATACATACATAACATAAACAATATCACGTTGTTAAAGTGCTGATGTATTTGTTCCCTTACATTTTTCACATGCTTGTCATGTTTCTTTGGAAAAAAAATAAAAAATAAACCTTGTTTTTTTCATATTGGCAGCAACGACGGCAATAAAAGTTTCGCTTGAATAACATGAATGAACACGAGTGAACATGAACGAGTAGACTTAATGTTTAGACAGACGCATCAAAAGAAAGGAAAGCAATCGGACTGTAAAATACAACAACAACAAAACTTCCAAACAGACAGGCATAAACCATTCTTTGTGTTAGTTTTTCAAATACATTCACATTTACTACGAAATATTCTTATGGATTACAGTGCCATAAAAAAATAAAAAACCTACGTACGTACATACATACATGATGATTTTAAAGAATTCAAACAAAGAAAATAATGGGTTTTAAAGAATTTTCATGGTTGTTGTATAAAAGAACGCAGTCAGTATTTGCTTATTTGCATTTAAACACATCAACATTTCAACATTTTTCTGCATACACATTTCTAGTGTATCCGATCATTTACTCTAAGTTTCTGCGATCCCAACGTTTTTGTTAAACAACATCGAAACGAATATGCTGATTGAATCTATCTTGTATGAATCTTTAATATGGCGCAAGGCTCGAGACTGGTGTATTAATACAAAACATATCCGCACAAGCAATAAATGTTTGTGCTATTGTAGTTGTTTAATATGATGGTGTTAAAATTACATGCATATCTGTGTGTTTACTACGAACATCAAATACTTTGGAAATAATTTAAACACTTAAATATTTATGTAAGTATGTTGTTAATGACTGATACTAAGTGCCTGTTCGCCGATATCGAAGAAGTTCTTTCTTTCGAGCAATTACATTTGAAGCAAAAACAAAATTTTTGAATTTGTTTTTGTTTCAAATGTAATTGTTCGAAAGAAAGAACTTCTTCGATATCGGCGAACAGGCAGTTACTGTTGTTACAGATTTTTTTTTTTTTTTTGTTCTTGAATGAAACTCGATTGGGACCAAAACTGCCGAAAGCCTGTGTAGATTATACTTGTTATTTAGCGCTACTGATAGCGCTACTGATTGTGACAGCTCAATCATACTTGTTGCAGCTCTCTGATATGTATGCCTGTACGTGTCTTTCTTTGGGTAAGAAAAACAGTGTAATTAATAAATGTTTCGTGAAATATTGCTGCAATTGAATAGTAAAGATTGTTGTAACTTGTGCCGGATAATGACATTTGTTTTGTTTAGATTTTGTTAAATAAACTTCTTAAATAAAATCTTACACTGTTTCCTGTATTTATTTCAATTTATTTAAATTTTATGATATTGTGACATTATGAGTCCTTGTAGAACTTTTTAAATGTTAATTTACATAAAAACATATTTTTAAATTAAAAATATTTTTAAATATCTCTTGAAATTAGCTCTTCTGTTCTTAACTTTGCATATTATCAGAATTATTTTCTTTAGTTTGACCTTTGCCAACCCATACTGACCATTTATTACCGTCACAGTCAGAAGATTTTTCTCATTTCTAATCTTTTATATTTTAGGTTTTCTCTTTATGTTTTATTTTTATTTATATTTCTTTCTTGTTTAAGAAAACATGCCCCCAGGTAAGAAAAACACAATATCAAATTGTATATTTTCATCAAACGGGGTGAAAAAACTATGTTAAAGGTTGAATTTATTAAAAAAGAAAAACTAGTGTTTGTTTTCTATCTTCCCCAGTATATTCTTTCTCCATTTCATTTGTAATGCAAACAAACAAATGAAGAAGGAAAAATAAAATGAATCGGTCATTGTGTCATGTTAGTTTTTACATTAATTTTCCAAGTTGTTTTGTTGCTGTCATTGTAGTTGTACATCCCACATACATACATTTATATGTGTATATACATAGATACTCATTTTTTATATGTATTTCCTTGACATGACAACATGAAATGTTTAGCTCACCTACACAAGATGGCATTTGCTACCCAATCAACGTTTTTTTATGATATCAAATTTCGCATGGAACAAAACTGAACTTTTTCGCAGTATTTAACCTACAAAAAATAATCGTGACTTGCGTGTGGATCATTGTAGGCAGCTGTATTCGCCCTGCTTCTCAAACCATAAAGACCAAGATGCAAATTACAACATTAAGTTTCGAATGAAACTTCTAATTCTAATTCCTATATGAATATCGATTGATATTGAAAGCCAGATCATTGATTTTTTTTTTTTTTTTTGTATAACTGAAGTTTACTTAACTCCATTTTGGTTTTTAGAGCTACTCATAGAGTGTAAATTCAAAATCAAAATTTACACTATGAAAAAGGATATACGAGTATTCATGACAAACAGTATACGGCTGTAGCAATCAAACTATGGTTGCTTTTACCATGCTCTTGGTAGATTTATTTGTAGATTGCAGATTTGTAATGAAATTCTTCAGTGCACGCCCATTTATTTATTAAATTGTAAATCGTTGTACCGTCAAGATTTATTTTTTTTTAGTAGATTTGGTAAACTGTTCTAAGATAATTCGTAAGAACAAAATTATTTCGTAATTATAAAACTAGGCAGTGTCACGCCCACTTAATTATTTTCATTTATCAGATTTTTGTTAAAACTTGTGTACACATTGAGTTTCGCTTACAAAATAATTTAGTGATTAGAAAAGTGGGAAGTGCCACACCTAAAGAAATAAAGTATGCACTTATTTCCAAAGAATTCTACTTAACCGATTCTTAAGAGAACTTTCAGCGCCATTAAGAATCTCCTGAAAAACATTTCTCTGAGTATAAAAGTATAAAAGTGGAAAGAACCATACCCTTACAAATAAAATATCTGTCTTAAACCACTTCTACTTAAATGATTTTTATTAAACTTGGTACCTCATTCGACTTCCATTGACTAAACAATTTCATGTTTATAAAATATTAACTCAACTTTTGCATTTATTTGTTTATACAATTACCTGAAAAATAATGCGGATAATACCATGGCCAAAAACAAGTTAAAAGTTCTACGTAACTACACAGAGAAAACAGTTTAGTTGTTGCAACCGAATTTGTTGCCAACCTTATTGTGGCATTTGCACGAACAATCATAAAATTCGGTTGCTACAACTACAATTGACGTGTAGTACCAATGAATTTTCGGTTGCATACCGATAAATTTGGTTAACACTATGTAATCTTAAATTGAAGATAATCGGGATAATTTATGCTCATTTTTATCCTCATTTTAATATTTTTAATACTTAATAATAAAAATTAAATTGTTTTACTTAATCATTTGAATCAACTTTATGTGCATTATTAGTATTGAACAAAGAACTTACATGTTTGAAACACATCGTCTTAGACAACTCAGCCACACGAGTATTTTAAAATCGATAAATATTGAGTTAAGTATTATTTGAATATACATAATTGGTAATGCCAATCGAATAATCGGTTGGAAGTATCAACCAAACCATATTCATTGCCAATTATTCAGTTGTGTTCGCCATTTTGGCATTTATTAGTAGCAAAAGAATGCATTCGGTTGACCAAACCAATTTAAGATTTGTCACAACCACCGTATGTTGGTTACAATTTTGGTATTATGGTTATGATCATGGAATGTTTGTTGGATCCATAGCATATTGGTATCGTTAACCGATATATAGTCTATGCAACCAATCTTTTTTTTCAGGGTGTACTTTCACTAAACCAAGTCCTATTGAACTTTGTGTGCACAAAATGTTGTCACCTATTAATGAAGGCTTTGTTGAAATTATTGAAAAGTACACACAACCAAAAGAAATGAATCGCCGTAGTAATTTCTTAATAAGAAAAATCTGCCTAACTAATGTTTGAAAAAATATTGCCTTTTAAAATCAAATGGTGCAGTGTTCATTTTTCAAAGGCTTAGATTTGTTTACTGGGATGTAGCAAACATTCTACAATGACAACAGAAGCAATATCAAAGTACAAGAATATGACATGATATTACAAAATAAATAAACAATTGAAACGAAAACAACACCAAACAAAACACAAAGCAATACCAAGAATTTATGGTAAGAGAATGTGCGAGGGAAGTCTGAAAATTTATAAAAGTTTCGAAACCCATTTTTTAAGTAAACGGACATATTTATATCGCTCGCTGTAAATTATTTATAAAATTTACTGCCTGTTCGCCGATATCGAAGAAGTTCTTTCTTTCGAACAATTACATTTGAAACAAAAACAAAATTTTTGAATTTGTTTTTGTTTCAAATGTAATTGCTCGAAAGAAAGAACTTCTTCGATATCGGCGAACAGGCACTTATTTTAAACTTATAAATTTTCATATATTCGCTTTTAGTTTAATTCGAAATATCAAAACCATAATGGGAGATCATTAAAAAACTAGAAAAGAATAACGTGAAGAGTTAATAAAACATTTGAGAGTAACACATAGCAACAAAAATTTTCGGTTTTAAACGCCTGTCATGTGTAAACTGTTGCGAGTTGGTTTTCTGCCAAAAATTGTCGTTCACTATTTAGAGCCATCACACTTTGTTCACAATTTATAGAGTTCATATAAGAAAATGAGTTTTCATAATAGTGGATAGTTCACTATTGCGGAAGTTCACATTACCGCGAGTTTACCGTATGTGCTTATCTTGCCTTGCTTCACACTACGAAGCTCAATTGATCTTATAAACGGCAGCATTATTATGATTTATTTTATTTTTAGTTCTTCTTAACGATAAAGGCATATATTACATCTAGATTTGAACTAAAAGTATTATGCATAATTGATCTCATTGTTTAAAATTCTTTTGTGCTCTGCCCCTTTTTGGATAAATAAATGCCAACATGTTTAACAGCATGCAATGCAATAAGGAAATAGAAAAGTTAAAAAGGGTGTATCCTCTATTGCTTTAAATAATTTAAAATTGTTTTTTTCAATTCCTTCTTCATCTTATTTCCCCAAACTGTGATGTGACTGTAGAAGTCTGTAAGTATGTGTGTGCGATAAGAATCTTAATTTAGTAAAAAGTATTTGGTGCGATGAAATTCGTTATGGTACAAAATGTATTACTCGTAGTGCTGTAAAAAAAGAAACATAAAATAAATAAAAAAATTTATCATTATCTAGTGATTTGTTAAGTAAATGCTTGTTAATGCAACAATGACTATGCCAGGGAGTTAGTTGTCATTTTATGTTAAACAACTGTGGGAATTTCAACGTTTTATTTATTTTTTTTGTTTTATTGCATTTTGCCAGAAGCACATAATGTTTTGGTTTTTCAATTATTTATTTAAAATTCAGTATAGATGTTGGTAATTGAAAATGTGATAGAGATTTGTTACGTACATACGGATTGGTTAATGTCGTAAATAATGGAAAGCGAGATTATTTGGTTAGTAAATAGAGAAGGAAATTCGTACAATTATAGTGTTTAGTATGATTTAAGATTTATTGTGGTATGTTCGCATAAAGTTTTGGTGTTGGTGATTATTTCTCGACGAGAATGAACGTGACAAATTATGTAATAATAAATAATATTTTCCTGACCAAACATATTAGAGGGCCTCTCACGTGCAATCATTCTTATCATACTAATATTATAAATGTGAATGTCCGTTTGTTTGTTGCGCTGTCATTCAAAAACTACTAAACCGATCATCATGAAACTTTGTACACATATTCTTGGAGGTATTAGCAGTAACATAGGATACTTCTTATTAAAAAAAATAAAATATAATTGTAATATTAATTCATTTTTATTATACCCCTACCATTGATCTCTGATAGTTATTTAATGGCTACAATGCGAGCGAAGCCGAGGGTAAAAGCTAGTACTTCATATTGTACATAATTTTTGGCAAATATTTTATGGTATTATGGAACTTTTTAAGTAGAATAAGACAAAATAGCATAGCAAATAGCAAATTGCATACTTAAGGTCCCAGAAATCTGATATATTTAACTTAATGGGATAAGATATTTTGTAACAAAGTCAATTGCTCATAGGATGCGAGAGCAATAAAATTTTTACGATTGTTAAAATCTGATCTATTACACGTATGTATGAGTGTCTTAATTGAATGCTGGCGCTTAGCCCAACCAAACGTATGATAGATATTTATTACAAATCAAATTACTCATACGCCGTGAGAGCAAGAAAATTCCCATTCAAATGTTTTAAAGATTTTATTAAATAACTAGATGACCCGGCAAACGTTTCTTTGCCATACAAAATATTTCTAGTGCATATTTTGGATGTTGTATAAAAAATAGCGAATGTATTGTAAGTGTGTGACGATGACCGCTGATGAAAACAATAATTTTGTTCTGTTTGAAATACGAACGACGACGATTCTCCGGCATGAGGCGGACGTAGCAGCATCTGTCATTCAACAACAAAAATAATTATGAGACGGACATAGCGCCATCTGTTAGGTTAATAGTTTAGTAAATATAGGAATTGCGTTTCGGAGGAGTTCGATAACAAACATCGTGCGTGACATGAGAATTTTATATATTAGATTTATAAATTTAACTAAAGATTTTATCCATCATTTAATAGTTGCTACAAATTTTCAAGAAAATTTTTATGTAAAACATAAAACTTAATGTAGAATGTTTAGTACATTAAATGTTTATTAAGCTTTTACTGGCATAACATCAAAAACAAATGAATTGTAAATGAATTAATGAAAATGTAAATTGCTTCGTTAATAATAAAGGCACTCGTGTTTCATAATTTATGCATAAAATTTCCATTTAAAAAATTTGATTTAATTTACAGCCATATTAATCATGCAGAGAGACGAGAAACGAAGAGGAAACACGCACATATGCACACAGACCTTTATTGAGGTATTTTCAAACTTGCAATCGCACACACACACCCACACACATATACATATATATATATATATATATATATACAAACAGAGACAAATAATTAATCCAATGCCAAGAGTCTTTGTATGCATATGTGTACTTTTGTTTTTGTTTATCTCAATACTTGTGTTTGTGTACGTGTGTGTGTTTTTCTTATCAATTAACTGTAAATAGTAAAACTGTCTATTGAATTTGACAAGGATTGTAAGGTGTTCATGTGCAACTAAATGGAATGATATGATGATAGTTAGTCTGTGTATGATTTCTATTTAAATTTTAGAAAAAAAAATTGTTGTTGTTTGCTTGTTGGTTTAAATCACAGATGTAATTATCTTTAATTGCATTATAATTTATGAGTTACTGACGCCTAATTTTATGCTGTACATTTTTTGTTTTAAATAAAATTTAATTAAATTGTTTTTCATTTATTTATATATTTAATATTATTTTTTAAGCGGATGAAAATTTTCAGTAAATTAATTTAACTGTTTTACAGTTTAATTTTGAAATTGTTTGAGTTTTTAATTCAAGGTTTTATTTTTCATAAAATAAATATTATGTGCAGCTTTTGCTAATTTAAATGTGTTTTATGATTGTGTGTCTGTCTGTGTGTGTGTCTGTCTGTGTGTGTTTTATACGAATATTTAGCTTATCAATTTCTGTTCTTAAATTACTTGAATAGTAATCAAGGTTTTGTTTTTTGCTGGAAAAATATTTAATTTAATTTAACTTTCTGCCAGTAATCATATATAATTAATTGTGAGTTTTTTTTATATATAATTGCAGGCACACCATATTGGATGGCTCCCGAGGTAGCTGCTGTTGAACGAAAGGGAGGCTATAATCAATTATGTGATATTTGGGCTTGTGGTATAACGGCAATTGGTAAGTGTGTACATAAATAAAAAATTTGTCCGCTCAACTTATAATTTGTTTTTATTACCGAACACAAATATAAGTACACATAATAATTCATTTAATTTACGGAAAATATAAAAGAAAAATAATAAAAGTAACCAAAAATATTCATTTAGAAAATTAAGAACTTATTCGTTTCCAAAAAATTGTATGTGAATTTCAAAATTACTTAATTGCTGTTTTAATTAATAGATAGATTTTATTTGAACCTTTTTTTTTAAATACTTTCAAAAATATAATTTAAGATAATGTTATAAATTCCATAAACTGCCCGGATTACTAGATAGTCCTAATTAGCGAATCTCCGGATTTGGGATTTTGTACTGTACTTCCCAAATATTTAAATCGGCATCACTTGGTTATATGTCATATTTTATATATTATAAATCTAAACAAGTATTCATTAATAAAAGTCTTAAAGTGAAGTTAAATATGTAAGCTCTTCAAAAACCTACTAAGTGAGAAAGAGATAAACAGAATTACTTAAATGTTTCTGATTTAATGAATTTCTCTGGGTGGAGCAATAATTTAAAGCGATTTCGTTTGTGTCTGCAAACTTAAATTTATCGCACATACACAGACGATTATTTAAATTTTATGAGCCAAATTATTTCAGACTATTTTATGGTCATTTTTATCCATATTATAGATGCCAATACGTTTTTGCCATAAAAATAAATGTTGGAATTTATATAAATGAATAAGTGGCAGCAGTTTTCGTGTAAGTAGTGGAAACAAAAAAAAAATCAAGTAATAAAATGTAGTATAAGTTGTACTTGCTAAACATTTCATTGTGGTGGATTATATCTTAAAATTCAACAATAAAACACTCCTACAATACTTAATGGCCATAAAAAATGTTTTTTTTTTTTTTCATTTTATTTTTATGAAAGAAATCGCCTTATGTGTGACATCATAAAATTAAATAATCGCATTGTTAGTTGTTGACATTTTGATTTGATAATATTTTTTTTAGAATTGGCAGAACTACAACCTCCTATGTTTGATTTACATCCCATGCGTGCTTTGTTCCTGATGTCAAAAAGTGGTTTCAAACCTCCAACTCTTAGTAATAAAGACAAATGGAGTCCTACATTTCATAATTTTGTAAAAACAGCTTTAACGAAAAATCCTAAAAAACGTCCCACAGCCGAACGGCTGCTACAGCATCCCTTTGTACAGGGTGAAATGTCGGTGCGTGTGGCCAAAGAATTGCTTAAGAAATATATGAATCCCAATCAACAGTTCTATTATAATTGGGATGGCGATGAAGAGGTAAGTCTGATTTATAAATTAAATTAATTAAAATGGGTGCTATTTCGATTTCGTTGTGATTTTATGGCAACCTTAAATTAGGCGAGGATAAATCTAAAGCTTTTGGAAGGGTGAAATTTGAAATGTAACATGACATTTTGTAATAGTTCTTATTGAAAGTCAATAGAAATTATATTTATTTCGCGCCTGACCTAAAACATTCCATTTTGTTAAATTTCTATTATAATTTCTGTAAAAATTCAGTTTTTTTCACTATTTTGGGGAAGAAATAAATAGTATTTTCCCCCTTGCCCTTGATACCCAGCTGTCCTAATCACAAATATAGTAAGTCTTTGGTCGTGAAGCACTAGTGCCCTTTAAACGCTATTGTTTACAAGGATATTAATGCCCTAATTCATAAACGATTATTAATGTTATTGAGGCGTTAATGTACGAATTTTGTATTGAAAAACCGGTTTTAATGTGTACTTTAACTTTATGAATCGCTTATGAATTACGGGGTAAATGTAAAAAAATATTATGGTGTTCTGTGGCGTATGACTCATATTTAGTTTTTGTTAAAGACATGAAAAACACTCATACGCCACTAAACTCGTTTTGGTATATTTAAAATTAGGTTAAATATATCGCGCACTTATTCAAACAATGTCTTATCTTAAAGAAAATAGTTTTGTACAGATTTAAGTGATTTTCTTTGGTACAATCGAATTTTCTTCAATTGTGAATGTGGGTAAAATTTAAATTTCTAATCCCCAAAATTTATATTAAGAAAAGTCAAAGTTACAATTTAGCCATTTGCAAAAACCACTCTAAAATTTGCCTTGTAAAAACTTGATTAAAAAAATTTTAATTTCCAAATTATTTTCTTGCAGCATTTAAGAATATTTTAAATCATAAAGCATTTCTTAATAAAAAAAAAATAAAAACATTTTTCCACTTAATTGTTACATTTTACAAATTATTTTTCTTGTTTTTCCACTCATGTTTTACCTGCAATTTGTGTGTACCACGAACCAATCATGTTAAATGTTTACAAATGCATACACACACACAAACAACACCACCCTTGGAATGGAATCATGTATATGTTTGTATCCTCTCGTATCTATTCTATTTGTTTTAATAATTTCGGCTACAAAAAATGCAAAAAAAAAATCCCAAATTGATGTGTGTTTAGACTGTTGCCAGTGTACCACAGCGTATTGCCAGTAAAATGACATCGAGACCAAATGGTATTTCACCACAAAATCACACTTTGAAAACAGGTAAGTTGAAATTATGATAAAAAAAAAATAGTGAATGAATGAGAACATATAAAGAGCTTGGCATCAAATTGAGCAAAAATTAGTTAAGTTTACTTTTCTTAAAAAAGTTATTTTTTACATATGTTCAATTCACAAGCTCAGTCGTCTGTCTTATGGTTTAAAAAAATACGATATTTGTTTATGTGCTTGTGAACAGACAAATTTGTTGTATCGTTATTTTGTCGAATTTTAAATGTCAGTTTAATATCAAAAAATTTAAATGTCAGTTTTATATCAAGGTGTGAAACCAGGTGTGGGAATTATAATTTGACGCTAAATATAATAACTTTTTTAGCGACAAGAAATTTTGATTAAATTAGTTTGAAAATTAAGTTGAAATGAATCATGTATATATTTATCATTAAGAAGAATGTATTTTCTGGTGTTACTTATCACATATATAAAATATTTTTACAAATTAATTTAACAAATAGAATATTCCCAGACCCGGCCTCAATATAACAATTGAAAAACATATAAAATTCAATCCTATAATTATAACACACTTTTGTATGAAAATTACCAACAACAAAAATACAATAGTGTATTATTATACGATTAGACAACACATATGACGTTAATACGAGCTTGTGAATTGAACAATAATTTTAATGTATGACGTTTATTTAATTAGATTCATAATTTCCAATGTACAAATATGTTGTTTCAATGAAAATGTTTATTTACTTTTTATATGTATCTTATAATGATGAAACTTTTCATAAAATATTATTGTTTAAAAAATTGGGCAGTGACACGACCATCTTAAAAGCTGATTTTATGTCACTATATGAAGATAACTCTTTCATTTACTAATACTTACGATTTGTGAATTTTTTTCACAACTTGATCTTCGCCACAATATATAATAAGAACTTATTGCCAGTTATTGCCATGCTCTTTTAATCGTTTGTATGAAACTTTTTAAATTATTTTATCTTCGCGGTTAAGAAAAGTGGCCATGTCCCCCTTTTTATTACTTCCCACGGTTTCATCTCTCGGAACCGTGAAAGTTAAATTGACAAAAATTGGCAAGGCCACGCCCATAAAGTAAAGTATGTCCTTCATGTCCTTCCAAAGTCACCTTACGTTACAACATATTCTTAATTTTGAATGGGCAGCTTTAATAAATAAATACCTGTTTTATATCTGAGTTTCTTTCATAGATGCTTATGCCAAAAAAAAAAAAAAATCAACTTACTTCGTGTGCTTAACTGTTGTGTTAGTCAACTGTTTTTGCATTTTCATAATTCTCATTTGATCTTTGCTAACTTTTTTATAAACATAAAATATTTTTTTATGTTTTAAGGTGTAATGATGAGCCGTCATAAATAGCGCAACGATATTTAGGCTTTCTTACTGGCTTAAGCCAAATATTTTTGTAAGCTTGTGTTTTGACCGTTAAACAGTTGTAAAGATGTCAAGCTTCATATAAAAAATATTGAATACAATTTTTTATGTATGGAGTTTTTTTTTTACATCTTGAGCATTATGGCATTTTGGTTGTACTACTGCACATACCTCACAATCGGACTATGGCTTAAACCATATTAAACAGTTTGTTTTGTTTTCAAATCATTATTTCTTAAAGATTAAGTCATCACTCAATCTGTATGCCAACTCATTAGTATATCTAAACCGTTATGTTTGGTGTAATTAATTTCGGAGTCGTAAATTAAATTAAGTAAATTTAACGAGTTTTTTTTTTTCAAATATATTTTAGTTAATAGGAAATACACAACATTTTTCTTTAATCTATTACAGCATTCGAAGTCGAATCGAGAACCGTAATAAACCCCAATACTTTTTGTTTGCAATATTTCAACAAAACAATTCCAATTAATATTGTTTTTTTTTTTTGTTAATTGTCTTCGTTATGTCTTTGCTTGTTTATGTCAACAAGTTATGCTAACAAGGCTTCATTATTATGTATGTATGTGGAGTACATTGTGTACTTGTTTCTAACCTACCAAATTCCTGTCTGTTTGTGTTTCTTTAACTAAATAAATCTTTGTGATGGATTTTTCTCATACTTTGTAGCAATACAAAACCAAGATTTATTTGGTAGTCTTCTCAAATAAATAAAATGGCTTTTTTAGTTTAACTTTGTTTATTTTTTTTTTGCTTAATTTAATATATTTTTTTTTCTGGCGAAGTTTGAAATCTACAATTTATTAGTCATACTAAAATTATCATGATTAAAATTACATGCTTTTGTTAGGTAGTAAAAGTTTGTACATACGAGTACAAGATAAACGATGTTAATTTTAATTGTATAATTGTAAAACTATAATAAAAACTTTTCGTTTATTTTCTTCTTTGACTTTTGTTATAGGCATGACATCATCTAGTTCACAGTGGAATAATGAACGTTCTTCTAGTCCTGAAACTTTACCAAGTGACATGTAAGTAGTTTTAAAGTTAAATTGGTAAAAACTATACATTTTTCTTACTGCTGTTTTTATACTCCTCTTGGGTTTTGTGTAATCTATTATATAGACTTTATTCCTTTTATATTCCTGTTTTTTTCCAAGTATTAAACTATGAAGAACACGAAAAAAAAATAAAGAAAGAAAAAAAATTCATACAAAACACTTAATATACATACTTTTTATATACATCTACTCGTACATTATATGCCTATTTGCTGCAACCTGCTTTCTTTTGGTAAAACTACTCGTACTGCATGCAACTTGCATCAGACGCCTCTTGTTGTACTTGTTCATGTTGTAAAATTGTGCTTGAGCAAAAAAAAAATATATACGTACAAACATTTATTTAAAAGCTTTTAATCATTCTAATTTGAACTCTTTCGCCTGGCAATGTGTGTTCATTTTTTTAACATTTACTTCTATTAAATTTTTATATATTTATTGAATTAACTGTTAAAATTGTTTCTCAAGCTCATTTGCATAAATTATAAAAAGGATTGCTCATGTTTTATTTCTGTGTTTTAAAAAAAAATATTTTCATAATGAAAATTAGCTTTTTAATAAAAAAAAATTCTTTGATATTTGTGTAGACCTGGGAGGCCTAGTGCAAACATTAATCCATAATATATCGCCAAATGAGGAAACGCCCAAAAATTTCTTTGCTGATAAAACATCAAAAACACAGTCACCAATCACCTAAAAAAGCGAAAATTACAATAAATTTGTACAATCTATAATCGCCCATCAGTTTATGTGATTTTACTGGCGACATGAAAAATGGCCCCAATAAAAAAGGGTTAAAAAATTAAAATTGGCCCCAATAAAAACAGGTCCAAAAATTAAAATTGGCCCCAAAATAATTGTTGTTGTTAGTTTTGCATAAATTTTAGGCACATTTTTTAAGCTAAGAGCCATTTATTATTTTCAGTTTAGGTTTTCAATTACTAAAAATTGCCGCAACATAAAAATCGTGCCAAAATTCCTTACTTAATTGTCCCAAAGGTTAGAAAAGTGGCTCCAAATTTAAAAATAAAAAAAATTGCAGAAAAAGTTCGTGTTTTTATTTTCAATACAAAAATTTGGGCCCATTTTCATTTAGAACAAAAATTGGACCGAATATACGCTCATAAGAAATTTTTGGGTGATTAAATTGTTTATTTTAGAAAGTTTGCAGTTGTTCACTATGAACAAATTCACAAATTTTTTAAAATTTTAAATTATTTGAAGTCGATGAAAAATCATCTAACAGCCATACCTAAATCAGAGCGTTGAGCGTCGCTTCAGCAACAGAGTACGTCCTTTCCGTACATTTAAAGTAAGTTTTTTTCTTTCGAATGTACAAAAATTATTTACCCTGTTGCTGACGCGACGCTCACGCTCTGATTTAGGTATGGTTGTAAATTTTGTTGTCTTTCTTATAAGCCGGTTATCAAGATGGTCCAAATAGATCACATAAATAAACGCTTTAGTGAACGAGTAATCAGTCAAAAAGTCATAATAAATAAACATTTGTTTTATTTCTGGCATTCAAGTTAAATTTTGAACTCTGCTCTCATTAAAGTAGTTTTCCTAAAAAATAAAATAGATTTCAAATGAGTTTTAGTACAAAATTTCAATACAAATATTTCTTAAAATAGATTTCAAACTCATAAAGGGGTTAGTGTAGAATTTTGTAATAAATATTTCTGTATAATAGTTCTGCCAGTTCTATCGTTCTGTAAAGACAGTTTGTCGATACTTTATGTGCTTTAAGCCTCTTCTCTTGCTGATGATAAAATAAGATATATCACATTGTTACATCTCATCCACATATTTTTATTTTATAAATTGTCACTAAACTAAGTTTTCATAAAATACTTTTCCTTTTTACAAACCAATTATCTTTTAATTATTTTTTTTTTTTCATTTTTGCTGACTTCATACTTTAATTTTTTCATACATAAAAATATTTGTAATATTTAAAGCAATTTTTTCGATGACATTATAATTTTTTAATTTAGACAAAAAAAATTTTCTTTTAATATTTTTGTGTTTTTTTTTTTTTTTTTCTTTCGTTTTATAAACTTTTAGTCCTTTTTTAAAACAACATCAACAATTACAACAAAGAAAACAAAAACTTACTGGAACTTTAATTATGAACATGTCCTTAAGGTCAGAACACTGGCAACTTTGTTCTGTTCTGTTTGGTTCAGTTCAGTTCTGCTACCGTATTTTTTTTTATTATTTTCTTTTTTATATTTTATTTAAAATATTATTTAAATGCTTTTCATTTCTTATGTTACTTGTTTTATAATTAAATTATGTTTTCTTTAATGCTTTTTAGAGCTTTCACAAAAAAAAAACGAATTGAAAAATATTTCTTATTATTCGCTGCTGGAGTTTTATGGCTTAAGTTGGTTTTGCTTCTTTTTATGCAATTTCTTCTTCTTGGCTTTTTGTTGGTGAATGAAAAATATTCTTTTGCTTAATTAATAGTTAAGATGACTTTAATTAAGTTATTTTTATCAAGAGCAAAGTTTGCTCTGTCTTTTTCACTTTTTAATGAAGTTTTTAGTGAGAAGTCAGCAAATTGTTAAGATTTTATGAAAATTTATATGAATTTTTATATTAAACTTTTACGCGTTTTTCAAGTGCTTAAAAAATTATTTGAAATTTTTTTTATTCAGACTCTGGCTGATTCTATTTGCAAATTATCTTGTTTCGATTTATTCATTAATTTTGTTAACTTAAAAATTTTAATATATAAAAAATATAAAAAAATAGATCCTAAAGTTTTAGATTTTTTGTTTTCAAATTGTGTTAATTGAACTCTCCTGTTCTTTCTCAAGTGCTTCTTGTTTACGTTGATAAACTTGAAGTTACTTCATTTCAGTTATCTTATTTTTTTTCTTATTTTCCCTTGCAATACCTTTGAATTTGTGTAAATAAGCAGAAAGTTGCAATATAAAATAAGAAAACACGTAATTGATTTATTTTATATTATTTTTCACGAAACGCAGGAAACGTTAGGAATCTCGATAAAAGGAACGTTCAAGAAAAAAAAAATTGCAAATAGTCAGGAGTATCTACTAAATAATTTAAAGTTATTTTACTTCGTTACGAATGCTTTATTTTTGTAATGTAATTTCTTCAACTGAAAAGTGATGAACTAGAAATGTTTTCTGATTGGAGCTTTTGCTTTTCATTTTCGTTCGTTCATTGTTAACTGATTTTTATCTATTGAAAGAAGTATTTTGACAATATAACTTTCTGTAGCCTTCCGCATACATACACACACGTTACAAATAGTATTAACAATAATTCAGATGCGAAACCTCACATGTGTAAAATCATTTAGTTCTGAAAAATATGGATAACGTGCAATGCACTTCTTAGTGCATATACTTTCGTCGATCGAATTGTTTTATCCTTTCAAAATTTTTAATATTTAGAATTGAAAACCTATTTTCTTCTTCAACAATAAACCATATTAGGAAAAAGTAACGCTCTGTACACAAAACTGCCGACAGCGTAAGTAATTTTTGATATCCTTCTTATATGTTTTTATCTACGAATTCTACATTTTTCATATAAATTGTTGTTTCATTTTAAAATCAATTTCAAAGGTTCGAAAACTACCAGAAACGTTCAATACATATTTTAGTGTACATCTCCTCCATCGATTATTGAACCCCTTTCCATTGTAAATAATAATAAGTTCTTTAAACACTTTTACCAATGAATGATACCAAGAATGAGTAACGTTCAATACGCAAAACTGTCAAGACCAAATGGTGAAAAAAACTACTTGCTTTTTTCAGTCGTTATAAATTTGCAATTTTATTAAGCTTAATAAGAAAACCTATAAGAAAAAAATATAGACATGATCCTGTTGGCCACACTGGGTATTCTCTGACGAATTTTGCATGCCATGCAGTAAAACAATAAAATAAATAAGTTTTGTCTTCACTTTTCCGGCTACGTGCAACTATGCAACATGCGTTAGCTATGAATAAATAAACAGCTCATGCCTACACTTGTACTATTCAAGAACAATGAGCGCAACAATAACTCGAAAATTGAAAAAAAAAAAAAAATACAAAGAAATGTGGCATGACTTAGTCAAAGTTTTATGATTGTTAACTTGTTATAACTTCTGTGTATCCTGGCCACAGGATTTGTTATTTTGTTTTTTAAAATTTTATTTTCAATTTTGTAAAAGTTGAGTTTTATAGTTGAGTGCTTTTTCGATCAACAACAGAAAATAATACAAAATAAATATCAAATTAAGGTTGACCAACAAGTTTTATTCTTTACAGAAAAGTATTATGAGTTTTATGCTCTATACTCGGCGGAAGCAGCTTCATTATTTAAATTCTTGAGATCACTAGGAACTTTTGCCTCTTTTTTTTAATTAAAACAATTGAATTTGTATTTAATATAAAGAGTTTTGTTATATGTTGTGATTTTAGCTGTTCCATGGGACGCGATCAACAATACGGGAGATTTAACAAAGGAAAAAACAATTTTTTTGTGATTTTTAAGCCATCCTAATGCCTTTAAACCCGCGGTGCCCACAAGTTCATTTAAAGAAAAACAAATTTTTATTCAAAATTTTTTGTTGTAAAAACAAATACATGCAAAGAAAACACAAAAAATATATTTCATATATTTATTTCATATCATACGTTAAACAAAAACAAAATGTACATTGTTGATGGCTGTCGTCAATGTTTACCAGCAAAGCATTCGAAAGTGTTGTTGCTTTGCTCTTGTGTGTATACAGTGAAGAACAACAACAAAAAATATTAAGACAAAGTTGTTTGTGTATTTCGCATTGAGGTTGCTGAGTGTTGTATGAGTATATTAAAACACACAGCCTATAGCTAAGAGTATTACAAGAACAAATGAGCATGAAGAGCATAGGGCCTGGGCACCAATGCTTTAAACGATCAAAGGAATTAAAAAAATTTTATTTTAAATTTCTAGAATCCGTTGTATTGTTAAACGATAGAAAAAACTACTTCCCCGCAAATATCATTCGAAATTTCGAATTTAAAATTTAATTTTCGAAATCGCAATTTGAATTTTCAAAGTTGAATTTAAGTTTCCTACCGTCCCTTTTCACATGTCCTTGATTTTCGTTTATAAACTTTGAGTTTGATATCGAAATATTTTATCATCTAGATTTTTCGCTCGTATTAGTTTTGAATAATACAGGAGATTAAAAGAACTAAAAATACATTTCTGCTACGTTTTTTTTTTCAGCCCTAATGTATTCATAATGCCCGATTGAATTAAGTGAACATTTTCGAGTTAAATAGTTTAGAACATTTCTTGTTAGTTCAAGTTATAGACTGAATAAAAGGGAAAATTTAAATTTTTAGGTAATTTTCCCCTTAAACGGGCAATACATAGCAGTTGTATGCTTTTAGATGGTCAACCATAAATTGAATTTAAATAAAATATCATGTTTAATTTTTTTATTCAGAAATTTTTTTATTAAATTTAACAAAAATTCGTTTTTAAATAAAAGCCACTTTTTTTGTCTGCATGCTGATGTGAAATTACAATCTTGCGGTTTTGCATTTATGAAAGAAACACAAACAATCATAAATCAATTTTTGATTATTTTCTTACTGTCGACTCAAGTCGAGACGGCGTTCTTCTTCTGTTTTCCATTAATTTCTTCTGGTTTTTAATATGACGACGAAGAAGGCACAATCTCAATGTCAGCAAATGTGTCATTCATGTCAGTTGAAATCCAGCACGAAAATAAAAAAAACAGACTACAACTTAAAATATCTGAAAAACTAAAAAAATAACAAAGAGCAAGCAGCAAGCCAACAAAATAGTGGAGAGGAAAACAAAAAACTTTTCAGACGGCTTAAAGGAAAATATTTTGAAGGCGTCAAATAATAAGTTTATGAAAAATTGCTCTTAGTGTTTATATGTATGTATTGGTATGTAGTACATGTATCTGGCGTTACTTACGTCTGCTTGTCCTTAAAAACAAACACAAATACTAAAAAGGTTTTGAAGTGCTTGTATGTACATATGTACGAGTATGTATGTATGTTTCTGTGTGTGATAAGTATCAAGGAAAAGTAACTAAATATTTCTTATGGCAAAATGCCAAAGAATATTTGCTGGTCTTTTCTTTTTATTTCGAAATGTAAAATTGTTAAGAGCCCCTCCTGTTATGTAAACTGAAATAAAAAAAAAACGAAGAAATAGTGAATTACAGCTTTCAAGTTTTTTATTTAATATTATTTTTTTTCAACTCAAGTGTCATTACATACTTATGTATATTCAGCTAGAAATCCTAATGAAACTGCATTTTATGTAAAAGGAATTTAGTTTTTTTTTTCTATTATAAAATTGATTTTTTAGCAGTGGGATATTAGATATTTTACTATAAATTATGTTTGACCTCTTAAAAAAGAAAGTTTAAAAATTCTTGCACGCTAAGAAGCTAAAATCAGGGAAAGTAAGACTTCAGCAGCCGCTTAGCCAGAGTTCAGTGAAGGTGTTTGAAAAAAAAAATAATAAAATTTGTTTCCTTGGACCCAAAATGACAGTTCAACAAAATTATATTGAATTCACATCAGAATAAAATCTAGTAGATTTCAATGGAAATATTTTTTAAGATTTACATATGCAGAATTTTGTTTAATATCTTTAATCGTTCCAAAGCAAAATATCGAAAGCACACATCTCATTTACAAGTAATCTTGGCTGTTTGAAAAAAAAAAATACAAAAAAATATATAAAGTTAAATTAATAAAAGATTTGATTGTTTTTAACATGATTAGACATGCGATTAATCATTATCTGAATAGATAAATTCTTAGAAAGACAAGCCTTTGTAAAAATCAGTAGAAAAAATATCAGCTCTGACATCTACTCCGGATCAGCAAGTTCAATGTCTTATTGAGTTCTTTGGATGATCCTTTTCACTGTACTAAAATAACTAAAATCAAATATTTGAGACAAATATTGTCACATAAAGCAAAAAATAATATTTTTAATTATGTACAAACATACATACATACCTATATGAATATATCGATGGCTTAATATAGGAAAGGCGTAACTCGATTTTTTTTTCTTTAAGTTTGAACTACAAATCGCAATAAAATCCGTAAATTTTAAAATACATATAAAAATGTTTTAGTGCAATTTTTATAAAAGAAAGTCAACAAATCTTAAGCTTCAATTTATTTTATTTTAAAAGCATTGTGCATTTGACATTTATGTAACAGAATAGGCAAAAACGCTTATTGAAAAAAATCGAGTTACGCCTTTTTTTATATTAAGCCATCGATATACTACAAAATTGCCAAAATAAAAAATATTAAACAGTTAAATATACTTATAGCATTCCATGTAAATATATAAAATGCAATTAAATGTTACTGTCTTTTCTGTAAAGACTGCGAAAAATGTCGAACTAAAATTGCCAAAGTTCTAATTAAGAGGTGGGCAAATTTGAGGTTAGGAAATAAATTGGCTTAAAAACTCACTTTTATTTGACAAATTCAGTTTTATTGTATATGTATATATTATATGTACTAAATGAACAATCCTTTCCTGTACTTTTAATATAAGATTAATCTTGTTGTACAGGATATGAAACTTTAATAAATTAAATTAAATTAAAAAATTAAATTATTGATACCAATGTAAAGTAGAAATATGGGAGTTAATAAAGGAATATGATGACGGGCAACTAAATGTCCACCTCTAGCACGTCGTCAGACGTCCGCTTATCTCGTCAATACAGCACCTAATTTAATCTTTCAGAGCCTCAGTCGTTTGTGGTTTGTTCACGTAAGCTTGTTATTTCAAATGGTCCCATAGAAAATAATCCAGCGGCGTAAATCACAAGAACGAAGCGGTCAAAACTACAAATTACGCGACCGGGGAATTTCTCATGCTAGTAAATTTTCATAATTAAAATTCTCAAGAGTGTAGCGCTCCATGGTTAAAATTTTCCAACTTTTTACTAACTTAATGTCAAAGGATGACAGCTCAATTCTTGACAATTCATTATTTGACAGCCAATTTACTTCCTTAACACAAATTTGCCCACCCTTTATTTGATAAGAATATGAACACAAGAAACAGAAGCATTTAAAAACTATTTGTAAAAAATAAACATACATGCATATCGATGGCTTAATACAGAAAGGTCGTATATCGTTTTTTTTAATAGGTTTTTTTTACATGTTGTGGTAGACAATACTCAAATACACCTCTCTTAAAAAAAATTCAGTTTCCTATGTTGACGAATCACAGATTTACAGTAATTAAAAAAAAGCCCTCACTCATTAAAAAAAAAATAATAATAATAATAATAATAAAACAGAATTAAATTTGTTGGATGTGTTTTAATAAAAATCTGCTTCAGAAAAAAATATTTTCTCAGATTTTATTAAGTTTTTTCCTTCTCCTGTAAAGTAGGTAAAAGTTGAGATACGACCTTTCTCTATTAAGCTATCGATATATGAGTAATATTTTTTTTAATTTAAATGGAAAAAAATATTAAAATCAAAGAATTTTTCAATGTGTTTATAATTGTGTTTAATACACACCCATGTGTGTGCATATTTTTTGAATAAATATATATGTTTTTAAATCTCTGGAGGTTACTCTGTAATTCGACGCGCAAAGAAAACTATTCGAAACTCTAAAAGACTGTCTTTCGATTAAAAATACAGAGTAATTTCTGTGGTTTCTGAAATATATAAACACGAGCGTCTGGTTTGCGGCAAAAAGCATACACAGGCACAAAATAATCATTGTGTATTTCCGGTTTCCCTGGTTTTATTAGTGATATTTATCCATTTGTTATCATTTTGATTTCTTAATATACAAATTTTATGGCAACGATTTAAATGATAATGATGTTGTTTTTACACACTAAAGTTTATATGAAAAAAAAAAATAGAGTTTCCAAAACTTTTTCTAGAAAAATTTATAAGATATTTCATATATAAAAGCTTTTATATTGTTAATATTAAAAAGTTTGCAAATTTTTTTAAATGTATAAAAATATCGCTTTTGTTGTTAGTAATTTTCTTAAAGCTTTTTTACAATGTATTTGTGTTACAAATAAATAAAAATCTTTTGGTTTTAAGCATATAATTTCTATTAAAAATTTACCACATATTAAAAATTCTAAGCAAAATCAAAAGTTTCTTAAGCTCTCTTACACTTTTTGACTTTGTTTTAGCTACAAACAAAAATTTCCTAATTAATTATTCTTTCTTGTGTTGGATTTGTTTTGAACTTCTTTCCTAATACGTATTCGCAATATTGTTGTTTTTTTATATTTTTTCTATAACTTGTTTGTTTTTGTTGTTTACAAAATTTAGTTTCTACAAATTATATATTTTTTACTATTTATATTATTTTGTAGGAGTCTCTTACAATATATTGATGAGGAACTAAAATTAAGGTAACTAAAAAATAAACTACTTTCAACTCTTACTACAAAGTACTTCTCTCATACCTGCATTAATAAAAATACAACATAAAAACCAAAGCAAGCAAATACCAAATACAATTACCAAAATATACAACATACTACTACTACTACTACTACTACTACTACTACTACCAACTACAACATTTTACTAAATTGTTCAAAATTCTTTAACTCCCTTTTTTCGTTTGTATATGTTTCTTTTAATAATTATTGTCCGAGTTGTATGAGTTG
This sequence comes from Lypha dubia, assembly GCA_947311025.1. Taxonomy (NCBI): domain Eukaryota; kingdom Metazoa; phylum Arthropoda; class Insecta; order Diptera; family Tachinidae; genus Lypha; species Lypha dubia. The sequence continues at coordinate 12,326,629 of OX371264.1, forward strand.
CACTATGGTCCCCGTTTAATAATTTTAGTATTGGCTACCCCAAAATGAACAAAACGAATATTTTATAACTTTGCTCACACTTTTCCTTCCAATTCTTTAGTATTATTTAAATAATATTTTATCATTAAAATTTTCTCATTTATATCTTATTTATTGCATCATCATTCAACTCATTTGTAAATAAATTGCAATATTCACATGTCATTTCCCCAGTCTAAAGTTTAAAATTGTCGGTCATGTCATCAATCATCAATTTTTTTTTGTGTGTGTTTGTTTAAATGTGTGTTTTAAAATTTATTTGCTTAAATAAAATATTTGATATTTTGAATATGAATGTTTAAACATTTTATATTTTTTCACCCCAAAACTCTTGTTGAAATGATGGTACTAATGTGGCTGAAGGTGTAGAAGACATAAACTTTTGAATTAATTATATCAGGGAATTAAATAGTATTTCCTTTTAATGCTGTGCACAATTTTTAAATAATTTTATACGAGTATACATACAAATAAATCAAATAGAATAAATTAAGTTTTATATAAAACAAAAAACGTTGGATTATTTTTGTACACTGAAATAATATTTTGAAAGAGATGCATAATTTTTTTTAAAAATAATTCGTTGTACGCCTACGTTGTTTCAATGAAAATATTCATTGAAGTTAAATGTAAAAGGGTTCATTAAATGCTTTCGTTGTTGTTATCCTTTAACAAACATTAATAAACAATTGCATTGGCTTAACGTATTTGTACAACAGGACAAAACTAACGAAACAATAAATGGTTTCCATGACTTTTTGTTTAAGTGTGGTTGCAAATAAACATTTTCTATTTTAATTATTAACATATATCAGAAGTTCATTTAATATATAAAATCCTTAGTTGGTGATGGTTAGATTGTTCGCTAAAAATTATATTTCTTTCGTCTTTTTTCTGAAAAAATATGTTTAGTAAATGACAAAGGATTAAAAACCACTCATGCAGAATTTCGCTGTTAAGTCATCTTTATTTTTATATACTCTTTTTTTTATCGAGAGTCATGTTTATACACAAACTCTCAAACAAGAACTGAGAATTACAAAATAAAATCCACCAAAGATGTAAAGGCTGTAAGAAAATTCATGTCGAATGACATGTAGTTTTCAGCTCTTCGTTGAGTTATTCTTTTTATTAGACAAGCGCTCAAAGGATGACCCCTACTTATGCCGTGCATTGTGTCAGAACTAGTAAGAAACGGATAGGGTTAGAGAGGTTAAATGGTGAAAGTGTAGAAAAGGGCTTAATTCTTTTACAACTATGTCATTGCGCGTTTTTGCTAATTTTTTGGGTAGTGTTGCAGCGCCTCTGGTGTTATGTAGACACATTAAATTTCTTAAGCTGTGTGTGTTTTAGTCATTTTATTAATTGTTTTACTTGTTTACGATTCTGCTAACTGACGAAGGAGGGCGCTGCGGTGTACATTAGCTTCGAATTGTATGAATCGCTGCAGCTGCGGTTTTTAGTGACCAGTGGCTATGACTTCATCACCTAAACAGTCAAACAACAATTTATACAATGCCATACTAATGCACATCAGCATGATGTTGATGACTTGCTTTGACCAGGGTTTGAACCCAGGTCTTAAGTCACAGTTTGCTTAGGGACAACGCGCTCACACCACCACACTCACACATAAGTTTATAAAAGCTTTCAGACCAAAATCGAACTACGAAAACTAGGGGTTGCACTAAGTTTAATGAAAGATGTAGTAGAATTCTTGGTCAAGGCATCCCGATACATTCAGTTTTTAGTCCAGCATTCTGGGCATGATCGCTTAAAATGCAATGCATATATGGCCTTGTGACCAGAACTAGGAAAATTGGCTTTACGGATGAGTATCGAAATAACAGAATTTGATTTGAATCTTTTAAAATGGTCAGAAAATACCACTGACGTTAGTTTATTCTTCATACAAAATGCATGAATTCATTCATGGACTCGTTTAATAAAGCAAATCTATTATACGATGCTAAATCCCTCTACAGTACGATGCTGTGCCGCAAAACTTCGAATAGTTAAGAATAAACAAACAAAGTTTCTGCGGCAATAGTAGACGCCTTTTTCGTGCATTTTTATGGTTATTGAGAGTTTAGGCCTACACTGGCAGCAACTCACGATAATTTGAGACATATTTTTATTGAAAAAACTAATTCTCTATTTGATTGAAGCATAATTTTTATAATTTGTGTTGATGCTGCAATGTATCACTAAATGGGCTTGCGAAAAATCGCCTGTCCCTGGCGAGTTTTTTCGCAACCTCCTAAATTCGATCGTTTAATTCTGAAGCAGACTTGCCAATATACGTGATTTACGTTCCCTTTGAAGCATTGCCACCCGATAATCCTTATGAATGAAACTTATCATTCAGGCAATATGATTTGAAAGTATTAACAAACATTGTAGAAGAAGCCATAATTGTGATTGAAACTTTTGCCAGGTTTTTGTTAACTTACCCTCGTATCCCAAGGTAGTATAGTCTAGTTAATTACTACAGAAACAAAACAAAAATATTGATTTTCCTGAAACAAAGTTAAATTGCTGTTTTCCACTTCAAATTATGTTTGTTTTTCTTTTTTTTTTTTGCCGCTCTCAGCCTCTTAGACGTTCTTTAACATCAAGTTAAATTTCATAAAATGTAATAATAAAATAACATGAATAGTATTAACAAGATTTTTGCATTTGCTACATATTTCTACTCTAAAAATAGATTTTTAAGTACTATTTCTCTTGTTCTTCTCCTCCGTAATTTTCTTTTCATTTGCATCGTTTGCATTCATCATTCCAACCCACTTTTTTTCTTCAATGCTCTTGAGTACTTTTTTTTCTTCTATCCATATTCTTCCATTTTCATTCTCTTTTTTTTATGAAACATTTTTTAAAGTCCATTTGCATGCAACAAAGGATTCATTCCATTTTTTTATTTTATTTTTTCTGATATTTTTTTTTTTTTGTTACATTAAATAATGTAATTTTTTCAGTTTGTTCTACATTTTCTCTTCTCTATTTTTCACACAATTAATTTTCGTTCTGTTGTTTTATTTTCTAAGAATTTGTAAGTTTTTGTTTATTTGTTTTTGCGACCCCCCAAAACCCATTCTTTTCTAACCATAATTATGGAAACTTTTGCGATTGTAAATTGTGGAAGAAAATGCCATTATAAGAACAAAATATAATAAAGTTTTCTTGTTTTGATAGTCTAAAAATCCAATTTGTACTTAAGACTTTTTAAATTAAGTTCCTTTGCTGAGGTTGTGAAAATCTAATTTTATAAATTTATTTTTCGTTTTTTATTATTAAATTGTAAGATTAATACAGAAATATTTTAAATGAGATAGAATGCGAAATAATAATTCTGTGGATAATTTGAAAGTTTGTATTTGATATATGCACGCAAAGAAATATCATGGTAAACTGATGATGCTTCTTAACGTGTTTTTGAATTTGCATACGTTGTATAATCTTGATCGTTAGAAAATTTTGCATTCAAATATTTTATCATGTTTTCTGTAACAGATTTTATAATTTTTATTTATTAATGGTTTTATTTATTTTACTAAAACACATGTTTTATTTATTCTAAATACATTCATGAATCTAAAAGCAACAAATTACTAACAACATAATTTGCATAAAATCATACAGAAACTTGTACTAATAATGATTGCATCATAGAAAACGTGGTGTGTTGTCATCATCATCGTCATCATCATCATTATCGTTATTTGCAATGTCGTTATAATAAATATATATTAAATTACATTTAACAACTATAAAATAAGAATAAAAAAAAATAAAGCATATTTAACACTAACAAAGTCAGTCGAGTCGTTACAAATAAAAAAAGCTCATAAATACTTGGAGTTGTGCGTGAGGGTGTGTGCGTTTCGAGTCTTTGCTGTCATAGAGTCATAACTCAAATAATTCTGGCAAGAAAAAAAAACCGACTTTAAAACAAAAGACAATTTAACAGATTAAACCATGTTTAAATCCCAATACTTTGACGAAAAACTGCAAGCAAACCCTTAAAAAAGAATTTTTGGAAATCGGTTCGGTAATAATAGGGGTTATGAGACAATCGAAAAATTTTTGGTACCGCTTTTTTTCATCGAATTTGATAAAAAAATATATATGCATGTATATGGGATCAAACTGCACGAAAATACATTGAAACAGAAAAGGAATTCGGAAAATCGGTCCATAACACTGCTCAGCAGCAAAACCCTCCTTTAAATAAAACTATGTGGACTATATGGATTTTGATGTCCTAAACTCAAATTCGTTTTCGGTTTTTCTCCATCACGTACGGTTTTTTTTTTATGGGCGTGGCATTTTTTTCCCCCTAAATTAGTCAGGTACGAAGACATATTTCAGCCTAACTCGAGAACAGCTCATCCGATTTTCATAACCAAAACTCCAAAAGATGCGTAACAAAATTATATTTAATTTAATTCCATATAGTTTTTTTTCTATATTTTATCGTTTTGGAATTATTCAAAAATTTCAGAGGGGAAACATTTTTTTTCTTGCAAAATTCGTATTTTTTTCCAGTTTAAAAGTGCAAAAAAAAAAACGAAAAAGCAAATATTTTATATTTTACACATTTTTCTGAGAGCTAAATGCCTCAAGAATAAAATAAGGTATATATCACGAAAATCGATTAACAAATGCCGATTTTATTCTCAATTTACAGCAGGTACCCAATATTGAACAGAATATGTGTGAAGTCAACCTTACATATGGTGATGAATGGGATAACCGGGCGAAAGAAAAACACTACAACGTTAAAATTTGGCAGGCAAGAGTAAATTTTATTCCAGGAGAAAAAATGTAGCAGAAGAACCATTAATTCAAAAAAAAAAATTTCTATTTCAATTTTCTTCGAATTTGATCAAAAACTATATGGGACCAAACTTCACGGAAACCCTTTGAATTATGAAAATCGTGCCATAATCAGATAATCAATTTTAAACCGATTTCTCCAAAATAATAATGAGACTCAACTGCTAGCAACCCCTTTCAAACGAAAAAGAATTTTAAAAATAGGTTTAGAAATCAGCGAGCGATATTATTTTGTGTTATTTATTAATGCTGTTAACTTATAAATCTAATTTTTTTGAGTTATAACACTATTGCAGCAAAGGCTCGATATGCAGTTTTAACAGGCATGTTTTAAATTTATGTAGTATGTATACATACATATATATGTACTCGTATTTTAATGTTGGTAATTATTATTTTAGAAGAAGTATCCGCACACATACACTCATACTTATGTATGCATATATGTATATAAATTTTTTTCTGGCCCCTTAATTGTCCTTGTGGTCTTTCATGTAAATCTTTAAAATTATAACTAACACATGTTAACGAAGTTTAAGCAAGATACAAAAAGAACACAGCGGGTGTGCATATTCTCTACACACACAGAAACATATAAAAACGAAGACATCATCACAAATACATACAACCAAATAACCTTAAACTCTTTTAACCCAACAAACCAGCCAATCCAATTTTTGTTTGGTTCATTTGTGTGCCTGCATGTGTCAGTCAGTTGTTATGTGTGCGGTAGTGTGAGTGTTTATGTTTATTTTCCTTTTACATATTTTACTTTGTTTATTTTTTCTTGTTGTTGTCATTGTGCCTTACTAAATAAACGTATCCTTTCACTGATACTTTGGTTTTCAAAAATGTCATTCACATGCATTTATAAATATTTAAACAGGGATTCTCAATCTGTACTTATGTTTACTTTGTTTGAAGCATATTTTCTATAAAATAAATTTCAAAGAGTTAAAAATTATCTTTAAGAATAAAAATCATACACACTGAACGTTTATCAATGGCTGGTGAAGGATGTAAACAAATTTCTTTATATAAAATTTTTTAAAAATTTAGAACCACATACTGTATGCTAATGTGGTTAAAAAAATTCCGAAACTGCCGATATACTCGTATGCACGTCGTTCGCGCCGAAGGTTCTTTATGTTAAAAAAAAATTCAATATTGATGAATTCTACTTCAAAAATTCGGAATGATTGGACTTTATCCTTTTGTCAAGAAGTTGTTTCTTATATTTTTTAAAATTTCCTTTTTTGCATTTTTTAAAAATTGAAACGGTCACCCTGTTTGTAAATATGAGTGGATGGGCTATGTAGGAACCCGCCTGTTGCTTCGTAGGTTCTGCACTCGATTTACCACTTGTAACTTTTCTTTTTTGAAATAACACTGCATATCTGTCAAAGTTTCAAATATGCGTTAAAATCATGTCTGAATAATAAATTTTTTTCATTTTTCATTTCAACTGAAATTAGAAACGGGTTTTTTCTGTGTACTCGGCATACAGGATGGTTGATGTTTCGTACTTTTATACTTCACAAACAGAAGCACGACTGCGAAAAGTGTCTGTGAACAATTCCTATAGAATCCACAGTGGATTCGGCAACTGAACTGAGAAAATGTCAAACACCGTTACATTCATATCGTCGAATAGCAAATACATTTGCTTAATATGCATTTCAACACACTCTTCGATTCAAGAGATCAAAAATCTTCAGTCGTTGTCACAAGTTAGGATAAATATTTACCAGCAACACGGTGCAGCTATTCGGTAACCCAAATTTCTGTATGAAAACGTGTGGAAAGATCCATACTTCAAAATTTTTCACATATTCGCCACAATTCGATAAGAAGAGTTCAGACGTCAAATTATATATAAACAAAATTTTAAACGATCGACCCATATTTAAATGTCGTACATAATAATTTTAGACTTTATTGTGGAATAAAAACTAATTAATATTTTTATGTAACTAAAATTGCTGATTAGCATTTTGATTAGGGAAAACAATGTTAAAGTAACGTTCAATACATACTACAAATCAAATGAACAACATCGTATTTAGTATGATAAACGATATAAAGTAACTTTATCTTGTTCAACAAGAAGCAAAATTAGTACGAAAACATCCTGAACAAAATTGCAGTTGGTAAATTTGAAAATACATCTTATTTAAAGAAAATTCTTTGTGAGTTCGACGTTAAAACTTTCAAAAATTTGTTTTTAATTTATTATTGATTTATGATGGAACAATAAATACATTTCGGCCTTAATATACCTATACATACTTATATTTAATATACATATAATAAAAAAAAAATTTAAAAAACAGATTGAGAATCACTGCAGCGTACCTCTGTAATCATTACATAAGTTTTTTGTTGCAACGTTTTTCTTTTCTCTCTCTCTCTCTGTTTCTTTTCGTTGCTTTTGCAGAGCCACTTTGCCATTAACTGATACCAAAGATTTACTAAGCACTGAATGCAATTGTAGCCATAATGGTGGAGGAAATAGCAACCATAACAACACATCATCATCATCATCAACATCAGCGGCAATAACAACAACAACAACTGCAACTAAGTCATCATCATCATCGCTGTCATTTTTTTCGACAAATAGCAATGGTTGTGTAACAGATGCCAACGCTGTATCAACTGCAAACAGTTCAATACAAGGCAGTGGTAATTGTGGCGGACATACGACCACAAATGGTGGAAGCTCTGCATCATCGGTGGCTTATGGTTTGGGTGATAGCAACAATGTCGTATCGAATATTCGTACAACGGCCGTGGATCATGTTGATAATCATTCATCATTGTTTGCTCATTTCGATATGTTGAGACATGGTGGACATCATAACAACTACAACAATTCTAATTACAATCGTCCGACATCAACACCGGCTTCGGGTTTGATTAACAATGCGAATTTATCATCATCGTCTGGCGCAACAACGAATGGTCAAATCTCAGCATCACTATCAATGTACAGTCATCATCTTTTGGATAATTCATGTTTAAATCAGAGGGGTGGTGGTGGGGTTGATATATATCATGGTGGTGGTGGTAGTGCTGGTAGTGGTGTTGGTAGCGTTGGTGGTTTTACTAGTAGTAGTATTAAAAATAGTAGCGGTACAACAAACTCTGGCAGTGTGGTTATTGGGGGCCATCATCATGGTTCAACTGTGGGTGGTGGTGGCGTTGGAGGTGGAGTTAGTGGCAGCCACTATCATCATCACCATCACCATCATCATCGACATCACAGTCAAGATAGTTATACATCAGCTTCACCCTCTTCTACATCAGCATTATCATCGTATCTGCATACTAACATAACCAGTGATAGTAGTAGTAGTACTAATAGTAGTAGTGTTGTTGGTGGTGGTGGTGTTGGTATTGGTGGCCATTTACATTCCTCCTCCTCCTCTTCTCCCCTCTTATCATCTATGACATATGCGAACATGTCGTCAGCGTCTACAAATGCTTGCCATACTACAAATATAAATTCAAATTCAATTTCCTATTCTTCACCTCACTCTCCATCCATCTCATCCTCTTCCACTTATACTAATAATCATCATAGCAATCATGTCATGCCAAGCATTATATCTGCGTCCATTTGTTCTAATTCTGCCTCCCCTTCATCCTACAATTCTACAACAACATCGCATTTTTATAATAATTTACTGCGTAATAATGGTTCCAATTATTTAAACAGCAATACGACCAGTGATGTCGTGGCCTCAACTTCTGCCAACTCCTCCTCCAATTTCTCCTCTGCCTCTGCGTTAACGAATGATCCACAAGGGTCAACAACAGCGGCGTTAACAACAACAAACACAACCACCAATAATTTAACAAATAACAGCCATCATAACTGTGATTATCGGTATGAAAGTAATCAGGTTAGTAGCGCCAATAATTGTTATTCCCAATAATTATATTTTAATGTTGGAGTGTATTGCAACTACTATGGCCCTAATGCAGCGACGTATTCAGTGTTACGTATTTTAGGCCAAGAAGAAATTTAATGCTGAATCGAAACAGTGTTTGGGCCTTACTTTCGTTTGTCTTTCTATTTGTTAAATTGAAAAAGTTTTGAAATTATTTCAGAATGGTTTAGAGGACTCGCCACGACGACACAGTTCAATGGATCAATTATTGGGTCTACTCAATGAAATGGGTAAATCATCGCGTACTCGAAGTCTCAGTGATGGCGGTACACAAGAAGATGACGATGAAAGTGAGTATAAAGTGCGAATAGTTAGAAATTGAAATAGATTCCATTGTAGTCGCATTTCACTATATCAATATTTCGCTTTGTAAAAAGTATGAATTCTTATACATTTTTTCCCTTGTTTTTGCTGCAGTTGACAAAGAAGCCCAACCTGATTTATTAAACAATACACCTCCTGTGCCTCCCAAACGTTCCCACAGACGGCGTCACACACCACCACGACCGATATCGAATGGCCTGCCACCAACACCCAAAGTTCATATGGGTGCTTGTTTTTCCAAAATCTTCAATGGCTGTCCTCTGCGCGTACACTGCACTGCTTCATGGATACATCCCGAGACGAGGGATCAACATTTGCTGATCGGTGCCGAAGAAGGAATTTTCAATTTAAATATGAACGAACTACATGATGCTGCCATAGATCAATTATTTCCACGACGAACAACATGGTTGTACGTCATTAAAGATGTCCTAATGAGTCTGTCGGGTAAATCGTGTCAGCTTTATAGACACGATTTGATAGCGTTACACTCGAAGCAAACACATCGTTTTTCTTTGCACATGAATAAGATACCGGAACGCTTGGTGCCACGAAAATTTGCACTGACAACTAAAGTGCCCGATACCAAAGGTTGTACACAGTGTTGTGTTACGCGAAATCCCTACAACGGATACAAGTATTTGTGTGGCGCCACACCGAATGGTATTTTCCTAATGCAGTGGTATGATCCCTTAAATAAATTTATGCTGTTGAAACAATGCGAATGGCCCGCCTCAAGTATAATCGGCGGCGGTCATGGTTGTGTACTAAATGGTCACACTCCGGTTTTTGAGATGATTATAACACCGGAATTGGAATATCCAATTGTATGTACGGGTGTACGTAAAGCTGCCAATGGCTGTCTAAAGCTGGAACTCATTAATATGAACAGTGGTATAGATTTCATTTTATGTGTTGGAACTTTTATTTAACAGTTCTCTTCTTTCTTTCTCTCGATCTATATTTCTCCGTTCTATCTATTGCAAATGCTGTGTATGTGTGTCTGCGTTTTTTGTGTGGGCGCTTTAATCAATTAATTATTCTCATATGATTTTCATTTTATGACTCATTTTTGTTTTACTTGTTGTTTGTCTTTTTTCAACTTTTTGCTTTTTACCTCTTCCGTCTTCTCCCCTCCCTGCTTCTTTATTATTTGATTTTACCGTCCAACAAAATGTGCGCTGAACATCTATGCCGAAACATAACAGGTGCCAGTTGGTTCCATTCAGATGATTTGGAGTATGATGCTATGGCCACTATGGTACCCAGACGAGATTTGCTAAAAGTTGTTAAAGTTCATCAAGTGGAAAAAGATGCAATTATTGTGTGTTACGGCAACATAATTCAAGTTGTTACGCTGCAGGGCAATCCAAAGCAACACAAAAAACTGGTGTCACAACTCAATTTCGATTTCAATGTGGACAGTATAGGTAAAATATAGTTTTAATTCTTTATTGAAAATATAAATCCACCATTATATATTGAAGACATTGTTTTAATTGATATTCATTTGTTGTCAGTGTGTCTGCCAGACAGCGTTTTAGCATTCCACAAGCACGGCATGCAGGGCAAGTCGCTGCGTAATGGTGAAGTAACGCAAGAAATTAAGGATATGAGTCGCACATATCGTTTATTGGGCAGTGATAAGTAAGTATCGATCTCCCTCTATCTATTTACATATTTCACCTTCTGTTTATGTGAGTATAGATAGCACAACACTCTCTGGGTTTTTGTCTGAGATGAAAAAACCGAATACGTGAAAATTGTCTAGACTGTAGTTTGTTATGTAGCGACAAAACTTGCCAAAACAAGAAATTCCGACTCCGGAAAACCAGAATGTCAACGGTAGCGCTCAATATTCAAAACTTTTAATTTGTTTTCAAAAATTCTAACTTCATTCTAAAAATTCAATCTACATATATTTCGAAAACTTCTTCTTAATTCCGAAGTTTAGCTCAAATTAGAAAAATTCAAATTTAATTTCAAAATATCAAACTAAACTTCGAATTTCGAAACTTGTTTTTCTAAAAAATTTTTTTAAACTTCTTTAAGGGATTTCAAAATAGAAATAACCAAATGTCAATTCTTTTTGTTTTTATTTCGAGCAATAATGAAAATTAATAATGATTTCAAGAACTTCCTCCACGGCACACTCGATAATATTTCTAGAATGGATAACAATAATGCAAGAGGCAGGAAAACTCAGACAGTGTTGCGTTAGCTTGAGATTAACTTTAAAATAATAAATAATATCTCTTACAGAGTGGTGGCATTAGAAAGTCAATTGTTACGTACTGGTTCCTTAGGTAGTGAAGAAGGTCATGATCTTTATATACTGGCTGGTCATGAGGCCAGCTATTAAATCTGTAATTTTAATCTTAACAAACTAGACTTTTAAATGCTTAACTTAGTATTATATTTAAAAGAAAAAACCAACATAAAATAAAAATTACTATATATGATTATACACAAAAAAAAGTAAAAAAAAATATTATTAAACAAATAACATGTGTGCATGTATGTATGTATGTATTTTAAACTTAAAGTCAAAGAGAGATTGTAAAAAATAATTTAGTATTTAATACTTGGAGAAAGAAAGAGAGGCAAAATTTAATTAAGAAAGAAAAACCACAAAAGTAGTGTTAAAAAGAGTTTAAAAAGTTTAAACTAAATTTTAGGTAAAAACGCAAACAATTTAAATAAAATTTATGTAAATTTTTTAAAATAATTTTTTAAACTTTCTTTTTTTAATTATTTTACGTTTACTTCTCTAAAACTCATCTTTCAAGTGGAAACATGAAAAAAAACAATTGATATAAAAGAATAAGAGTTCTTAAACCCACCCCATCCTGTCTTTTCTGTTTTTTTTTTTTTTTAACTTTTAGGTTGAAAATTGTAAAACATAAAATAATAATTGTGAAAATTAAATCAATAAAGCAATCAACTATTAAATATGTTTTAATTGTTTTGCAAATATTTTGTATCAATAAAACTTTCAATTATTATAAATAAATTCATAGGTATTTTTTAACGCAAGTTTTTTTAGAGTTTAAGTTAATTAATAATTAATACATAATTAATATTTAGGTATTAAAAGAAAGTGATTTATTGATTAAATTTTAATAAAAAAAAAATAATAATTATGAAAAAAAAACGTAAAATTTAACACTTTATAAAAGTTATATTTGAATAAGTAAACCCCAACACTCACTCACACATTTTAATTCACACTTCTACACACACACTATTACATAAATAATGTTTATACATTAACAAAAAACCCAACAACAATTAATTATAATGAAAAAAAAAAATTAAAACCACTTTAGATTGTAGTCTCTTGTATGTAAAATAATTAGTATTTTTAATTAAGTCCATAATTAAAAAAAAAAAACCAAAAAAGAAATAAGACAACAAAAAAGTAAAATAGTGAGCAAAATAATTTAATCAGCCCAATTACAAATATTCTCTAGGAATTTCTCTCCCGCGGAAAAATTTCCTCCAATTATAAATTCCGCGGGAACAAAAAATTGAATTGACATTTAATTTTCTTATGTTTTTGTTTCCAATTTGCGGTTTGCAAACATAAATTAATTTGTTTTACATAAAAAATATAACGAAATTTTAGAAATGAATAATTTAGCTATGCGAGCACTTGGGGAGGAAATTGGTGTTGTAGAAGAACAACAACGAAATAGCCAACGGATGTTGCAATTTAAATATTTTTTTTATTTGTTTAAACTTTATTTTATAAAAAAATTACTTACATTTTTATGTAAACTCCCTTCTGTTTTCTAAGTGAAATATTTGAAGGGAAAAAACTAAAGTCAAAGGGCATTCAGAATAACTACTTTTTCTCCCATTCAGTTTATTTCCTTTGATAAAAATGGTACAAATATGAAGAAAAGGTAAAGTGGGAAATCTCTTACGGGATTTTTTATTCATAATAGGAGGAATGGGGAAAGGGAGAAAACTCCCGCGGAATTATTATTCGTGATTGGGCTGAATATAATTGTCAGCTTTAATATTAATTGTGAATTAAGAAAACAGAATTCCACAATCCCAGTACGCTACAAGTTTGCTCCTGCGACTGCTGAAAATAAATATTTATATAAAACGTCGGAATACAACGACATATGACAAACATTGTAGAGTGTTTATGTTGACGGTAATGCTCTGGATATATTCGTTTTTATTCTTTGGCCGCTTTCGGCTACAAATTGAGGATGGTGTTGGCTGAAGTGGTTAGCGCGTTGACAACTAAGCAAACAATGACTTAGGACCTGAGTTCAAACCCTGGTCAAAGCAAGTCATCAACATCATGCTGATGTGCATTAGTGTGACTCTGTATAAATTGTTGTTGGACTATTTAAGTGATAAAGGCATAGCACTGGTCACTAAAAACTGCATCTGCAGCGATTGATACTGTTCCAGCACCGTCGGCGAAGTAAAATAATTAATAAAATGCCTGCTCATGAAGCTTAAGGAAATTAATGCGACTACTTAACACCAGAGGCGCTTCACAATTAACATGTACTATTTTTATTTTGTTGGAGCTCATTGATAACGATCATACTTTTGCTAGTTTACTTTGTACAATGATTTTATAGTTAAAAAATGGGATTCCCTTTAGTTATTCAGTATTAATGAAAAAAAAATCATTTACGAGTTGTGCCTAAAGTTCGTTTGTGCATATATTGAGTAAACTTTAATGTTTTTAAGAGCTAAAATAAAATACCCACAGCTTTGCGAACGACAATTTAGTTGTGTTTCCTAATGGCTGGGATTTCTCTTTCCGAAATGCAATTCTTACAGTTTCCTTAAGATTTTAATATTAAATTCGATAATTGTCTATTTTATTATTTTATTATGTACTAGAAACTAGTAACCGAATCATAGAATTTTTACATCTATATATACACACATACATACATATATTTTTCTTATTATAAATGGAAAAAAAAACAAAAGTTCAATAAAACTTAATTGAAAATCACTTACACCACCTTTAAAAGTAAAACAGCAAAAAAAAAAAAAAAAGAAAACACAACCACAAAATGTGTCATACCAAATTCTGCAAGAAACCTAAAATTAACAAAAAAAAAAAATACTGAATAAATTTAAATAATTGTTGAAAAAAATCTAATAAAATGTACCATTAATGAAAATGTAATCAAATGAGACAAAAACAAAATCAATATTAAAAGAATTTCCTCTATTAAGCCGTTATTATGCAAACCACGATCACAGAGTTTAACAAAAATATTCAAACACTCCCACAACACATTTAAATAATAATAATAAAATAATTGTAATTTAGGTGGATCAAAACAAGCACATTTAATGAAATTGTTGCAAATATTTAAAATTATTTATATAAAATTAAAAAATCTAATTAGAAATTAGGAAGGCCAGATGAAATAAACATTAAAATTATGCGATTTAAATACGGTTGAAAATTTAGTAAGATAACAAATGTGTTGTTAACATTTCTATGAACAAATACAGCCCAATCACGAATAATAATTCCGTGGGAATTTTTTCCCTTTTCCCATTCCTCCTATTATGAATATAAATTCCGCATGAGATTTTTCACTTTTTCCTTTTATTTACATATAAAAAATTATAATTGGGGAAATTTTTTCTCGAGAAAAATATTTTCCGTGGGAGAGAAATTCCTAGGGAATATTCGTAATTGCACTCATAATATAATAGATAAAACAAACTTTGATAAATAACAACAACAACAATAACTCATACAACAACAACTCCTAACCAAAAAAACAAACCCTATAAGAACACAAAACATGATTTTTTTTTTTTTTGCTCATTTTGTGTAGTATTACAACAAATTTAATTATTATCAATAATTATATGTATATGAAAAAACAAACAAACAAACAAACAAACGAAAAAAGCAAAAATTAAAAGAAATTAATATTTTAAGTATGATGAACAAAATAAATTGAAAATTTAAGACAAAAAGTTGAAAAAACAAATTGTAGTTTTTGTTTTTTAAAACAAGATTTGAAAAAAGAGAAAAAAATATTCGTTGTAAATTTTGACAAAATTGAAAATGGCAAAAAATTAGAATTATATATATTATATATTTAAGCTGCTTTTTAATGTAAATCGTTAGCCGTATCGAAAGAATTTGTTCTTGCTAAATATCAAAGCACTGTGTCATTATTTAAAGGTGGAACATAAAGCTTCTAGTTTTTTTAAATTAAGCGCTGAAGTTTTGTAATCAATCTTGAAATAAATCTTAAATACTAAAAATCCGAAGGTGTGAAATAAAGCTTAAAAATATGTATGTATCAGAGAACGACAAAATCTGATTGCAAAAATAATCACACCTCATCCACATCCTAAAAACATGCCTTTATGTTCAAACGATCAAGTTTGTTCCAACACTCATCATCGCTGCTGCTATTTCATTATTCTATTCATTCGGTTGATGTTGGCTCTGTTGATTTAATCATGTGTCGCATCAAACCAATCAATTCGGGTGTTTGCTCGTTTGGCTCAATGATGATTATTTTTATGAAAAATTAAATACAAAGGCAAATGTATTCGTTCTGATCAGCAACAAGTCTTTTGATGATGAATAAAATACAAAAGGCAAAAATGATCGCGTATGAACGCGTATGCTTGAAGTAATGATGATAAAGAGCTAGCATATGACCAAAAGCAAAATGATTTCATAGCAACAAGGAAATATTAGGTATATTATTATGGAATATTATTATGTATGTATGTAGGTATGCATTCATATTCATCCCAACAAACCAAATGACGTGAAAAAAAAATATGGTTAAAAAATATTTCAGAAGAAAATTTAATCCATTTTTGAGATGATTTTTAAAATGGTTTATTTTACAATACATATATGTAATTTGGTGCGAGCTTTGTATCTAAATTAACCTCGAGCTCATTAATTAAATTTTTGTAATTATATTATTACCAATTTTATGAAGACAGAAGTTTCTTAGAAATATCTAACAGTTTTTGTAAATTTTAAAGGAAAATAAACTAAAAGATTATTCTAATTTTTGATATTTTATTAATTAAATCGGACAAGGCAAACATTTTTTTCCTTGATATTTGGCATAACTGTACTTCTAGTAGTTATGAATGGTTAAGCAAATTTTTTAAATTTTGTAATTAGTAATCCCTGAAGAAGCTATTTATTGGTTCAATATAGTTATGATTAATTTGCTATTTGTAGAGCTTAAGCTAGAAGATTTTTAATAGAAAAGACAAATTTTCAACAACTGCAAGATCACATTTTTCGAGAATCACCAAATAAAATAATAATAAAATAATAATGTATAAACACTTGTGGAAATTTGTTGTAGTACAAAAGCCTGATCGTTTGCCATTTTTGTTTTTAGCGGTTGTGTTTGCTTGCTGGTATGTATTACAGTGATTTAAATTAATAAAGCTTTAACTACCTCCTCTGCTTTGATTTTTGTCAACGTTAACACTTGTTCGTATAAACGATTGAATAAGAAATGTTCGATCACTAGACTTACGACTAACCAAACGATGCGTTCATAAGTATGATACTGATTTTATTTAACATTGAGTTTGGTTGAATTATTAAATGCGAACAACAATGTTAATGTAAAATGAATGATGTTAGTAACACATGTTTGATCGCTCGACTCAAATTCACTTAAATGAAGCGTTCACTAATACGATGCTGATTTTACTGAATGTTGATTTGTTTTTCATCATTAAATGTGAATAAAAAATTTAATGTGTGATGAAATCAGGAAAAAAGTGATTTTTGCCTTTCACTGGTATGTATACTGAACGCTTCTCCTGATCCGCTTATAAACTTCTAATTAATTTTATAAATTTGTCGATTTCTGCGATTGGCATTGCAAAAGAATAGATAAACCAAACAATATATTTTGGTCTTAATTTGATGTTACCACAGAAAACATTAGTTCACTCAAAATATTAGAGCTCTGCGTCATTTTTTCAGCTGAAAATCGATAAAATATGGATTTTTGCCATTTTTTGCATTTTTCATAAGACTAATTATAGTCTTTGTGCAATGTAACAACAAAAAAATATTTTTTTTATTTTTCAAATATTCTGCATTGCTAATCGATATTAATACACAAAAGCATAGTCCACACCAAATATTTATTAAAGTCATTCACTTTTTTACTAATATTCGTTTTATTTTTATTTATTTATATAATTCTATTTATTGGTTATGAAGTCCGTGGAATCAATTAATAATTATTAGGAGCAATCAAATTTTTTTTAAAATACCGAAGGAACAGGTCAATAGAAAACAATTCTACTAAATAAGAAAATTAAATCTAAAATATTGTTTTTTTAATAGATTTCCAATTTGATAAGGAGTATTTTATACGAATGGCTTGAATTGTAAGCACATCATCTACAAAACGTTATTAGAGAACTTCCACAAACAAGTCCTTTATGAAAAAGTAACCAAGAGGAGGATGTCGTGTATATTGTTGGATCTTAAATTTTAGCACTGCGGTTAATAAATAGTAGTAAAGCAAATTCATCCTTTGAAAATTTAATTTATTTAAATAGTTTAGTTGTTTGTACTAAATGAAAAAATAAATTTCAAATAAAGAAAATAGTATTAAAAATACACAAGCTTTTTTTTTTTATTAATATCCTAGTTATTTCAGTAATTTTCTTAGTGAATTTATTTGTTTCTATGTTCATGCACGCACACATACATATAAATTTTTTTTCTCCAACAAAATCACTCTAAATTGGCTAATTTTTTTTGTCAAATACCAGGCGCCCAGAATGTCGTAAACCGTAGTAGGTAATCTTTTTTTCATTACAGTTTGAGATTCAATGTAAGCACAACCGACTTTAGAGCCACTGCTTAATTATAGTTGTAAACACATTGGTGAATTTTTTTGCTGCATACTTTTAGGCTTTTACAGCAGTGAATTTAAAACTGCACCGAAAAAAAATCCACCTACTACGTTTTTCGACATTCTGTTTGCCTGGTATTTGACAAATAAAATTTAGCTAAATTGACGCAAATTTAAAAAATTAGTGTGAATTGATTGGAGTGGTTATTTTGGCTATACGGGGTAGGTAGTTACTTTATTTTTTTATGGCATTTTCTACATGATTCAATATAAAATTAGACAAGCTGATATTAAATTTAGCCTTACTTACCTGCAAACTCATGTATAAATTAAACACAAAACACCAACCATTTCTTTTATAAAATTTTATTTTTTAACATATGTACATACATAATATATTAGTAAAAAAGATCTTTAAAGTAATAATACATAATTTATTGATTGTACAGCAAGCAGTATTAAATTAAAATTAACAAAATTGTAAATATAATAATTTATAATGCACGAGTAGTAAGTAATTCGTTGGATATTTACTCCGTTTTAAAGGTCAGACAAATGAACCTACATCTATCTGCAACGATGGCTTTCCCCGTCCTCCTCTTTATAGTTCATCGTAGTAGAATTATTACTGTTCTACTATGATCGCTAGAAAATAAATATTAAAGTCAAATATAGTTTTAAAAAAATTTTAATTATAATTTATAAGTACATATTTATAAGGCAAAATAAAAAGCAAACCTCCCTTTAACAAAATGTGACATTTATTCGCGCAAGAATACTCACGAATTTATATTATTAAAAATTTCGAATATATCCATTTTTGGCTTATGGTTTGCATTGCGAATCGATGTTACTACAGAAAACTTTAGTTCACACTAAATATTAGAGCTCTACGTCGTTTTTTCAGCTGAAAATCGATAAAATATGGATTTTTGCCATATTTTGCATTTTTCATAAGACTATAGCCTTGTTACATTTTAGGGCAAAAAAATATTTTTTAATTATCTGAATATTTTGTAATGCGAATCGATGTTACTACAGAAAACATTAGTTCACACCTAATATTAGAGCTCTACCTCGTTTTTTCAGCTGAAAATCGATAAAATATGGATTTTTGCCATATTTTGCATTTTTCATAAGACTATAATAGCCTTGTGACATTTTAGGGCAAAAAAAATATTTTTTAATTATCTGAATATTTTGTAATGCGAATCGATGTTACTACAGAAAACATTAGTTCACACCTAATATTAGAGCTCTACGGCGTTTTTTCAGCTGAAAATCGATAAAATATGGATTTTTGCCATATTTTGCATTTTTCATAAGACTATAGCCTTGTTACATTTTAGGGCAAAAAAATATTTTTTAATTATCTGAATATTTTGTAATGCGAATCGATGTTACTACAGAAAACATTAGTTCACACCTAATATTAGAGCTCTACGTCGTTTTTTTCAGCTGAAAATCGATAAAATATGGATTTTTGCCATATTTTGCATTTTTCATAAGACTTATAGCCTTGTTACATTTTAGGGCAAAAAAATATTTTTTAATTATCTGAATATTTTCTAATGCGAATCGATGTTACTACAGAAAACATTAGTTCACACCTAATATTAGAGCTCTACGTCGTTTTTTCAGCTGAAAATCGATAAAATATGGATTTTTGCCATATTTTGCATTTTAGGGCAAAAAAATATTTTTTAATTATCTGAATATTTTGTAATGCGAATCGATGTTACTACAGAAAACATTAGTTCACACCTAATATTAGAGCTCTACGGCGTTTTTTCAGCTGAAAATCGATAAAATATGGATTTTTGCCATATATTGCATTTTTCATTTTAGGGCAAAAAAATATTTTTTAATTATCTGAATATTTTGTAATGCGAATCGATGTTACTACAGAAAACATTAGTTCACACCTAATATTAGAGCTCTACGTCGTTTTTTCAGCTGAAAATCGATAAAATATGGATTTTTGCCATATTTTGCATTTTTCATAAGAGTATAGCCTTGTTACATTTTAGGGCAAAAAAATATTTTTTAATTATCTGAATATTTTGTAATGCGAATCGATGTTACTACAGAAAACATTAGTTCACACCTAAAATTAGAGCTCTACGTCGTTTTTTCAGCTGAAAATCGATAAAATATGGATTTTTGCCATATTTTGCATTTTTCATAAGATTATAGCCTTGTTACATTTTAGGGCAAAAAAATATTTTTTAATTATCTGAATATTTTGTAATGCGAATCGATGTTACTACAGAAAACATTAGTTCACACCTAATATTAGAGCTCTACGGCGTTTTTTCAGCTGAAAATCGATAAAATATGGATTTTTGCCATATTTTGCATTTTTCATAAGACTATAGCCTTGTTACATTTTAGGGCAAAAAAATATTTTTTAATTATCTGAATATTTTGTAATGCGAATCGATGTTACTACAGAAAACATTAGTTCACACCTAATATTAGAGCTCTACGTCGTTTTTTCAGCTGAAAATCGATAAAATATGGATTTTTGCCATATTTTGCATTTTTCATAAGACTATAGCCTTGTTACATTTTAGGGCAAAAAAATATTTTTTAATTATCTGAATATTTTGTAATGCGAATCGATGTTACTACAGAAAACATTAGTTCACACCTAATATTAGAGCTCTACGTCGTTTTTTTCAGCTGAAAATCGATAAAATATGGATTTTTGCCATATTTTGCATTTTTCATAAGACTTATAGCCTTGTTACATTTTAGGGCAAAAAAATATTTTTTAATTATCTGAATATTTTCTAATGCGAATCGATGTTACTACAGAAAACATTAGTTCACACCTAATATTAGAGCTCTACGTCGTTTTTTCAGCTGAAAATCGATAAAATATGGATTTTTGCCATATTTTGCATTTTAGGGCAAAAAAAATATTTTTTAATTATCTGAATATTTTGTAATGCGAATCGATGTTACTACAGAAAACATTAGTTCACACCTAATATTAGAGCTCTACGTCGTTTTTTCAGCTGAAAATCTATAAAATATGGATTTTTGCCATATTTTGCATTTTTCATAAGACTATAGCCTTGTTACATTTTAGGGCAAAAAAATATTTTTTAATTATCTGAATATTTTGTAATGCGAATCGATGTTACTACAGAAAACATTAGTTCACACCTAATATTAGAGCTCTACGGCGTTTTTTCAGCTGAAAATCGATAAAATATGGATTTTTGCCATATATTGCATTTTTCATAAGACTATAGCCTTGTTACATTTTAGGGCAAAAAAATATTTTTTAATTATCTGAATATTTTGTAATGCGAATCGATGTTACTACAGAAAACATTAGTTCACACCTAATATTAGAGCTCTACGTCGTTTTTTCAGCTGAAAATCGATAAAATATGGATTTTTGCCATATTTTGCATTTTTCATAAGACTATAGCCTTGTGACATTTTAGGGCAAAAAACATATTTTTTAATTATCTGAATATTTTGTAATGCGAATCGATGTTACTACAGAAAACATTAGTTCACACCTAATATTAGAGCTCTACGTCGTTTTTTCAGCTGAAAATCGATAAAATATGGATTTTTGCCATATTTTGCATTTTTCATAAGAGTATAGCCTTGTTACATTTTAGGGCAAAAAAATATTTTTTAATTATCTGAATATTTTGTAATGCGAATCGATGTTACTACAGAAAACATTAGTTCACACCTAAAATTAGAGCTCTACGTCGTTTTTTCAGCTGAAAATCGATAAAATATGGATTTTTGCCATATTTTGCATTTTTCATAAGATTATAGCCTTGTTACATTTTAGGGCAAAAAAATATTTTTTAATTATCTGAATATTTTGTAATGCGAATCGATGTTACTATAGAAACCATTAGTTCACACCTAATATTAGAGCTCTACGTCTTTTTTTTCAGCTGAAAATCGATAAAATATGGATTTTTGCCATATTTTGCATTTTTCATAAGACTATAGCCTTGTTACATTTTAGGGCAAAAAAATATTTTTTAATTATCTGAATATTTTGTAATGCGAATCGGTGTTACTACAGAAAACATTAGTTCACACTAAATATTAGAGCTCTACGTCGTTTTTTCAGCTGAAAATCGATAAAATATGGATTTTTGCCATATTTTGCATTTTTCATAAGACTATAATAGCCTTGTTACATTTTAGGGCAAAAAAATATTTTTTAATTATCTGAATATGTTGTAATGCGAATCGATGTTACTACAGAAAACATTAGTTCACACCTAATATTAGAGCTATACGTCGTTTTTTCAGCTGAAAATCGATAAAATATGGATTTTTGCCATATTTTGCATTTTTCATAAGACTATAATAGCCTTGTTACATTTTAGGGCAAACAAATATTTTTTAATTATCTGAATATTTTGAATATATGTGTAATTCAAAATCCTGACCAACTAACAAATTAATCCTTTTTTTATAATAAAAATTTGAATTATTTGATTAAGCATTCGAGTAATATCTTAGACATATGTACATACATATGTATTTTTAGGCCAAAACTTCAGTGGAAAATAATTTTTTTATTTATTAATCAGCGGTGAATTTTGTGTTTTGCAACAGGCAACCTAATCCAAAGTTATGATTCACAATTGATAGAATAAATTTGCAATTGCATAAATTTGAAATCTCAAATGCACAAGATTGTGAATACACCTAATATTGTACATAGTTAACGCTGCGTTTACACATGAAAGTAATTTCATGAAAGTTCCCTATACGTATTATCAATGAAAGAGAAATAAAAAACAACAGAATTTCATGAAAATTTCTTGAAAGTTTTTATGAAACTGAAATTTTAGTTTTAAAATGTCGTCAAAGGGAAAGCTTAATATATTTCTTCCATTGCTGTTTTTTGTTATTTTTATTTTTCAGAGTTGCCAGTATAATTAACCAAGCCGAGTTTTAGGAAACGCATTAAAACTAAAATTTATTTTTATAATTCTTTTAATATTTTTAAATTATAATTAGAAAAATTGTTTGATATATATTCTTCAAATGAAACTGTTAGAATTATTTGTTTAAACGCTTAAAAAAAGTAGCTTTTGTACCTGCTTTTTAAAACAATCCTGAAATTTTTCATGATTATTTTTACCTGGCAACACACCTTTGGTTATTATCATTTCTTTCAGAAAGTATATTGAAAGTGTCAAAAAATTACTTTCATGAAATTTTCGTTGAAAGCAGAGCTGAAAGTTGACTGAAAGTGACAAATATATGAATGTGTTTGTGAGGAATTGTGAGTTTCTTGCGACTTTCATGAAATTACTTTCATGTGTAAACGCTATGTAAGGATCCTTAAGTCGTCTGGTATAGTGATCTTTTTCCTCCGTTTTCCGAAATTGTTTTCAAATCCTGCAGCCGATGGTAAAATTTCTTTTAAAATCATGGTGAATCTGTAGTCCTGGCCATCTATAGGCAAAAGATAAACAGGGTAATTAAGAATAAGCTTTATATACAAATGTAAGTATTCTACGAACCTTGATTTGTCGTTGACTTAGCATTGCGAAAAAATTGAAACTCCACTCATAGTCGTAGAGGACGAATTGCATCTTTCATATCGTCTTTCTTCATATACTGCAAGATTAAACAAATAAACTAGATGTCAAGCAATAGCTGGTTAAAACAATTTATGCAGGCATGTCAGGGATGCATACACACATATTTCAATTGTTTATAAATAAATAAATATAAAGGACTGCTTACCATAGGGGCAGCTAAAAATAGGCTCCATTTCAAAATCTTGTAAAAAGTTTTTCAGCAGTGTATCGTCCGACAACTCCTACGCAATTTCGTCCGGATGCTGCTCAAATCATCAAAATGCTACAACAAATTATTGTCCCCTGGTATGGTTATAAGTGACCGTTTCTCCAAGTTTTTATGTTCCATTGTTTACAGCGAATAATAAAATATTTGCTTCGACTTTTTTAGATATGCCTGCTTTGGCCAGCTGTCATTATTGTAAAATATCTATAAAATTAAGAATTAATTCTAAAATTAAAAAAAATTAATATTAAGATTACATTATTAATTTCTAGAATGTTGTGTTCTTAAAATTAAGAATTTATGCTTAAATTTTAGAATGTATGTAAATCTTACTAGTAAATCTTCTGTAACATGTGAAAAGTTGTCACATCGAAAAAAATGTGATGCATTTAACACATTCACCACAGCAGGCTACACGAACATATGACTACAAATGCTGCTAGCTATATTTGTAGCCGGTAGTCAGCTAATTAATTATTTTAGGAGCTGCAGCGACATAAAATTATTGTATAACAATGACGTCACTTTAAATTAATTTTAACTTTTTTAAAAGAATCTGCTTTTTTTATGTACTGTGTAAGAAGCCATTAGAAGAGCAAAACATTTTTCGTTAGGCATGTCATTCAAATTTAAAATATTTTGTAGTATATCTCGGGAACAATAATTATTGCAGTATTGTGTGAAATGTAAATAAAATGTAGTTGCTTGACCACTACAACAGCAGATACTAAAAACAGAAAGTGTTGCAAGCTATACAGTTCTATGATATCTAACAGAAACATGAGTGTTTAAAGCTACTTATAAACATAGATAATTGCAATTTTTATTGTGTGTATAGACACAACAAAAACTTAGAAACTTAACTACATATACATATATATTTCTACTAGCTGATCCCGGTGTGCTTCGCTACCCCCCTCATTCTAAAATAAAATTAACTGCCTGTTCGCTGATATCGAGGATGTTCTTTCTTTCGAGCTATTACATTTGAAACAAAAACAATTTCAAAAATTTTGTTTTTGTTTCAAGTGTAATTGCTCGAAAGAAAGAACTTCTTCGATATCGGCGAACAGTCACTAAAAGTATTTATATATCCTCTTGAGAAAATTTAAGACTATATAAGACTACATTACGATTTTTAATTTTCCTAAAAAGGGGCGTGGTCCCACCCACTTTTCTCCTGGTACGTATTCCAAATTATGCCAATACCATATGTACCAAATAGCATCGACGTAGGTCAAAAATGCCCAAAATATGGCGATTTAAATTTTTGGGTTATATGGGCGGTGCCACGCCTCTTTGTCCAATCAAAACTTCATATAACCTATTATTCCTTCCAGAGTCACAGTAACATGCTGTGAAAATTTCAGAAAGATCGGTCTAAGTGTTTGGCCTCCTCTAAAGCACAAACAAACAAACAGACAGACAGACATTCATTTTTATATATATACGAGTAGATGGAATTTTTACAGTTCTTCTCATGTTTTTAACATTACAATTGAAGTATTTTTATTTAAAAATACTTGGAAATTCAACAAGCCTTCAACAATAAAGTATACATAAAATATACTTAAATCTTTTAATAAATAACACTATAATATATTGAGTGTTTACTGTTTTCGTTCTGCAGAATAGGAGATTTTTAAACATTCATTTTTTTTACATGGTTTACTGTTTTGATATTAATTTATTGTTTCTTGTCGCCACTAAAAGTAGAAATTAGTTTAATTTGACAGCTACGACAAAATCAGCCTGGACAAAAACCTGTTGCCGTGTGGCCTTACTTTCGTCAATATATCCTTATCATATGCACACATGTATTATAATTTTGAGAGATAGAATATACTTGTCTCCCAATTAGGCTTTTGCAAAAGTACAAAAAACAAATACTTAAATACATTTTATTATACCCTCTCTTTACTATACCTTCTTCTGTTCTCTATTATAAGAAACAAACACAATAAATACTGTGTCTGTACGAAATAAATACAGGAAGCAGTGTTTAAAAAACTCAAGTCAAAAGTTAATGGGCCTTAAGCTGGATTCACCCATTCGTTCCGAACAAAATTTTTGTCCGGACAAAATTTTTTTTATATGAAGTTTGACGTTTCTCTTTTTGAGAGTGAGAGAAAAAGAGAACAAATTTTGTTCGGAACATTCTCAGCTTGAATTGGTTTAATTTTATATTTTGTCCGGACAAACTTGAACTGAGCTGCCAATAGGTTAAATGTTTTCATACAAAGTTGAATTGAGTTGCCCCATCATGCAATATTTTAATATTCATTTTGTGTTTGTGAAATATAAATGTGTGTAATATTTTTTGAAAAATATTTAATATAGGTATTTAATAAAATAAAATGGAGCTAAATGAATCGATTGCCGAAAAACTTATACAAGAAATGAAAAATTGCTCTTCTTTGCTTTAAAATTTTTTCACTGCGATTTTTTTTTTTTTAGTTTTTTATTTATATATATATATACTTTGCTAATAATAATGCTTTATGCATTTCAATTGCCATCAGCAAAAGTAATTTTCTCTTTTCGTCCATTATTAACAATAATCTTTGGAAATAACTTAAAATATGTAGTTTGACACCAAAATGAACAAAGAAAAGTATAATCAGTCACTGCAGTACTGCCACCTTGTGAAACTAATTGATTTTGCTTACATACGGCAGCTTTGATTTTCCGGACAAATATTTCGAAATGAGTGAATCGTTCTGCAGAAAACTCTCAGTAAAAAAATTTTTGTCCGGACAAAAATTTTGTTCGGAAAGAATGGGTGAATCCACCTTTACTACGGTTCTCGAATCGACTTCGACTGTTGTACTAGATTAAAGAAACACACAGCATTTTTCTTTACTCTACTTATAGTGAATAAGAATGAGTAAATAGAAATACTCTGAGGGTATAAAGAGAATAAATGTTTTGTTTTTTTTTTTTTTTTGTTTTGTAAATATTTACTTGCATTGATCCCCTTTTGTACTTGGAATTACTCTGAGAATTTTTAAAAAAGCAAATGTTTTTGAATTTAAATGTACTTAGTGCAAAAGCCTACTCCCAATCTTTTATAGGATGACTCATATAATATTAGACGGTTTTCTATATGAGCCACCCTTTAAACCAGTGTTCCGCAAAATTCAAAGTAAGGTTGTATTGCTGTTTAATTAGTATTAGTGAGTATGCGAATTTATCCAGAAACAATATTAAGCGTTATTTTCCTTACGAAATCATTTAGAACTTCCACAAAAAATTTAATTGTCTATTTCAAAAGTACATGGGATTTTCTGATGGGGTGTTTATTAAAAATAAGCCCCATAAAACTATATGAGCCCTAAATTATGGGGTTACTTTTTTATAGAATTTATTTCCTTGTCTTGCAGATCGCTTGCAGTCTCATGTTTTAAATTTTTATTATTAGACATCCCTTCGTTACCTTCAGCTACAAGAAGCCAGTGCTTTAATTTTTGCAAAAAGGTATTTTTACATTTTTTAAAAAGGCTTTCTTTATCTTTCATCCGCACAAAAAAACACAAATGTGAAAATAAGGCCAAGTTCCCATCCAAAATATTTCGGCCGTAAAAAGTACTGAGATCAAAATAAGGACCAACTTCTTGATAGGTACAATTCCAATATTTTTCCAAGAATTCTTTCCCATATTAGAAAGGTAAACAAATTTCGTACACAGGTAGGCCCAGTTTCAGCTCTCTAGCTATACTGGAAGTGCCCAATAATAATGATGAGTAAGTGAGTGAGTCAGTGAGTGAATATGTACTAAAATATGGACTTTTCACACCTTAATATCTCGGGAAGCATTTACGGTAGAACATTCAAATCTAACCAGTGAGGTCACCTCTTTGGGGAGACCTTATGTTTCAAGTTTCATTATATTATGGCCAAGAGGAGCAAAGTTATGAGGGTAGTAAAAACAGCTCGAATGGTTTCGTGTAAATATACACGCTGTGTGGCCGAACTTGGCCTGGCGCACTACCGTGCGCCTAGATATTAAATTCATTTACATTAGATGGAAAGTTAAGAAAATGCCTTTTTAAAATATAGAACGAAATATGTATATCTTAGGCGGGGGAAAGTGGTACCCTCCATACAAAGTACAATTATTAATATTCACATATCTGAGAAACTAAAACACTGATAGTGCTAAAATTTAATGTGGGTTACTCCTAAAATGTAAAGAATTTTTTCTGCGAAATCTCGAATGGATAACAGGAAAGACGCGGATAATCCCTATACAAAGGAAATCTCAAAAAAAAAATCTATTAATTCAATATCTCTACGGTTAGGTTTTTCACAAAGATCGCGCGGATCAAGCTGGGCGGGTCAGCTAGTAAATTTATAATTTTAGGTATATTTTCTGTTTTATTCTCGTCCTCTTTATGACATTTTATCTAAAAGTTGTATATACATACATATTTACTCGTATGCATGTGTGTCGTACGTTCAGATGTACATGTATGTACATATATAACATGTTTGTATGCATCAATGTGGATATTTACATATGAATGAACCTGACCCCCAAAATTAAAAAATTCTATTGGGTTTCTGTTGTGACTCTTTAACAATTTAATCATGGAACACTCGGGCGCACATACAGTCACGTCGTACATTTGTTATTAAGAGTAGCGGTGGCAGGCTGGTTGGCTGGTTATTTATCAGATATGAAAAAATTTTTAAATTTGAATATTTAATGCGTATACGGACGGAGAAGACAAATGAAAAACAAAATGCGTTTGGTTTTATTGTATTTTTATGAGTTAGAAAACGACAAAATGTAGACAAACATGAAATGCATTTGTTTGTTCAGACATAAAAAATACGTATTAAAACAGTCAAGTTGGTAAATCTCTCTCATGAAATTACAAAACATAGAAAAAAATTACGCAACAAATTTGAATAACTTGTTAGAGATACTGGGAGCCTAGTTGATAAAGCTAACTAATCCGCCCCAACATTATTTATTATTAATAAATAATAAATACCATTTATTATTATTGTAAGTAAATTTTATTTCTTTGATTATTTTTTTTTTTAAAAAAGCTAAAAATATATGATGAATACTTCAATATAAAACAAATGTTTAGATTCAATAAATTAAAAACTTTTAAAGAAAAAATAGGCCTTATCACGAGTGTCGTAGTCGTAGTCGTACTTTAACGATTCCCATGTAAAACATATAGCGAACGCTGCCACATTTTACAGATTTCGTCACGACTACGTCACTCGTGATAAGGCCTAATAACTTATTGACCTCCACAATAAAATGTGCGAGTATTTCATGAAAATTAAAAATGAAATTGTAAATAAAAATATTTTACAATATAAAATTAAAATATTCTTTGGATCAATTATTTAGCTTTTCAATATTATCCGATCAGTTTAGTGAGCAACTAAAAGGTTTGCTTTCATTTCTCCGATTTATATTTTGAGCTTTTTGCCCCCAGAATTAAGATGAGAAAAAAAAGACACTCGCTATAGAAGAACGAATGAAGACCACCATGAATTCTATAAAATGTATTGGTGTTGTTTGTCAATTTTTATTTTTTTTTATTTTTATATTCACCAGGGAGTCAGTTTAATGTAGAAAGTAAAACGTTAGAAAAGTTTAGGAATTTCTATCGCTTTTTTGAAACTTTTTAAAGTTCTATATTTATCTGATTAATTTATAGTGAACTATAGACTGAGACAGAGAAGAGGCGATGTACAGGTACAAAACCACATTGTTTATCAGAACAAGAATATCAACTATTTAACCAAGTTCTCAACAGAAATAGAATACGAGAATTATTTTGGTTAGTACGAAATTACCCATCACTGGTTGGAAATTACTAATAATCACCACAAAGTTAATTATCTTCAAAGTATTGTACTTTGTAATTTAACTTTTTTGTTGTTTTTACTCTATATTAGGGATATTCACATATTACTGTAGTTATTATTAGGGTATGTAGCTCGTGCCCAAGCTGAATTAATATTTTTTTTTTATATTATTACGAATAAACGTAATTATTAATCGAACTTATATTGATGTACATATGAAAAGTAATATTATCAGGCTCAAGTTCAGTTTTTTATTGAATTAATGAAAATTCAAATTACTAAGAGTAATGTTATGTTTTAAAATATTATTATTATATCCAATCAGTTTTTAGCAGCTACAGCTCTCATCAGCGTTCAATTGTCCATCTTTACAAATTTTCGTACAGACAGACTATACAGACAGGAGACTATAAGGATTCAGAATATATTTACAATATGGATCTCATATAAATATTGTGGAAATTACACACGTAATGGCAAACCTATAAATACCCTTACCATTTTTGGTGAAAAAAAAGTAAAGAAATATTAACGGTTGACAAAGAGCACCCTACGCTTGTAGAACAATGACATTAATTTTCTCCTCAATGATTTCATTCTTATATTAAGAATTATTTATTACTTTTTTGTTCGATTAACTATTAAAGTGTGTTTTTTAGGATTTTTAACCATATTTTTTTTTTTTTTTACTTTTTACTCCGATTAACTATAGAAGAGTGTTTTCCCAGTTTATAAACTTATTTCGAAAATCGCGTCTTCAGAATGTTACACTTCTTTTATTTCTTGTTTATTCTGATCAAAGATTTCGTGTACTGCAACTATTTTCCATCATCAAAATCACAAACACTTTAAATTTTTACCAGAAATTTTCTTTTATTTTATTTCATAAGATTTTTATTCTTTTAAATTCTATTTGTCGAGATAAATTGGATATATTTTTTATTTTCCATTTCCATACATACTCGTACATGCGAATATCTAATAAATTTTTCTATTTCCTAAAACGTTTTAATTGCAATTTGTGCTGATGTTGTTGGTATTTATTTGCTTTCTGCATTTGAATTAAAAATATGATTTCGATACATGAGCTGCCAACTAACAACTGACTGATTTTATTATTCCAGCAGACAATTTAGCTGGCCGTTTGCAGATAACAACTAGACTAGTGTGGTGACGTCGACGTCGACATCGACATCGACGTTACTACCGTCACAATGCTATCGAGTGCAGTGAGTCACTAAAACCATTATTTGCACTGTCGGAATAGGTAGAAAGCATGGGGATGTTTACGTATGTTGGTTGTATGTAAGAGAAAAGTTCTTGGAACACAGTCGGCGTCATTGTTATTTACACTGCTCAGCGTCACAATGACCAAATGTCGTTTAGACTATTGTGGTCGTCGGTTAGTTAACTAGTCATTGTGGTTATAACCTTCTGGTTCTGTCTTCAATTCAGAATCATTAGTTCATTTATTTGTTTGCCCGTCTGTATTTCTATCTGCCTGTTTGTTAGTGGGCTGGTTTGCTTAATTTTCTGGTTTATTTTAATTACATTTTCAGCAGTATTAGTAGTAGCACAGGTTTGTTTGAGTATATGCTATAGCAGACGTTTTTTGCTGCTTGCTGCTTGCTGCTGCTGCTACTACTTCGACTGCTAACGCAGAGAAAAACAGAGAAATACATACAAAATAAATCCGACCACTACTCGTACAACAACAACAACAATAACAAGAATAAGAGAGAGTAACTTGCTATTTTGTGGTTAAATACTGTGAGCCTAGTACCAGGCGTAGAGTTAATTGGTTTGCAAACAAATTGACTGACGTGGGCGTGTGTAATAATAACAATAATAATAATGAATTACAACAACAAAACACAATATTTCCTAATTAGCAGCTTTTTGTAATTAAATAAGCCTTCAAGCCATTCATTAAAATGCACACAAGTCCACCGACACAGCCATACATCTATACATACACATGTCCATATGTATGTAGATATGCTCGCTCATTCACAACACACTATATATTACAATCAAACAAGCTGGTTAAGGAAGCAGCAGGGCGCCCAGTCAGGCAGTCAGTCAGTCAGACGGAGTTAGTAATTAAGAAAACTTTTTAATGCACAAAATATAAACTCATACACACGTAATTATAAATATGCACATACACACACACATATTTTCACATATTTAAATAAAATTTCAAAAAAAAGGTAACATGCGTTCATTATAACGGTTCATGTGAAAAATTACCTTTTTGCTTAAAATTCCTACTAAAATTCTTTAATTTGCAATTTCTCCATTTTTCCTGTTCCACAATCTACAATCACGCCATCATATCATGTTCATTGTCATACCCATCTAGCATACGTGAATGTACCCAGTCAGCATGTGGAAGATTGTTTCACCAAACTGAGTCTTTTTCGACTCCCTTAGAGGATCAAAAACTGATTAATCAGTTCTGCGCTTAAAATATGACTCGAATATCATTCCCAGAAATGCTTAGAAAGTGATTTGTTTAAAAAACAAAAACAAAATGTACAGAATGTGAGCAATCATAAATTGGTCAGGCATATGCTCAAAATTTGACTGTACCACAAACTGTGTCGAAATTGATCAGAAACGCGATTCATAAAAGATTATTCTAGAAGAGTCACGGCTAGGGAATCATTTTCTCCCGAATTAACAGTAAATTTCGACTCGAAAATGAGCGCATAAATGATTGTTTTAATCGCGGGGACGAGTCGAAAAAGACTCGAATATGATCATTAATTTCAAAAAATGCTGACTGGGTACACACACGTATGAATGAATGTACATGCCTATACATACCCAGCGGGAAAAAGAAGGACAACGAAGGCCTTCTAGAAGGCCTCTGCCCCCTTATTTTGGATGCGCAAGGTCTTCTCGCTCCCTTCTCGCTCCATTCCATACTCATATATTTTTTACACACGATGTCATTGCGGAGAAGCCCTTCCGCATTCGTTTATTTCGAGAGTGATTCTGAAAGGTCTTATAATTAATGGCTTTCCTTTACTTTGGAATATGTATAACACGAAAAAATTTAAATCTCTCTTTCTCTCTTCTCCCTTCTCAGAGAAGCTACTATCAAATGTGGTAGAAAACAAAGTAATTTGATTCAAAAACATTCCTAAGAAGGCGCTTAATAAGGCCTGAAGTTAAAAGGGCTTCTGAGTTTTCCCGCTGGGTACCTATATACATATATATGTATTTGTCCTACTACTTATCTACAACCCAACATCACCCACTAAATTTTAGTGACTAAAACCACCCATGGGGAAGATGATGATGATGTTGGTGATTATAATGGGATTCATTATTCGTGTATTAGCCACAAGAGCTAAAACAAACGAAACGAAAATAGAGAAAAAGAAAAGAATTTTAATCAAATCAAAAAATGCATTTTAATTAGGATTCTTGTTGTTTAAGTTTTACTTTTTGTACAAACTTGTGCTCTAATGATATCAAAA
Source organism: Lypha dubia (assembly GCA_947311025.1). Classification (NCBI taxonomy): domain Eukaryota; kingdom Metazoa; phylum Arthropoda; class Insecta; order Diptera; family Tachinidae; genus Lypha; species Lypha dubia. The sequence continues at coordinate 12,359,809 of OX371264.1, forward strand.
AAAAAAAAAAAAAAAGACAGAGTTGCCAGCGGTTTAGCTCAAAAAGACCACTTGCCACTAAAGGAGTCGAACGGCTGCCTAGGAATTTTCATAACGAATATATACAAGCACTTCTCGTTTTCTACTATTTTCCATTATAAATTTTTCACAAAAGTCCACACAATGCATTGAATGAATAGTTAAGCTTACAAAACCCTGGAAGAAAATTTTGAATGGAAATCCATAAAAAAACTGAGTGATTTTTATACAAACCTTTCTACTCTAAACAGGGGGAAAGATACGTATCAAAGCACTTGAAAGAAAGAATATGCTAGAAGCTCTTTCCACCATGAAAAATAATATTTTTTTATGTCATGACTTCTGTAAAGTGGCCGTTATCACAACGGGGATCATATTACTCGACTGATCAACTAAACCATGATGAATATAAAAGAATAATTTTAAAATATAATTTCAGTTGGTTCGCAATCTTCTACGTTGGCATAAAATAACGTCTAAGGACGCCCCTAGAGTTTAATAGAAAACTGATTTCGCTGACAAAAAGCTTTTGGGTTGGCAAAGCCATTAAGCAGTGAAGGAGAAGGAGCGATTAGTAAAAGTTTTTCAAAATTAAATTTCAAAATGGAAATAAGCTGTATAAAGTAAGTCTCAAAGAAATGAGACCTAAAAAGGAAATGTGTCCTAAAAAATTAATGAAATTAAGTACGAATAAAATAAACCCCAAAAAATATAAAAGAAGTCGAAAATTTAACAGGTTATGAGACGTAAGATAGATTTTCAGCAAATCTTTAGTGAAAGTTGCCGGTTTTCTCTATACCTCAAAGGAGAAATTCTTTTAGCTCGAGCGATAGACGGTATTTTTTAAAATTGCTGCACTTAGTGAAGGTTTTCTGTATTGCAGAAAATTCTCAGTTAGCGAAGCCGACTTTAAAAATAATTCACAGTAGAAATTTCTTATGGCCGACCAAGGGCTGAAGCCGGTTTTGCAAATATGTATGTACCTTGCTGATGGCCAATGGACGTTTATCCAGATATTCTGGATTGAACTTTATAGTTTGACCTTTCTAAAACAATTGATTTCTAAAGGCTAACGAAGAATGCCTTTACTGAATTTTAGGAAAATCTATTCTCAATGAAATAAGACGCAAAACAATTTTGTTCTGGAATTAGTTCGTATGCAATTTTATTTATTAAATAATTAAATTACCCAAAATAGTTTAAGTTACTACCAAAATAAGCTGAAAAAATTCCCAAAATGTATGGACATATCTTGGGATTTTTTATTTTAATTGTGTTTGAAAGTTATTTGGTAGATATTTTTACAGCCATGGAAATAATGTTGTTGTATGCCAACTCTTGTACATTTTTACTTTAAATCCTATTTATTTTTAAATAATTAGCAAACCAGTTCCCTAGACTCTAAAAATGTTGGCAACTCTTGACTTCCTTCTTCCTTCTATGTGATTTTGTGTGTGTTTTTTCTTTTATAATTCATTAATTAAATTATTTTCAACAGCAAGGCTGTAAGAAATAAAATCAAATGAATATACAATTATACAAACATGAAAACTGTGTGAAACACTAATTGGTTTTAAATGTATATTTTGCTTAACGTGACCAAAAGCAATAAATAGTTTTGGTGTGATTAGAAGGCCATGCAAAGGTTTGAGCTAAACAAAATTAATTTCTCTATTTAGAACTCTTTTCTGAAATTATAAATATTTTACCTCTCGTCCTGTTACCTTAAATCACATTTTTAGAGAAAATGTTTTCGGTCACGTTAATTATTATCATTTTTTGTTTGGCTTGCTTTTAAATTAGAAAAACTGCCAAAAAAATATATGAAAACTGTTTTTCTTAATTTCAAACTAAAAAACAATCAATTCAACGAACTGAAACGGGCTGTCGCCTCTGGTACTCCAAAACTCTGACGTAACGAATTTACCAACAATTCTCATTATAAATCTATAGCTTTTCTGAGTACAATTAACTGGCAAAGTTTTAGCACTCGATGGCTTAACTTGGTCATTAGGCACACACTCTGTCGGTCTGTCTTTTTTTTTTTTTTGTCCTCCTCTGACTTACTTCCAACAGTTATTATAGTGGTGGTTTGTGGCATGGCTGATGACTGTGTGTTGTTGCTGTTGTTAGCATTTAAAGCAATCACAAAAATTTTGTTACTGCGTTGCGTTTCATATTGTTTTCTCCAGTAAAGGGTCCAATTAAAAAACCAAAACAATTAATCTCTACAACAATGGTAACAGCAACAATGCTGAATATGGACGATGAATTTTGTTCGTGTATAAAAACGAAAGATGATGAGGATGAGAAACAAAAGTGTAAGAGTGAATATCGACCAAGTGTCAGTTTTTTGCTGTGTGTACGAATGAATGAATCGATGATTGTTTGTTATAGACTTTAAGTGAGTCATGCCACAAGGATGGATAGATGGATGGATGGTTGGTTGGTTGGTTGGTTGGTTGGATGGTTGGTTCAACCATTAACTAAATGAGTCAGTCTGTTTTTTTTTTCTCTTTATTATATATTTTTTTATTTTTACTGCTGTTGTTAAAACTTTGAATGCAATAAGTGGCGAAAAATTTAATTGGCATCATGAAGGAAAGAAAGAACAAAAAAAGGGCATTTTTTTCGTACTATAATGAATGTTAAAAGCTTGAAGGTAGATAGAATACATAATTGCTATAAATGTTAACTAACTTTTATACAATTAAGGGATTGAGGTTATAGCTTGGTTGGGCAGTGAGGACACCACTCTGGCGTACATAGATTGTTGTTAAAAGAGGAGACTAAAAAGGGAAAAAGAGCATTTTCACCAAAAAAAATAAAGAACGAAAAATGCAAATTCATTTCAAAATTGCATTAAAAATATTGTGATTTTTTTATTCAAGAGGATTTAAAGTCTTCTGGTCAAAATTAGCGTTAAAGCATAAGGGAGCTACAATGCTGAACAATCGCTCATACGTTAACCCTATATACCCTTTTATTTTTGGAAGGATCTAGAGTTTAGTTAGTTTTGAAATTAAAAAAAGACAAGAAACTAACTTTTTTTCAAATCCCATTACAAACGTGTATCAGCTGATGTGCCCATTCATGTTGGATTTTTTTTTTTTTTATTAGGACCAGCACTCAGGGGATGACCCCTACGTATGCAGTGCAGTGTGCCAGAACTCAGGGAGAGGGATAGGGTAGAGAAGATAGATGTTGAAAATTTAGAAGACTTAACTCTTTGACAACTCTACTTTGCGCGTTATGTTAATTTTTAAGGCAGTGTGGGGGGACGCCTCCGGTGTTAAGTAGACGCATTAACTTTGTTAAGCTGTATTAGCAGGCATTTTATTAATTGTTTTACTTCGCCGATGTTTCTGCTAACCGACGAAGGACGGCGATGTTGTGTACATTAGCTTGGAACAGCATCAATTGCTGTCGGAACAGTTTTTTTAGGGACCAGTTCTGTGCCTTCATCACTTAAATAGTCCGACAACAATTAATACAATGTCTCACTAATGTACATTAAAGAAATTAATGATGTTGATTGACTTGCTCTGGCCAGGGTTTGAAACCAGGCGCCAAGTCATTGTTTGCTTAGTAGTCAACGCGTTAACCACTTCAGCCAACACCTCCTCACATTTACGCTCATGCTTCGCAGAGTCTAAGCCTTTATGACTGTGCGTGTGTCATTCTCTTCTTTTTACAGATTATTCCTGTATTTTTTTGCCGCAATGGCAATATGCTTAAATTATAATTCTAAACCGCGAAAAATTCCACATACGCCCATGTTAACCTCTTGTTGGCATTTTCGCTTACAATCAACGTCCTCCAAACATTTTTTCACTTTTTTTCCATCATCGTTTTGATTATTCCATGAGCACTTAGTTAGTTAGTTATTGCAGTGAGTCTGTCATTTTATGCCGCAGTCTTTTGTTTTTGTTGTCCGCTTTTTCATTTTGTTTAAATTAATTAACAAACCCAAACAACAATCAATGAATGTTCTTCGCCAAACAAAAGCCATCAATTTTGAAGGGGTTAAAATAAGCAATTAGTTGGCATTTCGAATAGGCGCCCAGTTTCCAATAGTTAGTGAGACCGACAAAATTGAAAAGGAAGTTTTTTTGTCCAAAAAAAAAAGAAAAAAAAAATTGCAACACAACACTGAAATATTTTGTATATTCATTTAATTAGAAATTGAAACAGAAGCAACAGTCAGCATACAAAAATTGTACCGTCATTGTACCCAATATTTATATGTGTGTATGTGTGTTTTTTCCATTTTATTATTCTGTTTTTTTTTTTTTTTTTTGATTTTGTACAAAAATGTATTCCAATTTTATTTTATTTGTTGCGCAGGTATCTACGCTGCTTCGTTTAACTACAATACCCGGACGACGACACAGTCAGTCATACAAAGTCGTCGTCATACTCATACGTACTACAGACATATATACTTTCCATTCAGTAGACAATGTATAGCCCCCCGACATCTAGTTAGTGTACCAACAAGCCAGCCTGTCAGACAAAAGCCAGCAGCAGCTACCAATTTGCTTTACCATGGCCAACTCTTGAGCAGATACCAAGCAAAAAAAAATACCAGGCAAATTCATCCATTCAGTCTGCCAGCAGACATCAAACATTATGCAATAATAATTTCCTAAATAAATTAATTAAAAATAAAACCAGCACCAGCAGCAACAATAATAATAATAATAAACGAGCAGTAAATAAATTAACTGCAATTTAATGACAATTAATTTTATTGTTCTATTAATTGCTTCCAACTGTATTAAATGAAATTTGAATTCATGAAATATCTAATTAAATTAAACAAACAGTTTGGAATTTAGAAAAAAAAAGTGACAAACAAAATTCAAGATTTTCGTACAGAGAAGTGTGGAAAAAAGTGGAGATACACATCGTCGTGCCAAAGTTATCTTCACGTATCGCACAAAATCAAACAAAATTAAATGGGACCGCTATGTGTTTTAAATTTTACAGATCTGTCGATCAGCGCAATCCCCTCTTATGCCTTTTGAGAATTTATAGAACCGTTTTATTGTATTACCACTATTTCTATGTGATGTTGAAACTTTAAGACTCAATTTCCCCTAACAAATTTTTTGGAGATACGTGAAGATAACGTTGGCACGACGACGATGTGTCTCATGCATGTTGCATCTACCAGTATATCATTTATTAATATTTAAAATAATTTTGCATTTCTTTTTCAAATGTTTTAATAAAAATAACATGTGTTGAACCTATCAGTGGTGTTGGTCTTAGTTTTGTAAAATCTAAATAAAAGCAATTTTTTAGATTTAAAATCTACCAGGACATTTCTACCAGGATATCCGATTAAATCCTTTAAAAAGTTGTAACCCTACAACAAAAATTGTAGAGTAAAAAATAACAACCTATCCTTCGATATGCACTATTGAACTAAATGTAATCAGCTAAATTGATATGAAGTAGTTTTAAATATTTTAAATCCGTAAACGAGGACCTTTATTTATTATAGACAATCGCTACAAAACGTATCATTCATTGGTTTCCAAAATGTAGGGTATATGCTTCCTTTATATGTATGTATTTTATATGCAGTCATTTGATCCACATACACTAGTCTGCATGCAAAGTAGGTGATTGCCCCGGCTATTTATTAGTGAAAATATTCATAAAATTGTAGTTTTTTTAAAAATTAATACACAAAAATAAAAAAAACCTTCTCGTGAAAACTTCAAACCTTCCAAAAACATATATTTATTCCACCTCCTATCCCGATAATTTTCTGCTTGAATACGCACATTCTCTTATAATTGTTTTCTTTAAGGCTTCGCCTTATGCCCCGCTTCTAACCCTTCAGTCATCAGCTTGTTTGAAGGCTATTACAGCTTTCCACATATGGGATAACAAAAAAAAAAAAAAAATTTATATGGGGGTACCGTTCTCTGCTCACTCCAACCCCTTTTTTTTTGCATGACTATTTGCAGTATCCTACATTAAGTGTAACTACTACAGCCCTCTAGATATGGGGTAAGCAAATTATTTTTGCAAAATTGTCTACGCAATTTTTTTTTTTTTTTTGTTGACAAACCATTTTCTGAAAATTTTAAACAAAACAAAAAACAGATAAATCGATCCACGCGTTCTCAGCTGATGATATGACACTATATGTCCCGTATCTTTTATATTTAAAGGGTCTTCCATTAAAGCGCTACATATCTTGAAAATTTTTATAAAACAAACTGTGTGTGTGAGATACGAGTATCACCGAAATTTTCTAATCGTTTGAAGGGCATTATGATGCAATTGTGTGTTGAATATAACATAATTAAATGTCCGCCAAGGCTTTCCTGTGTTGAGCGCGTGGTTTGTGGCTTACAACGCATACACCTGCGACCTAAGAAAATCCCACAAGGAAAATTCTAATGGGATCGAAGTGCACAGTGTCGGTGGCCAGTTAACATCACCTTCATGTGAGATGACCATTACCTGAAGTCGCTCGTGAATAATATACGATGTGGGATAAGCTGTGCTGCACGTAGCGCTGTCCTGTTGAAACCACATGTCGTTGCTGTCCAGATCATTCAAATCAGGCCCAAAGAAGTTGGTAATTATCGACCAATAGTTCTCGCCGTTGACAGTGATGGCCTGGCCAACGTCGTTCTCAAAAAAAATGGATCAATGACGCCGCCAGCAGAAAATCCACTTCAAACAGTGACTTTTTCTTTGATCTCATGTCGATTGTTGCCGTTCCAAATTCGACAACTTAAATAATTAAATTTAATAATCAGAGAAAGTTATATTTCAAGCAACAAATGAAAAATTTAATATCGAAACATCCCTTTAGGTTTCAACTACACTTCTAAATAGAACAAACGTTGTTTTCGGTAGAAACCACAAAACTTCGTCAGTATTCATGTGTAAATGTTTTCACTACTTGTTAGATACCTCTGTTTAACGTTTTGTTTGTTTACAAACCCAGTCTTCCAGAAATGGGTCTCATTTGAAGATGATTTTCCGATGAAAATTAGGGTCGATTGCCAACTGACATTTTGATAAAACAATTTTATTACTTGCACGTATTTCTGAATCCTATTCCGTCCATGGTGGTTTGACAAAACAGACTGAATCAATGACAACTAATTTGAAAGATGTAGCTTCAACAAGATGGCCGTTATCAACTGTCAAAACTCAAAAGTCCCTCTTGGAGGACCCTTAGTAATGATTTAAAAAGATTTTGTTTCACAACGACATTGCTTAATATTGCGATAGTTCGGTGATCATGTGACTCACATCCAAATTAAAAAATAGGAATGAATTTAAAACAATCAATGTTAGTAAATTCATTAAAAAAAAGTCCGCATATAAAATAGGAAACTCCATTGTACTCAGGGAATGACCCCTATTTATTTTATGAATAGTATAAGAACAAATGAAAAGCATAGGATAGATAATACAGACGGAAAGATTTAATATAATTTAATAACAAAAAATTGTTGATTGTTCTCTGGAAGACTTTATGAAAGAATGAATATCACAAGGCAGTGAGATTTTAGTGAAATGTCCATTTGGAATCACCCTGTTCACTGTGCTATAGTTGAAATAAAATTTTAATTTTGTTGGCTCCGAGGTACACTAGTGTCTACTTTCGAATGAACTTTAACATTTTACAATCGGTGACCATAAAATAAATGAGTTTTGGCCGCCTTCTCGTAAAAAGGTCCACAGTGCAACGGCATTTACATTATTTTTTTTTTTTACTTAGGACCAGCACTCAGGGGATGACCCCTACCTATGCAGTGCACTGTGCCGGAACTCAGGGAGAGGGATAGGGTAGAGAAGAAATATGTTGAAAATTTAGAAGACTTAACTCTTTTACAACTCTACTTTGCGCGTTATGTTAATTTTTAAGGCAGTGTAGGGGCGCCTCTGGTGTTAAGTAGACGCATTAACTTTGTTAAGCTGTATTAGCAGGCATTTTATTAATTGTTTTACTTCGCCGATGTTTCTGCTAACCGACGAAAGAGGGCGATGTTGTGTACATTAGCTTGGAACAGCATCAATTGCTGTCGGAACAGTTTTTTAGGGACCAGTGCTGTGCCTTCATCACTTAAATAGTCCGACAACAATTAATACAATGTCTCACTAATGTCTCACTAATTTGTATCATTATTTCTTTTTTTTAGTCAGAGTGTTTTATAAAATTTATATTTCGTCTCTCTTTTTCTCACTGAAAAAAGCGAGTTGCACACAAAACTCCGAAATAATTTTTCCTAAAAATTTGGAAAATTCTTGAAGTATTTTTTAAAAATACTTTACATCGCAAAAATTGTTTTACATAATTTCAATAAATAAAATTCATTGCTCAAGATTCATTAATTTTTTTTTTTGCAAACACAAGTTGATTCAGTGTATGCATACGTTATTCCAATAATAATATTCTATGAATTTTAACTTAAAGCATTTTATTGAAGCCATTCATTCATTGTTGGTATTCTTTGACAAAACTAAAGAATCAATTCATTAATTTAACGTAATAGTTTATAAGATCAAAATTACTGAAAAATTCGTTAAAACTATGATTTTGTTTCTTTGAATTTTTAGTTCATCGAATAGATTTAAGGGATGTTAAGTTATTTTTTAAAGAAAACTAATTTCACTGTATTGCAGTTTTATGAAAGTCCTTGGAAGTTTCCTGAAAATTTCTATACAGTGTAGCAGTGAAGCGCTCTATGTGTATGATATTTGTGTGGGCAGATTGAAATATTCCACCAGGCTTTCAGATCCATTGGTAGAATCTTGCGGTTTTTTTTTCATAGTTAGTTATCACGATTTATGCAGAAATGTTTATTTTGAAATATAAACAACTTATTGTTGATTGTGGCTATTTGAACTCTTCTGAAATGTTATTAATGACTGTAATATTAAACGGATGCTTATAATAATTTTCAAGTTAAAAAAAGATCTCTTCAAGAACACATGCATGTGTTCTACTTCAGTTTCTCAACAGAACTTTTTCTTCTCAGTTAAGATCATTCATTCACACATCATACATACGTACAGTATATACGAGTAGGTATGTACATACATGCATATAATATTTTATTGTGTAAAATACTTAAATTGTTCTGTTTCTATCCCTTTAATAAAAAAAAACACGACAAAAATCGAAAACATATTTTATGCACTAAGAAGAAGTCACTTTCTAAACATGCTGATAGTCTAATAAAAATGTGACATTATGACTCATTTTTCGTAATTTTTCTCACGCTTTAGGGTCAGCCAGCCAGCCAGTCAGTCAAGTCAGTCAGCATCGTATAGAAAAAACACAATGGGAATTTTATGGTTTCTTACAAAATAAAAAACAAAACATCTTAAAGAAGACCGTTAAAGTAAGCTGATTTTTTTATTCCAGCTACAATTTAAACATAAAAAAAACGATTCATATAAATAAGTATGTATGTATGTATGTTTGTACACATTCAATAGCTGAGAACAAAAGGCATCTTCTTCTGCACTTTAAAGGATTCCTTGCAGTTTCGAAGGGGTCTCACACAAGCAATGCGTTTAAAATCCTTTGCGCCTGGTTATTTTAACAGCAAAAGTCAAAAATCTTAATAACTTATTCCCACGCATAACAATCTAAACGTGGGAATTTATTTTTTTATTTATTCTTTTTTTATTCTGATCTTCAAAACTCCCCAAGATAATCTTTTACGATCACGCCTTTATGTTGATTACAATTGAGTTTGTTTTTTTTTTATTGTCTGCCTGCCCGTTTGCTTGCGTATCGGTGTGGTGTTGTTTATTGGTAAATCTCAGCAAGGGCCCAAGAGTTATGCAGCATAATTTTGTAGACAAGAAAAAAAAGGTACAAACAACATCCTTTACAAAAAAAAAAAAGTTCTCACTTTCTCACGATCAACAGGTAAAGTGTTTTATACTTGTGTTGCTGTGTATATTAGTGATGTTACGAATATCAATTTTTAGTATTCGCGAATACGAATATTTGAAACAGTATTCGCCGAATAGGAATACGAATATTACTTTTAAGGTTTAGTGCCACATAATATTTCAAATTTAATTTGAAAAATCCCTCTCTTTGCGTCAGTAACAATAAATTGAAAAAAACTGTCACACTACTTTAGGTATATTTCATTATTATGATATTTAGGGCCAATAATTCAGTGCTGATTTATATTTTATTTAATTTTAAATGTTATTTATATACAAAATTTTGATTTCTTGCATCAAAGATAAGGGGCTTTCGTTCTTTAAATAAAAATTAATATATTTTTGTACATATTTAAACTTTTTGTATTATTTGGGGAAATGTATGTGCAAATTATTCGAGAAATATTCGCTTGAATTTGGCGAATACGAATACGAATATCTTAAAATAGGTGAATAGTCGAATAATCGAATACGAATACGAATACGAGTATTGGTAACATCACTAGTGTATATATACTTATGTGCAAGTGGTATATGCATGTGTTTGTGTGTGTATTTCTTAAGTAGATAATTTTAGCTTGAAGTATTAAATAATCGTTTTGCTGCCAGCTAAAATTACTTGCAACCTGTTACTCGAGACAAGAAAGAAGATGCTTTAGGGAATCAATTTCATCCGCTCGATCGATGAGTTTTCTTTTTAATTTGTCTGCTTTACAAACAGAAAATGCCAGCCTGTGTTTTTAAGAGGCATTTTTAAGTACATGTTACCAGTGTGTGGTTGTAAAAATATCATTAAAAGGACTAAATCTAAACAAAATGCATTTAAAAATTCAGCAGACAAAAAAGTACAAAGGCGATAAAACAGAAGCCGTTATTAAATATTACACTTAAAAATTATATAATGTTGATTTTTATCTTAAACTCCATTTAGAATAAATTCTGAATTTTCAAATTCAAAGAAAAAAAAGTTCATTGTTTCAAAGAATCGTTTATTAATTTTAATACGATAAACTGATTCATTTTTTTTAAATTTTTTTTTGTAAATACAACAGCAGTTAATGCTTTCAATAAAATAATCGTTTTGCTTTATCCTTTAATGAACATTTTCATTCAAATAATGTAGGCGTACATTGAATCAAAATATTATTTCATAAAATTAATGAATCTATGCCAATGAATGTCTATCATTGAAATTATGGTAAATGATTTTTCTACAGCACTTTTACATGACAATTTCCTTCTAGCACCACGAATATCATGAAATTTTACACTAACAATCAGTAAACCGTGCCGCGTAGAAAATACTTTTTAAAATTCATTTGGCATTTTGTAGGCATATTTGTAGGAGCACCCGTTTGTATTAGTTATCTCTAGAGACTCAAATGTAATATCAGAGATTAGGTTTGTCTATATCTAAATTCCTGTCTTGAATACGACTTTTAATCTATATACATAAAAAATTGTTGCAAGTGTGTTTTCACTCTATAACTTACGAACGGTCAAACCGAATTCGATTAAATTTTTAGGGTTTGTTCGTATGGTCCTGTGTGTAGATGGTTTATGTGATGCTTCAAACGGGCACTTTTTACCTGGGGGGACTAGGGTGCCCCTTCTTTGTATGGGACACTTCCAGTATAACTAGAAAGCTTCACATTATATAACCTGACCGCTAACTGTTAAAAAACTGAAATTATATATATGTTCATATAAATATTTATACAAAAACAACTTAGAAAAAAGAAGTGATATCCGCACAAAAACATAAATGTGAAAATAACATAGTTTAATTTTATATGTCAACAGTATCAAAATTGTATGCATAAGCAAATAGTTAGCTCTTCGTACTGATGTAGTATGAATTTTGTCAATAAAGTCGGTATTTTTGTTCGTGAAAGTCGTGATGTGCTTTGATTATGTAAATCGAAATTAAAGTAAATAGCTTCTGTGCGAAGCCCCTGCTCAGCTAGTGTTATCATAAAAATTGATTTTTTACAAGTTTCATATACTTGATGTTCGTATACACTTTAATTTTAAATTCTATTTGATTTAAAAACTAAATAAATTAATAATAGCACAACTTACCATTTAACGCCGTTCGTTATGATCTTAATGATCTTGGTATTTTGCTTTAAGAATGAAGATGAAAAGATCCTTTCTTTCCCTAAAATTTGTTCACTTGTACATTTAAGTTATATTTATATTTATTTAATCCACATGCCGTAATAGGGAAACAGGTTCAGTTCTTGTGCTGGGTTTCATTGAATTTTTTTTTGAGAACTGGAAATAAATAAAGAAAAAACAAGTTCATTTTATGTATTATAAAAAAAACACCATAAATTTAAAATTTATAAAGGCATCAACCGCACACACACACAAGGGGCTGTGCACATATTACGTAACGCTCCATGGAGGGGGGGGGGCTAAAGATTTGTTACGGATTGGAAATTTTGCACTGAAAAATTATTAAAAAGCGTTACGAAGGGGTGGGGGTATAAAATCTCTGAAAACAGCGTTACGTAATATGTGCACAGCCCCCAAGGTAAATATTTACAATGAAAAACCTTAAAAAGTATGCAATAAACTCGTACTATAAAAAGATTTTAAGATGCTATAAAAAAACCAATAAAATTTTCCCTTAAACTCACTCACGCACACAAAAAAAATCTGAGGAGAAATTTCTTCATTTCATTTGATCGTGTTTAAATTTCTGATCACCTGTTCGAATGCTACAAATACGCATGTTTTTCAATTTAACTCTTTTGCTTTATTTCATCGATCGATCGATCACACGCGGACGACATCCCATTTATTTTATTGTAATCATGCATGATCACACTGACATTTCTGGTGATTGTCACTGCACTGCGTATGTTTTAAGATCAATGACACACTCGTTGTATATTTAAATTCATTCTCGCTTTTATTTTATTTAATTTTTGTACCAAATTGGTTGGTGGGTGTGTCGATTCATGTGGGTAGACTAACAAATTTTAACAGGCATCTAGAATAGCATGAAAGCAGCACCACGCACTTGTCTTCTTTCATCTTGTTGTATGGGATGCTTTGTGTATGTTTCGTGATCAGTCGTAATTTGTGGAGATGATGACGATAATAAAGATCATTCATTCATTCGTTTATTTGTAAAATCAATGAAGCGTAGAATTGTGGCTGTTTTGTACAAAGAACACATAATTTTTAGCAAGATTATTTTCTTTTAAGATACATTCGTATTTGTAAGATTCGTAATAAAAAACATCACAGAACAGTGGCAGCGAGGCGAATTGACAACAGGTATAGTCGCAGCGAAAACTGGTATACATTTGTTTCCAAATTTAAAACTTAACATTTTTTATTTAATTAAAGTATATATTGTGTACATGAATAATGAATAAAACAGAGTGGATCGATATTGAAAACTTACTTAAAAATTTGTGTTTGTTTTCTATGTAATTTGTACGAAAGCAAACATCGTGGGTAATTATTACAAACATATTATAATTGTTTGCTTCAAAATAATTTAATAATATTTTTATTTAGGCTTTTTTTTGCTCAAAAGCTCACCGAAGTTTTTAAACATGACATACCTACTAGCGATCATTAAATGTTAATATTATATACAGAATGAAATATATATTTAATTTAGCACAGCTGTTTTGGGTTTCATATTGATGGCATTTTTGTTATTAACATACATATATTTTTTATAACAACTAAATTAAGAAAATTCTTCTTACTTTCGTTGTAAATGAACCACTGAACGATCGCGAATAATTACAAAATTTATATTAAAACATCGCTAAGAAAATTTATAAAACAAATATAATAAATTTAATATTTGATATATTCTCTTTGTTTAATATTAAAAATAATTCGGTTTGTTGTGGCTTAAGAATTTTATACAGTGTGGATCAGTGAGCTGCAACAAGTGCTAAATTTTCGGGCATACTTAATTATGCACATTGATTTTTATGATCTAGTCGTTTTTGTTCAAAAGCAAAAAAACAAACATTCAGTTTTACACTCTTGTTGTTTTGTGCTAACATGAATGTTTTGACTGTGCCGTCAAGTGTATGAAACACATTTTGCATCGAAGCCAACGTATTGTTAGCGAAACAAGTGTTTTATTCAGTTGTTAAAGTAATTTTGTACTCGTATTTTAATAAATAATTTTTATTTATATTTTTTGGTCACAGTTTGAAACATGCACACATACATATTTATACTTTTGCCTTCCGCAATTAAATTTTCCACCAACAAAATACATAGAGTTAGTGTTTTTTGTATTGCTGCATATGCCTTATATTCATGGTATCACGCAATCAGATCATGCACATTCGCATCATATGATCAAAATGATTTACACTTGATAATGAATTTTCTGCTTGTGCATAAAAAGGGAACGAGTATAAAATTGAATAATACTTGTTTGTCAATTAAAAATTTAATTAAATAAATTAAATATTTAATCAAATTTTTTTATATTTTTAATTAAATGGTTAATTGAAAAAAAAAATTAACGACCTATTTCACGATGTCGAAAGAATTTTTCCATATGTTTTCATTCGTATAATTACATTTGAAGCAAAAACAAATTCTAAAATTTTGTTTTTGTATCAAATGTATTTGTACGAAAGAAAAAAAAATTCAAAATTCTTTCGATATCATGAAATCGGCAGTAAATATTTTTTTCTGTGAATTTTAATTATAAATATCTTTTTTTTAAGTTTTTTAGTCGATTTCATTTCCGTTTTAAACGAAAGATTTAAAAATGTCTGCACTTGGATCGGTGACATTTTTATGCACGAGTACTGTAATATTTTTAAAATCATTTCTTCTACTTTCTTCTACGTTGTTTATTCTTGGAATTACTTTTCAATATTATATTAAAGATCAGGTAGTTCTGACTAAAAATGACGGAAAATATACCTGCCGTTTTCAATGCAAAAAAACTCTAGAGTTTCTTCACTCCTGTTAAATTGTTACACCTTGTGGATTTGGTTTATAGTTCCCAGCGCAAAAATTATTTAAGCATCCAACAACAACATATTCCCTTATGGTGTTTTTCCTTTACTTGTTTCTACCCGTTTTAAATTAGAAAATCAAAAATTAGCCTAGCACAGCCGCTTTTCATTAATTTAAGGTTTAGTTTTAAACTGTATTGTACATTTTCTTTTGTTCTACTTTCTAGATTATTTTCTCTTCTTGATCGTTTTCTTTGTAAATAGAAACAAAGAAAAATGAGTTTAAAAAAAAAAACAGGATAAATAAAAACCTTGTACTTATGAGTTATGAGCTCCTAGTAATATGCTACAGTTATGGTTGACTTTAAATTTACCCCTTGCACAAACAAGTATGCAGGTAATTGATCCTCTCCGACTTTGTTGGAAATTTAGTTTTCTTTCAATTGTGTATGTGTAGTGCAAATAGTATCTATTTTAGATTTTCGAGATGTTCTTTTTAACATTCTCTCTTGTAATTGTTAACATATGGGAAGTGTTTGCTTAGAAACTACAAAGAAAAACTAAATTTCCAGAATTAGCCTGCCTGAATATTTAAAGAGAAGCGATTTAAATTACTTCCTGGTCTTATGAGCACCTAGTACAGTGCTACAGTTTTGTTTACTTTTGAGCCTAACCTGTTGACCTCTTCACCTGATCTTTTTTCTAATACACAAAGGTTATTCCTAACTAGCTGCTAACGAACGAAGAATTCCTAGAAAATATATATTTAAATGCTGCAATTCTAGAACGTTTAATTTTTTGTTTGTTTCTTTCTCCATTACTTTTCTAGGAACTCGATTTTTGCGACTTGATGAAAAAACGCCGCACTAATTAGTACCTTTTCAAATAACGGGAGATCAGAATTATGATGGGTAACTGAAATCTAATTTGACATCTAAAAATTAAAACCAAAAATATGTAAGAGATCCCAGTGATTCTGAGTGAAAGAATAAAAGTATTTCTTTCTTTCTCTAACACTCTCTAAAATAGGTAAACAAAACAACAAAATCACATACATGCATATGTATCCTATCTTACGTATTTAGTTGTATTGTAGGAGTTCGTAGTTTAAAGTATAAACATTATGTTTCTATAGAAATTCCCAACAACAATAGATTGTGTGTTGGATGGGCAATTGCCACTTTGGACTGACTGCAGGTAGTTTTTCCTTTTAATATATTTTATTTTTGTTGATTTAAGGATCAGCATGATACAAATCTTTAAAAATCACCACGATCCATCTCAGCATGATATCCTTTAAAAATCACCACTAATTGGTGTTTTTCAATAGGAGCTCAGATTAATGCAGGATATAAACAATACATATACTGCTGATTTGTTAGTAGTACTAGAATTTAGTATTAAAAACTCATTAATAACTTCGCAAAATTCTGTTTTCTTGTTATAAAAAAAAGTGTTTTTATTATTTACTTAAATCCCAATCTGTTTTATATGTAAATTTAAAGCAATGTTGCTGTGATATATAATGAACTCCTGCCTAGCATTCTATGAGATTCTTCTTTAAATAAGAATTAATTTGAAAAAAAAAAACATTTTGCTTAGAAATTTTTCTAAAATAAGTCTCTAGTCGCCTATATGATGGGATTATTCCGTAACCTTGACCATTGAAAAAAAGGCAACATGTTACTTGCTCGATTTGTGAGATCCTGTTAAAATGCTACGGTTTTAATTGCGTTCCGGTCAATCGACTTTACGTTTTAGTTTTATTCCATAGTTGAGAGTTCTAAGACCATTTGGGATTTATTTACATGTGACAGAACAGGAATGATTCAGGGATAAATTTAGTACAATTTTACTTTATTCAGTACAATTCGCGCTTGTTAAAGTACTGTTGCAATACAATATTTAGTACAATTTCAAGTCCAAATTTTTGTTTTTTAAATTTTAAATGCTTTCATCTGCTTGATTGTTGTTCTCAATTTAAGCTTTTCTCTATTTCCATTCTCACCAATTTAATTCAATATATAAGCTAAAAAATGATAGCATTAATGGCACAAACAAGAAACGAACAGATAGAAAAACGGAAACATTAAATTGAAGGAACAGCACGTTTTGCTGCTCTAAGAACTGCTAAATTGTGACATCTTTTAAACTAAAAAAAAAGTATTAATTGTGTTTAGGGTCAGAAAAAACTAATCAGTATTTCGCGGGTTACAACTCCTCCTTTTTTTTATATTATTTGTTTGCTTATTTTTCTATAATATTTTTGTTTATAACAATTTTACTTATTTTTGTTTTTTCTCATAACAATAATAATTTAAAAATATTTTAGTACCAATGGATTAAAAAAAAGTACAATTTTGAATTAATTACCTACCATCCCTGTGACAAAACGAAAAACTACCTGCTAAAACATTTAAAATTACTTCGGGATGTTTTCTTAGGAATAACAACCAACACACAGACACACAGTCATACTGATCTTTTAATAAATCCTTCACTAATTCGATTTTATCTTTTCAGAATTTTTTTGTACATGAATTCACAGCTAATTAGGGTTTTTGAATAGGAGCTCAGAAATATACAGGATGAAATCTTTTCTTTTAGTTTTTTTTTTTCAGTCAAGTAATTATAATTATTTATTTGAAAAATCATAAACCTAAACCTGTTGACCGTGACTGATCATGAATTGTTAAGATAGAAAATTTTCTTCTCACTTTAGAAGTAACAAAAAAAAGTCCTGGAAACATTTTCACCCTAAAGATTGAGCAAAACAGACTTTAAACCGAAAACGAAAATTGTAAATTGATATTTTTGTTATTCAAACATTGAATTTGGATGGATATAAAAAGAAGTGCAACCAAAGGATCCCAGCATGAATATAATAGTTGTTGTCTTTTGAAAGAAGCAGAAAAATAATAAATCTTAGAGGATTGTTTTTTTCTTTTTCTCTAATTTACGTGTCGGAAAATTTTTTAGTTTGCCTTTCAAGGAAAAATTTCTTCTCCCAGAGATTTTTAAAGTGTTTTTCAATGGTATTTTGTATTTTTGTTTGTTTTATAACAAAACAAACTCAAAATAGTTTATACTGCAGGTAGTTTTTTTTTATTGTTGTAAGAAATAAAAGAGATTTAAATTTGTTTTTGATTTAAGGATATTTTCGACTGCAGGTAATTTTTTCTTTTAACTGCATTTTTGGTGATTTAAGAATGATCAATCTCAGCATGAGATTTTTAAGAATCTCCACTAATTATCTGCAGGTAGTTTTTTGTTTTGGGATATTTATTCTTCTAGTATAACAAAAGGATCTTTCTTTTTCTCTGTACATATCTCAGCATGACTTTGACGGGGGTGTATCATAAAACATCACTAATTGTTTGTTTTTCAAAGGATCGCACATATAAAAAACAAGTTGTTTCTTGTAGATATGTATGTCTAAAATTTTTTATATTTATTTATGAATTTTTTTATATTTCTTCAAGGATTTCTACTCTTTACGAGGGTTACTTGCTGGTTTTGTATGTGAGTCTTTGCACTAAGTTCTTAAGAATATACAAAATTTAGTCATATATATTTGCAATTCATGCGAATTATATTAGAAAGAATTGTAATGAATTATAAATACTCCATACATACAAAGGTGTAATCAGCTGGCATTGCCACGGCAGTTAATTTTATGCTGCTCTGGTCTCTTCTTTAAGAGAATTAGCATTCAAGCAATGAATGAATGAACACTCACAGAAAAGTTATAGCTGTTTATTTCTATTAACTGTTTACAGAGATAAAAAATTAGCTTTTAATTAATATTTTAATTGAATTGATGCAATTTTCTATGTTATCAAAAGAATTGAAATCAAAACAACATACATTTTTTTGAATTTTCATATGACAGTTGCTTATAAATAAAGTAATTTTTTTTTTGCATTTGTCCAAATGTAGTACACGATACTATTAAAAGGAAATTAGTTGATTTTTTGAATATTTTATTTAAATTTTTAATTAAAATACGCCTTTTTTAATTAAATAAATTCAAAATATTTTTAATTTAATTGTTAATACTAAAATTATTGTGATTATTTGAGAACTAATTAAATTTTTTAATTGGATCTTATGGGTCGATTATGGATAGGAACCAAACCTAAGTTGCGTAGTCAGCTGGTGAAAATTTAATTACGAAGGGCTACAGTTTCAGTTGCTATTTAAGGCCGTGCTTCACTATCCTACACAATCGTACGATTCATTCACAGGAAAATCTTGCAAAAATCTGACCGACTTTAAAAAATCGTTCCAAAATGGTGTTATAGGTGCCACACTATCATACAAATCTGATGCCAAAACATCTGGTTGACAATAAATACTCCTCTGATCGAATGGAAACTATCATTTTATGAAAATTTTCATAAAATTTTACAAATCGCACGACTTGCCAAAAAATCTGTCACACAGTTGCATTTTTAGTCCACACTACCATACGTTTTTAACACACATGTCATATTTTGCAAATCGCGCGACTGTGTAGGATAGTGCGGCACGGCCTTTAGTGCTTTTCTGACAATCATAAATTTTTAGTTGCCGGGTGCCAACGCCTCTGAACTTCGTTTTTTATCCATAATCGAGCCATTAGTTAATCTTAATTGATTATACTTTTTTTTCCACTTCAAAACATACATAATACGTTTCTCTGTGGAAGGGTAAAAAAGACAACTGGAGCAAATTTAAATAAAAAATTAAATTGTTAATAATTCTAGCGCTAGTGCGCGTTGTGGAGCCTTGCTTCAAATACTCCAGTGTTAAGTAGACGCAATAATTTTCTTCAGCTGAATGTGTTGCAGGACTTCTTCAGAACTTACATACATATATTCTTAATAAAATCCCTAATTAAATTTAATTAAAATAAAATATGGCCTCAAAATAAAAAAAATTAAAAATCGCCCAAAACGAAAAATTAAAAATGGCCCAACACTTTTACATTGAAAACAACAACAAATATTTTTGGGGCCATTTTTCCTATTTTTTGGCCATTTTTTATATTAATTTGGTGCCATTTTTTTATTTTTGTATAATCAAGTAGCTGTGTCCAGTGTGCTTCGCTGCCCAAACGTGTTGTAAAATAAAAGCATCACTTATAAGAATAAGGATAAATAATTGATTATTCTATCCTTTTTGTGAAATTTCATTACAACGTCAGAAAACACACTTTATTTAAGCATATTTTGCTGGAAGTTGTGTTTTGTTCTTAAAGTAACACAGGCCTAATTAAAAAAATGCTGTTCATTAGGTGTACAGCTATATTAATATGTTACTTTAGTGTGAGATGCCCGTTTCCCTCGTCCTACCGCTCCAACATTTTTCTGGAGGTTATGTTTTGTTCTTAAAGTAACACACGCTGAATTTTAAAAGATTCCGTGATTTAGTTGTACAGATATATTAATATTTTACTCGAATTTAAAAAAATTGTCTATTTTACTTTTCCGGTTATCAGTAATATGGTTCCGAAATTTCAAGACGATCGGTCGGTCTTACCGTTTGGCTTTCTATACGGTATAGACAAACAGAAAAACAAACATACGAGTACAAACTTAATTCATTTTTATATGTATAGAAGAAGCTAATGAATAATTGAAAAAAATATATTCCAATAAAATCTTTTTATCAAAAAGTAGATTTTAAAGAAAATTATTAGTAAACGGTGACGGAACATTTTTTGTAATAAAAGTCAATTATTTTAAAATTTGTGAATAATTTGCAGAAACGGAGCTGCTTATTACAGATTCCCTGAGGAGCCAGTCTTCGGCTGGGCTTAGAAATTTCTATACCGTGGTATTTCCCGACAGAACGATATTTATTAAAGATATTTTTCTACTAAATACCCAAATGGAAGAAAGGCAATCTTTACTAATTACCACCGTTTCGAGAAATACCATGGTAGAGAATATCCTTAAGACCGGCCGAACGCCGGCTATGCAGGAAAACCTGGGAAAGCAGTACCAATATTAATTTTTGGCTTAAGACCATTTTTAATATTTCAAATTGGGTCCATTATTTTGTAACTATTTTTCATTTTAGCTTTAAAGTTTTGTATTTTCATAAAATGCAAAATTACCCCAGTTGGGAAAATAAAAATGGAGCCAAAAATAGGAAAAATTGCTCAAACGTTCGTGTTGTAATCAATAAAAAAATTTTAAGCCGTTTTTCATTGGGAACATTTTTCATGGAGCAAATTTTTCTGGCAAATCAAGTGATACTCTTAATTTGTTTGGTTTTCGTTTTCACTTTCGTACAATTTTTATTTTATCGACACGCGATTTTATCTAAAATTAATGTTCTCGCTGTTTCAAAAATGTCTTGAAGTTATTTCAGTATTGAAACAATAAATATCTATCAGTTCAGGAATGCATATTTTGGAAACCAATTGATGTATCCACACCTCTTCACTATTCGGTTGGGAGTCCCCCTCGCACCAATAACTTTTTATATACACACAAACATACATACATATGTATATGCTTGTGTATATATTTGTATTTACTGTACTGTAAGATTTTGAACATTAATGTTTTTTTACGAAATCTCAGCATGGGTCCATTTCGATGTGTTAAAAATTCACCACTAATTAGTGTTTTTTAATAGGAGCTCAGATTTTCTAATAATGAAACTTCTTCGCTTTGTGAATTTTGTAACGATCATGGCAATTATTCGAAATAAGTAAATCATTTACAACAATTTCAAGACACTCGCTACGAGACAAGAAAAATGATTGCGATTTATATGAATATCCAGTTTTTCTTTAAAATAATGATCAAACATAATTCCTAAAAAGGATAATATGTTTGCTTTGACAATGTTGCATGTTCCAAAATGTTTGAGCAAAGTTTTCGGCGCCGTACAATATGCAAAATAACTTCTTAAGCTTAGATCCCACTATCGGCACAATGTACCGATTTTCTTCGGCTCACTGCAATAAAGTCATAAGTACTAAACCAAAATTGCATTATTACTCAATTAATTCTGGAATAAGTCTATACGGCTTTATTACCAATGCAGTGTGGTGCAATTATGTCCTTATATTTCAATTAGTTGACAAATAAGGAAAATTTAGCTTATTACTTATAACTTTATTTCAGTGAGCCGACGAAAATCGGTACATTGTGCAGATAGTGGGATCTAAGCTTAACACTAAAATAGTGGAAGTTCGCAAATACTAGTGTTGTGTACATGTTGTTATGTTGCCCGCATACGTTAAATTAATTAACGCTTCATAGTTTCTTATCAATAATTTCATCTGCAATTCATTTTTTGTAATGAACAGTTTTCTTTTTGTCAGTTACTGTATTTTAAAATTGCGTAACGGAAATTATGAAGCAACATTACACTACAAAACTACTGTGCGTGTGTGTAAAATAATAAATTTGTCGCCAATTATGAGTTTATTGATTAACCCATTGTTTGACTTTCATACATATACGTATGTATACCGTAATATTTTCTTAAGTGAAAATCAAAACAAAGTTTTCATTCATTCATTTATTCTGTTTTCTTGGTAGAAATAAACAAATTAACAAAAAAAAAAAAAAAAGTTTCCAAAATATGTTGTCTAGTGGCCCCCAAATTTGAATATTTTTCTGTGTGTGTATGTTTTTTTTTTGCTGTTGTTTAAACTTTTAACGTATTTTATTTGTTTAAATTAATTTTGTTTGTTGTGTATCTCTCTCGTTTCTGGGTTTTTATTATTGTTATTTACATATTTATATTTTTATTATTGCTGGCAATAAATAAATATTATTAGCATAAAAGCTATAAATTTTAGATTTGTTTAGATAATGTCATTTAAAAATCATGTTTTTTATCAGGTTCTCAGAATAAGCCACTAGTGGTGAGTCAATAGTTTGCTGGCTATTTGTTACACAAGTGAAGTACGAGTATGTAAAGAAAGTGTTTGGTGTGGTGTGTGTGTGAGTTAAAAGGGATTTTTCTACATGTGAATCAATAGAGATATAGAAATGAATTGCCCCACATACTTGTAAATACATACGAGCATATTTATGTTTTTTTCTGGAGAATTGTAAATATATATTTAAATATTCGAAGAATATTGGATGTCTATGGAATAGAAAAAGGCAAATGGTATAAGACGTATCGAATACAAATTATAAAACAAACTAACAATATTGTTGTCGTTAATTAAGGGGTGTTCACATGTTACGCAGCCCTATTTTCGGAGATATTATACGTCCACCGTTCTCCCCAATTGGCGTAACGATTTTTGCAAAATTTTCAGTACAAAACTTTCGCTATGTAAAAAATCTTTAACCGCCCCCTGCCCCTCCCTTTATTCATTCCTGGATGACTACGTAATATGCGAAACTTTAGTTTTTTTTTGTCGTAAATTAAGTACGGAAACTCGTTATTTACACGCCGGTTTTTTTGTTGCAAATTTGATCAATTTATCTGAAAAAAAAAATTCAATGGAGACATTTGAAAGAGTTCAATTTCGTGACAGTTCAAGTCACAATGATGACGAAGGAGGCTACTATTCCTACCGCACTCTTCAAAACCAAAAATATAAAAAAAATCAGAATTTGAGCTACTCGTGTATATAGAAACAGAGATTTACTAACTTATCCACTTCGAATAACGCAAACCTAACATCTTCCGAAATAGTGTTGCTAAGACCATTTAAGGATCATACTCGAGTGAATCTTGAGCATTTTTTAAACCTAATTTGATGTGAGGAAATCTTATACATACAGTACAGGGAAATATTTAATAAAAACTTGTCCATTTTGTTGCTCATTTGCCATTTAATGTTGTTGTTTCGAAGATGTTGAAGGATCTTTTATTTACATTTATTATATGTAAACGGTAGTTCTTTTTTCGAAGTCATGTGTATAATAATGAAGACGTGTTGTGCTCTAGTCTGTGAGATCTGCAATAGTACCAACGGAATCTATGAACACCACAAGCCCCCCTACTGTATGTAGTAGGTTCTTTTCCAGTTTAGCCTCTAGAAGCAAATGTTAATCTTAAGGGCTATTCACATATTATGTAACGATATTTTCGTAGACTTTATATCTTCCTCCTCCAACCACTTCAACGATTTTTATTTTCAGTATAAAATTTCCGCTCCGTCAGAAAACGTTAACACCCCTCCCCCTACTGTGAATAACCCTTTATGACACCAAATATGACATACCATTACATGAAAGATACCAGAGTGATTAGTCATTTTTATAACCTGCAAACCATTGTGGTCTCTGCTCCTAAAGCTTTATTAAGCTAGAGTCAAAAATCATTAAGCTTTTGACTTATTATATTAGATATTCAATTGCTAAATTACATATTCCGACCTATTGAAAAACCCAGTACCTAATTACTAGGAGTGAATTCCGCTTAAGGTTTTGTTTTGTTTTGTGATGAATGTAATGTATGTAGTTTATTCGTTTTAGTGAGAGAAAATATCACCTTTTGCCCCTCCCCTAAATCCGAGTTAGTTACTGTTGCTACTTATAGCCTCAACCAATCTAAGCAAAATGGTATCGTGTCCAGTCATACTTCTCTTCAGTCACTTTCAACTGTTTTATTTGACACACTTTCTGTACATACGAGTTTAGTGCCTTCATAACCTTGACACATTTTCTTGGTGATCTAAATATCTGCAGACTGTTAACATAAATTTATTTAGCTGCAACAACATATTTTATCTCTGATAGATTATTTTAGGAATTTAAGAAGAAAATAAAACATAAAATAAAATATATTGTTAACTGTGCTTGTATGTATGTCTGTATGATAGTTCTTTATGGGTTTATTCAAACATATAGACCTAAACTGGACTTTCTCGATTTACAAAGAAAAAAGTCTACAAAGCTATAGAAATATTTTATACAATTGAGTACCTTAAATGAACACAACTAAAGAATGTGTCAGAGTCTTAATAGAATGAAATCTTTAAAAGGGAGTCACTTTACTCCGTATGAGTTTCATTCAGGACCCAAATCAATATATCCGTGAACGTTCAACTCGTCACGTAATTTCCCATCTAATTATACAGTTGTTACGTGACGAGTCCTACGTTCACGGATCTAACGATTTGAGCCCAGGTCATTGTTTTTTATACGTGAAGTGAAGTATTCCTGAATATATTGAATTTCAGAGTTTTTATTGAGATAAATTCAACACTAGATGGCACTTGATAGAAATATTAACTACTGTAAGATTTTTTGTGAAAAATTTTCAAATTATACTTCCACTTTGTTTCACTGCAAGAATCAATAGTTTTCCTGTCTTCTTTAGGCAATTAAGGTAATTGGATTTTTTTGTTATTTGCAAGCTTAAGACTTTAAGACCACAAAGTGGTGAGTATGAATGTTTTTAAGAAGAAAAGCTAACAAAGAAAGAAGAAGGGAGTACTCAAGAGAATGCCAACACAGTGATGGTGATTTGATGGTGTTGTATGGCTAAAGGTAAATTTGTGGTGGTGCTGGATATGGCAGTGCAATGCATGTGTTTCTTTCTCCGTTTGTTTCTTTTTTTAAATTAATTAGCAAACTAACAAGCTACAACAACAACTACAACAACAGCAGCAACAGCAAGACAAACCATTCATACATTCAAAATGACGATAACAAAAAACCAGCACTAATGAAAGAAAACAGACAATATTTTTTTTTTTCTTTTCATTATTTAAAATTGAAAAGGGTTAAAAGGCAGGCAATTAGTTGTCATTTTCAATAGGCGCACAGTTTCTGGGAGCTAGAAAATTTTACAGGAATTTTTTTTTATTTTTATTTTTTTTTATTTCACAAAAACGTATAAGAGAAACAAATTAAGAATATTAGAGGAGAGCTTGTTGTTGCTGTTGGTTCATTCATTAAACTGGTAACAACAATCAGCTGCAATTTAACTGAAATGAAAAACAAAACAATAAGAATATGTGGCCATACATTCTACATACATAGAACGGGTACGAGCGACGGGCTCATGTTCCACCTCTAACTGATGCCAAACTCAGTCTGTATGAGTGTACAAAAGGTATGAAATCATTTCATACATACGTACGACGAGAACGAAAAAAAAAAACAGAGCAAACAAAAGCCTAACTAATGAACATATTCATCAACACGTTCCTAGCTTAAGGACGTTGGCTACTTCTCACTCTCCATTCTGTATTAAAGTTTCAGCTAACAAATGGCCCACCGACCCAACTAACGAACTCACCAACACACGAAATTTTAGAGTTCAAATCTGCAGCCAACTTCATTCCATATACGAAAAAACCCAAAACAGGCCGGCAATATTTTGTACTAAATGAAAACTTTTATTGCATAGATTTTCCAACTCTTTTGTATGGGTATATACGTATACATATGTGTGTGTGTGGGTTTGTGTATACTTTAGATGTTGCAATGGCAACAAGCCAAGCCACCAGATGTACATAGATTGTAATGATTATGATGAAAAGCCTTAATTAACACTTTAACAAGCAATTAAAATTCATTTATAATAAAGCAAACAAACTTTTGAAACACACATACATATATATACTCGTACACTACAACTTTTGTATAGATATTATTCATTCAACATGTTGTAGATTTAAAATAAACAATTTTTAATTGGCTTTAACGGCAGCAACAGCAGCAACAGCAACTAGCAGGAGCAGCAGCAACCAGCAGCAACAGCAACAGCAAAACAAAAGGAAAAGAAAACTGAAACTGAATATTTTGTAATTTTGCATTTAATTAAGGTAGATTTTAAATAAGAGCTCAGCATATTAGAGAAAGTATATTTATTTACATTTCAATATTCATTATATGTTGAACTAAATTGTTGAAACTTGAGAAAACATACGAGTAAAATTTATATGAAAAAAATAAAAGGATAATTAAAGCAATTTTTACCAGGATAACAGCTGTTCTATGCCACTAATTAATTACACGATGAAGAACAATGCAAGAATGAAAAAAAAAACACCGATACAATCATTTTTAATGACATGTGGTGATCACAAAAGAAATTAGAGCAAGAAATTTCCTTAATAACAAAGAAACCTTAATTGCTGTTCACATATATAGCTTAACGTGATACTCGTTATCTAAGACAACCCTCCCACCTACCCATCCTTTTCATATCACTAGTTAAGAGAATATTCATACTGAACAGGAAGTACTTTAACATCATTCATTGTCATTCTGCCTATGTCCTTACAGCGGGCCCCTGCCGCTCCTCTTATAGGCCCAGAGCCCTTTTCTGGCGTAAGTTGGTGGACTGTAACTACTCTTATTAGAGAGAACGACATGTCGACCGCTAAGAAATTTTAGGTGATTTCTCCCGGTGTAAGGCAGGCCAAATCATTGTTACAGCCATTTTCATACAGTGGCATCCTGAATTTCAGCAGGAACGACTTACGGCTAGTTACGGGTTTCTTCTCCGGTCATTATGGACTGAACTACCATCTTTGGAAAAGTAACCTAGTTCGATCACCCTTGTGCCGTTTATTAATGGAAGAGGATGAGACAACAGCACACATTCTCCGTGAATGTATAGTTTTATGTAATAATAGAAGGCGTGTTTTTTTCTGAATTTGTGCGTTCGGATGATATTAGGCGGGCTCTGTGCTGACTTTCATAAGGAGAGTCATTCAGAGCTTGGTTTAATTTAGAGATCCATGGCACAAAAGATCCAATAGGTGTCGCAGTGCCGGTCCTTGGATCAGATCTATCCACTTATCTATCTATCTACATATGTCCTTACAGCGGATATGGACAATGAACCTAGTAATTCTGGTAAAAAAAAAAAGCCGAAACTACCATAAAGATCAAAGCCCGTTATTAATTATCAATCAGAATTTTGCAAGGCCACATTTCTGTGCGATCATACTGTAAGAGTATATTTCTAAACCGCAAAATAGTTGACGGAATTACGCGATAATCAATATTTCGGGGGCACATTTTTTGCCCATTTTCAATGAGAGTCATGACACATCAATCCAAAACCCAAGCATCCAAGTCTTTAAGTAGCTTCCGCAAACCGATTTCACATACAGACAGACGGGCGGATGGATATGTCTTATTAAACTTCCCTATCTATAAGGATCTAGAAAATATATATATATATATAACCGTATCATTTTTTGTTTATCATACGAGACGAATTGATAACCTTCTTCTTTTGTTAAGTCGGTTAAAAAAATGTTAAAAATATCAAATTTAGAATATAACGGAATCAATCCATATGTGTGCATGGATTTCCTATTTAAATTCCGAATGGTTCGTTATAACTAGACTTCACTGTATTTCTTACATGAGTAATACGTGTATATGATGAATATTTGTTTGTGTATTTCCATGAAATAAAACTCATTAATTAATTTACAATAAGCTCTTACACGAACAAAAAGTTTGATTGTGTTTCAATAAAATAAACATTTACATTTTAAATTTTAATTGGATTTTAATTTTAATTGCTTTTAGCTGTTTCAGTTTTGTGTGTGTGTTGATGAGCTTAGGGACGACAAGGCAAGGTTTAGTAGTGTTGAGAGGAGAACCAAGACGCATGAGTTTTATGAATAAATTGCAATGTCTGTACAATTGAAAACCCAAGAACTTCTCATTAATATTAAGTACTAATTGTTTATTTAGAACCCATCCACTTAAAAGTTTTCTACCGCAAATTGTGAAAATAGAAGAAGAAGAAAAAAATATACTCGTATATGTATAATATTTTTAATTTGAAAATGTTGTATGTAGTGCAAGTAGCGAGAGCATGCGGCCGTTTGCCATTTTAAATATTAAACTTGTAGCAGACACTCAAACTAATTAATGGAAAAGAGAAAGAGGATGTGGTTGGCTGGTGGTATTCAACGAACAAATTGGAGCAATTAGTCGCAATTTTCAATAGGAAATCAGAAAAGTGCAGAAAGGATTTAAAGTTCAGTGTAAAATAGCAGACGATAACAATTGACGGTCGGTCTGTCGGTCGGTCGGCAGCTGACTAACTGCCTAAATGTTATAACTGTTCTGGGTTAAAAGGGAAAAATTATATATGAAACAAAGAGATATCTCGTTGTGTGGTTGATGGCTTTCTTAGCAGAGCAGAGCTGAGCAGAAACCAACAATTTTTATTGATGTTTAATGCAGCAATTAAATATTTAATGAATACTAATTAAATGTACAAAACAAAGAAGAAAGTGAGCTGAGGCGAAAATAAGTGCTGAGAGCTAAAGGTTACGTATGTACTCGTAACGTCATGCAACAGCCGTATGTAGGTAGCAGTTATACACAAACGCATGTTTGCGACACAAAAACGTTTTGCTTTGGACTCAAAGTAAATAATCTCTCTCTATGTGTATATGGTGCTTCGTTTCAGTTAATGATAATGGCCACAACCTTGAGCGAGCGTTAAGCGAACAGAGTCATTATAGATAAGCAAAGCTAACAAATCTATTTAGATTAAATTGAAAATAAAAAAAATTAAAATACTTGTAAAACTTCGGCTGTCAGCTTACTTGTTGTATGCTTTCGAATATATTCTGGTTGCCTGTTGAAATCTGAGTAATTTGACATAAAAAGTCATTAATCGTGAAAGCTAACTTACGAATTACGATTAAATTGCAAATAAGAAATAAATTGGAAATTCTAATATTAACTCTTTCCAAAGCTTATTGCATATTATGAGTATACGACAGCAGTTTGATAATTGTTTAACCATTTTATATTTTTACTGGTCAAGTTAACTGTTGTTTATTGTTGTTAGTCTTGTGTCGAATTTTATGGACGCAGCTTCTATTAGTTGGCTTGTGATAGCCGTTGTAAATAGTTAAGTTAATACGACTACTTAACACCAGAGGCACTGCAATTCTGGTCCAAAATATTAACATGCGCAATATCAGAGCTGTAAAAGAGTTAGGCCTTCTACACTTTCAACATCTATCTTCTCTACCATATTCTTTGCTATCCAGTGTCATCCCCTGAGTGCTGCTCCTAAAACAATTATTTTTTACGTAAAACTATCATCACTAAAACCAAACAAATGCTTAAGAGTTTCACTTAAATTGTTTGTGATCGTCGGAGCACAAATGACGCCAAGCATTCAGCGGTCGGTCAAAAGAGGTCGCCACGTCGGAAATATTCGATAAAGTTCAAGACTCGATAACAAAGAGCAATTAAAGCATTGAAGTTCTTGCGGTGAACGTTAGGAGAGTCTGTCGAGCAAAAGGACTGTGGGTACAGTTTTTTTGAATTAGTACCAGCACTCAGGGGTGACCACTACGTATGCAGTGCATTGTGCTTGAACTAGAAAAATAGGTTGTGGGAAGGAGAGGATAAAGGGAATAGTGTTTGTGGACATTCGATAATACACTGAGGGTCACAGGAAAGACCTCTGCGGTGAGTCTATTCCACAAACGAACAGTTCGGCTTAAGAACAAGTTCTCTCGTAAAGTGTAGTGCGGTTCACTGGCATATCGACCACAAAGAAATGTGTTCTTACTGAAAAGCGTGTTGTAAGCGAAAAGTGACGGGATTCGGAAACAAGTTCTCTAAAGAAAGAAACACACCCAACATTGCGTCAATGCGCCACTGAGAGTTGGCTACCCTACTGTCAGCGATAAGCTTCTTCGCCCTATACTGCACGCAATCGAGTAACTTCAAAATAGATTTTTAAGCACCGGCCCTTACATGAGAGTTGTATTCCATTTTCGGTCGGATAAGGGTGGTATAAAGTAGTGAGGTATGTTCTACACCGCATTAAAAAACCAGAGACACTTAAATGCTTCTTTTGAGACATAAAAAATATGATTATTCCATCGAACATCATAATGAATTTTAATACCAAGAAGACCAAGAGTTTCTGATTCCTCAATATTTATACACTCTATAACTATAGATGGAGTAGTACGTCCGGTCATACGTCTGTGCGTAAGCATAGCATATTGGGACGTGCGTGCCCATTAGCATGGCCCCAATTTTATTGCTCCATTACGACATTCATTGTGTACAATTGTATACAATTGTGTTGTCACTATAGATAAAATCCACAAAGATTTCTAAGAACTGTTGCCAAATTCATAATAATCTCGAGATTTATCACCTTGCGACTATTTCCTGTTTCCAAATTTATAGATATTATTTGGGGATTGAAGTAAAACGCATGTTTTGAACATATCAAGGAATAATATTATTATTATTGTGGAAAGAATGAATTAAAGAATTAGAAATATGTTGGACTAACTTTAACAACCTTAGTCTTCTTTGTCCAGAACAAAAAGCGTGAGAATTATTTTAAGGCAAAATTCATCAAGAGCTCAGAACAGTTTATAAAATAATGAACTCTAATATTTACTTGCTTGGCTTTAATATTAAGCCTGAGCATATGTTGCATGTATGGTTGTATGCAAAAAAATTCCTTTAAATTGTAATTTAAAACCAAGATCATGAAAGATCATCTTCTTAACACAGCAAAGCAAAACGTGAGAACTTTTAAAATATATAAATACTAGATGAACCGGCAAACGTTGTTTTGCCAAAATATTCTAGTACATATTTTGGGTGTTGTATAAAAAATAGCGAATGTATTGTAAGTGTGTGACGATGACCGCCGATGAAAAACATACCAAACAATAATTTTGTTCTGTTTGAAATACGAACGATGACGATTCTCCTGCATGAGGCGGACGTAGCACCATCTGTCATTCAACAACAAAAATAATTATGAGACGGAAATAGCGCCATCTGTTGTGTTAATAGTTTAGTCCCCTGGCGGTTTAAAATAAACTTTAAAACCTAATCTCATACCTACCAAATATACATTAAAATCGGTCGAGCCGTTTCGGAGGAGTTAGATAACAAACATCGTGACACGAGAATTTTATATATTAGAAGAAGATATACTTGAGTTAATAACAATAAGAGCTCAGAAAAACAAAGACAGTATTTGAATGCAGATATGCAGCTACCAAAATTGCTTATACATACATGAATTGGATTTAAGTAAGCATACACACATGATTACAGTAAACATGATATATTTGTCGTAACCATACACATCTGGGTTACTTCAAAAAGAACATTTTTTACTTGAAAGGCTTCATTTTACAACAAATGTTAATGTTAATACATTTTTGCTAAAATATTTCATCGCATCCTTGCAAAGGATAAAACCAATCTCATGATAAAAAAACTTCTGCTGCTTTAGTGGTTTCATATAATATGCAAAAAATGTATGTGAGAAATTTTCATAGTCCATGCAGCAGTTGTCTGAGACAAGAAAAAGAAGCCGTGAGAAAATTTATAACAGACATATAAAGTTCATCTGTGATTACAACAGGATAACAGAAATTTTGTCAAGTTTAAATTTAAATTTAAGGAATATGGTTTTAACATTACGCAGAAACAAAAAAAAAATAAGAAGAGAAAACTGTAACAGAAAAAAATTACTATTAATGAACTCGAGGAACAGGGGTATAAAACACTTCAAAGAATTGTTGAATAAATTGTTGAATTGCAAAATCATTTGATAATGATTTTTTTTTATTTTAACAAAAATTTGTGTGCAACATATCAGTGCAGTGCGAACATGCAGTCTGACAAAATTAATGAAAAATTAGCATGAGAATAGTTGTTCACCTTAAAAAGGCGTTCTAGAGGTTTTTGAAGTCAAGTTGTTCTAGAACATGAAAAGTTCTGCCAAAACATGAAAAGTTGTGCCACATCATGACAAGTTTTTTTTTTTTTTTTTTTTTTATTTGCAGCAAATATGACTTTAATTATGGCTTGGATTATACCATGTCAACAAAATATCTTACAGGTAAGTAAAATGACAGCTGGAAATAATCATCAAAGCAAAATATTGATACAAATTTTATTTTTTTTTTATTTTTTTGCTTCATTTGTTTTCTTTACAAATGATCAGGTTACTGATTTTTTAAGAGTTAGAAATAACTTGCACTGGAATTATACGAAAAAACAAAAAACTATTCCTATAAAAAACAAAACTCCTAATATCTCCATACAATTATTTGCCAAAAGAAATTCCAAATATTGTTGAAAAAAAGAAACCGCTTAAGGACTCATAAAAAAACGAATGTTTATTAATGTCATTAGGAGTGCAGAATAAAATGCACAAAATAAAGAAATTTTTTGGAGCAAAGAAACCAAACATGTTGTTGAAAAGTAATTTAAAACCAATTAATTTTTTTTTTTTTTTTTTGGCAACTGCTAAAAATATTCCAAACATCCTTTGCAGCTGATTGTGTTGGCTGAGGCGGTATTATTATGACACTGATTCAGTTTTTTTTTTTTTTGTTACGTCTGTTGTTTTTAGTTATTTTTTGCGAGGTA
Source organism: Lypha dubia (assembly GCA_947311025.1). Lineage (NCBI taxonomy): Eukaryota > Metazoa > Arthropoda > Insecta > Diptera > Tachinidae > Lypha > Lypha dubia. Next base: position 12,393,077 of record OX371264.1, read on the forward strand.
ATTCTTTATAAGGATTTTATGGAGTTGCTTGTTACAGAGTTTTACTCGCATGTTGGCCTGTTATTAAGAAATGCAAATATGGTAGGATTGTTGTCCACCTTTAATACGCTTCAACAGGAGAAAAATTCATAAAAAATATTCAAAATTGTTTATTCTTTCTTATATGTGTACGCACGTGACATGTGATCGAAATTACAATAAAAAATTGATAGAAAATTTCTACTTTTCAATAAAAGCCACCACCAAAAATATATATATCAATCTTTTACGTAAGTGAAGCAAACAATACTTCCGCTTATTAAGCTTTTATAAATTCTTTCTCTTGCAATAAAAGTTATCTACCCGTAGAAAAACAGCCAACTCAAAGGGACCACAAACAAATGACACTTCAAAAACTTTGTTCATCTGTTGGTTATTTCATTGAAATGAAACAAAAATAAAAGAAATTTTATAACGTGAGAAAATCTGTCATTAAAACATGTTGTTCTTATGAAATTAAACAGGCATTCATATTTATTAAACAGTTTATTATCAGAATCCTTGTGTTTAATAAAAACTATTTTTTTTATAAATCTTTTTAAAAGTCCTTAATGAAAAGTAACTCGAAGCCTGTTACTTTAGTTATAAAAATAGCACGTGTTAAAAATTCTGCTTTTATAACTAAACTTGTTGGCATGAAGGACTAAAGAAATAATAAGTATCCATTTTTTTTTATAGAAATAACATGTGAACAAACTTGTGGTCATATAATTTACTCATGTTTTTCATTTATGACTTTCATAAAAACAAAAACCACCCTTAAAAATCCAGTAATAATCTTCATGTATACATAAATTGCAAAATATTCAATTAACCCTTTAAGGAAAAAAAAAATAATTATGAAGATTGCCTTCAATTAAAAAGAAGTTAGGAATATAAAATTGAAATTTGATAGTGAACGAATTTTTAAAATGAAAAGCAAACTATTTTAAGTTAAATCTTATGCTTTATAACATACAACAAGTACATAAATAGCCTTATAGGGTTAAATGTTTTAATTTTTAAAGGTCATTTACGGAATATTGTACAACAGTCTTTAATTTCTGTTCACCTTTTACAATTTAAGTAACTTACGTGACAAATTTCACACCATTTTGAAGTATTTATCCTTTTTTTTGTATTTAAATGATCGTAAAGTGCAGTTTATTTTATGAAGGATAATGGACAAGAAAAGCCAAAAACACTCTCTAAATATCATCAGCTGCTTGTAAAATATAACGAAAGTATGAAAAAAATGAACTGAGAAGGAACTCTAGATCTTAATTTTCGTTGTTTAGCAGTTTGAAAAATATAAAAGTGTATTTGAGAAACCTTTGTATGAGTTTTGTATTTTTGTAAAATTATCATAAGACCCTACTATTATTTTTGAGTTCCTGGTTATAAGAGTAAAGTGCACTGACAAGGGACTCTCGATATTATTTTCCTTTTTTCTGTAGTTTAATACGAATGTATTATAAAGTGAACTGAGAAATTGGATCTTATTTTTCGTTGTTTCGCAGTTTGGAAAATTTAAAAGTGTATTTGATACACATTGTATAGAGTTTTGTATTGTTGTAAAATTATCATAAGACCCTGCTATTATTTTTGAGTTCCAAATAGAAGGAATACATGAATCCAGAACACTGACAAATTTCACACCATTTTGAAGAATTTATCCTTTTTTCTTTTTATTAAAATGGATCGTAAAGTGCAGGATATTTTATGAAGGATTTTATGATGGATTTACATAGACAAAAACCCTCTCTAAACATCATCAGCTCCTTGTAAAATAAATGCAACGTATCTAAAAGTGTATTTAAAAAACCATTGTTTTTGTATTTTTGTAAAATTATTATACGATCCTGCTATTATTTGTGAGTTCCTGGTTATAAGAGTAGAGTGCACTGACAAGGGACTCTCGATCTTATTTTCCTTTTTTCCGTAGTTTTCTACGACCGTATTAATAAACTGAACTAAAAAGGAACTCTTGATTATATTATTCGTTGTTTCGCAGTTTGGAAAATTTAAAAGTGTATTTGAAACACATTGTATAGAGTTTTGTATTGTTGTAAAATTATCATAAGACCCTGCTATTATTTTTGAGTTCCAAATAGAAAGAATACATGAATCCAGAACACTGACAAATTTCACACCATTTTGAAGTATTTATCCTTTTTTTTTGTATTATAATGATCGTAAAGTGCAGGATATTTTATGAAGGATAATGGATTTAGTTAGCCAAAAACACTTTCTAAATATCATCAGCTCCTTGTAAAATATAATTAACATACGTGACAAACTTTATTTATTTGCGGAGAATATTTGTATGTTTGTATTCTTTACTTATCCTTTTTTCTTCTTTCTGTTATAATAATTTTTAACTGCCAGCTGTCAGTTTGCAATTAAATGTGGCTTATAAAGACTAAAGAGAAACTACGGTTTCAAGTGATGTTTATTAGCTAAAATGTAATTACTTTGTTTCTGTGAATTTGTTTAAGAGTCTTTAAGAAATATACTGCCGAAAACAAATTTAAAAATTTCAACAGATGTTTGTATTTTATATTCACTCTTCTTTAGGTCAAAGAAATGGAACAGACCATCATTTGCACATTTTAAGATCCTGGTAGTTTGTAAAAGAGAGACACGACAACATGACACAATGACAATCAAACAAACATTCTTAACAACTGTAGGGGTTGATTTTTCTTTTACATTTATTTACTTTACGTGAGAATTTCAATTTAGTAATCACGTGATCTTTAAATATGTATAACATAAGCAGTTTTTACCTGCAAAATGATCTCATTTAAACTTACTAAAATTTATGTGCTCTTGGTTGAAAAATATTTAAAGCACGTGACAAATTTTCCAGAAATATACAGGGAACAAATTAATTATGGCAACATGTATAAGGGACATGTTGACAATAACAAAAGAAAAAAACAATCAATCGAGGCACAAGAAGATTAAATTTCCTTTAAAACATTTAACGGAAAGGCTATTGGTATTTTTTTACTCTACTACATACAAATTTTTGCCGAAACTTTTTCACATGTAACTTAAGTTTGTTTTCGTTATAATTCTCATATATCCAACAAAAGTATACTTGTGTGAAGTTTTAAGGTTAGAAAATATTTTTAGTTTTTTTGTAATAATGAAGCTGAAAATTAATGACACAAGACAAGAGCCTTCACAGAGGTCTTAACGTTATTTTTAAACTGTATAAGAAATGTGCGCTAAACTTTCTAATTTTATGTCAGATTGTTCTTCTACGATATTACTAGAGATCATAAAAACATATCAGAAAATTCCAAAATATTTCCTAATGTTTTTATTATACAATTTTTTGGATTTTATTCTATCTTGGCAATTTGATGTTTCGGATTTTTCATCAGATATTTGGGAAATGTTTTCTCAGCAAAGGATATGATCGTTCTTCTCAAGCATATTCTTTAGGTTTCAACGAAACCCAAGACACCTGACTTCTGATTAAATGCGTTACTAAACCAAAAATACGTGCTCCATTCAGCAGGCGCAGACTGATATAATAAACATTTTGCATTGGATATGTAACAGACAGCAATATTTTTTGACCAATTTCGTTAACGACCTCGACAACTACACCAAAAATGTTAGGTGCATATGTAAATACACATACATATAAGTATACATACATACCCTACAAGAAATTTCAGATGGAAACTAACACACACAAAACTTATTTACTAACCCTCTTGCAGGTATGACTATGTTTACATCAGATCGATTAGTAAAATACTGTGGAGTGAGCAGAGTTCAGATATATGTTTTACTATAGTTCACGAAATCCACAAGTATGAAAGAGAAACAAAATCACACGTACACGAATGTTTACATCAGTTTTTTCATATTGCCCTTAATAAAATGATAGAGAATGCTGATGGGTATACCCACCAATAATGCCCATCAGATGATGCATCAAATGACCGTCATTGTTCTTGTAGGGTATGTATGTTTGTGCATAATCGTATTTCATAAAACATTGTACAGATTTTTTGTAAAATTATCGTAAGACCCTGCTATTATTTTTGAGTTCCTGGTTATAAATAGTAAGACCGCTTGAGTAAAGTGCACTGATAAGGGACTCTCGATCTTATTTTGCATTTTCCGCAGTTTAATTCTACCGTATGAATAAAGTGATCTGAGAAGGGACTCTTGATCATTATTTCCTACTTCTTGCAGTTTAATACGACCGTATGAATAAAGTGAACTGAAAAGGGACTCTCGATCTTATTTTTTGTTATATCGCAGTTTGGAAAAACTAAAAGTGTATTTGAAAAGTCATTGTAGAGAGTTTTGTATTGTTGTAAAATTATCATAAGACTCTGCTATTATTTTTGAGTTCCTGGTTATAAATAGTAAGACCGCTTGAGTAAAGTGCACTGATAAGGGACTCTCGATCTTATTTTGCATTTTCCGCAGTTTAATTCTACCGTATGAATAGTGATCTGAGAAGGGACCCTTGATCATTATTTCCTACTTCTTGCAGTTTAATACGACCGTATGAATAAAGTGAACTGAAAAGGAACTCTCGATCTTATTTTTTGTTATATCGCAGTTTGGAAAAACTAAAAGTGTATTTGAAAAGTCATTGTAGAGAGTTTTGTATTGTTGTAAAATTATCATAAGACTCTGCTATTATTTTTGAGTTCCTGGTTATAAATAGTAAGACCGCTTGAATAAAGTGCACTGATAAGGGACTCTCGATCTTATTTTGCATTTTCCGCAGTTTAATTCTACCGTATGAATAAAGTGATCTGAGAAGGGATCATTATTTCCTACTTCTTGCAGTTTAATACGACCGTATGAATAAAGTGAACTGAAAAGGGACTCTCGATCTTATTTTTAGTTATTTCGCAGTTTGGAAAAACTAAAAGTGTATTTGAAAAGTCATTGTAGAGAGTTTTGTATTGTTGTAAAATTATCATAAGACCCTGCTATTATTTTTGAGTTCCTGGTTATAAATAGTAAGACCGCTTGAAGAAAATGCACTGATAAGGCACTCTCGATCATATTTTTCGTTGTTTCGCAATTTGGAAAACCTAAAAGTATATTATAAAAACCATTGTATAGAGTTTTTTATTTTTGTAAAGTTATGTTTTCTAATGTTTTTTTCCCTGTTATTATTCAATTTATTATCTACACACCATTTGTTCTATCCAGCACTTCATTACTTCAAACATCAACATGATTTTGCCCAAAACGTGACCTAAATATTTAAATACCAACATCAGCTACAACAATAAACTACAAAGAAAATCATCAAAACCACCCTAGAAAAAATTTCACACCAATTCGTTAAAATGTTTGATAGGTAAGTACAGGTACATACATACATATGTTTGTGCATAATCGTATTTGATAAAACATTGTATAGATTTTTTGTAAAATTATCGTAAGACCCTGCTATTATTTTTGAGATCATGGTTATAAATAGTAAGAGCGCATGATAAAAGTGCAGATAAGCGACTCTCGATCTTATTTTCCTTTCTACCGTAGTTTAATACGAACGTGAACTGAAAAGAAACTCTCGGTATTATTTTTCGTTGTTTCCCACTTTATAAAAATTTAAAAGTGTGTTTGAAAAACCATCTTATGAGTTTTTTTTTTTCTGAAAAATTGTCGTAAGACCCTGCTAATTTTTTGAGATCCTGGTTATAAGAGTAAAGCGCACTGACAAGGGACTCTCGATCTTATTTTCCTTTTCTCCGTAGTTTAATACGACCGTATTAATAAATTGAACTGACAAGGGACTCTCGATCATATTTTTAGAACCTTCAGCTCTATGTATACGTATGTATGTGTGTAAGAATTAAAATCTCCAAACTTTAAGTGAGCGGCAAAAGGAACTTAAAATATGTTTAAGGTTTAAAAATTATTGCGAAAATAAAAGTGATCTTGTATTAAAATTACGGCTTACACAAATTCTGAACTACTGGCAACATTTCTTTTTTTCATTTTATGTATGTATGTACATGTAAATTCATTTTACACACAAACATGTTTCATAGTTAGATACTGTTTGTTCTTAAATTTCCAGACCAACACTTTAATTTTTAATTTTTTTTTTTGCTTTCTAATGTTATTCCCTTTTCTTATTAATTTTAAACACAGCATTTATTTCATCAACCACTTCATTACTTCAAGCATCAACATGATTTTGCCCAAAACGTGGCCTGAATATTTACAAGCCAACGTGAACGATAATAAACAACAAAGAAATTCATCAAAACCACCCCGGAAAAAATTCTTACACACTTTTTTTCTTTCAAAGGAAATTACATTTGACAAGTAAATATTATGAAGATTATTATCTTTGCAAACAACCCTCTAGATGTATTTGAAGAAAACAAAGAAGAATTTTGTTCCTCAAGAAATAAGCAAAGATTTTTGGAAACATCTTGTTGCTTTCGAATAATGCTCAACTCCTAGTCAAACCAAGACATGTTTGAAATTTAAACCTTTTTTTCGTGTGTACCCTCTACGTACAAGGAAAGGAATTCTTTTAAAAATAATTTATTTATTTTGCTTCAATGCTACTACAAGATGTTCAAAAACGTCTTGTTACTTTCTGCTTTTAGCTGAAGACCTAATGAAGCCAAGAATTTGTAGTTTTGTTGCAAATACCTTTTCTCCTTCTTCGTGATCACAATCACAAACATGCAATCATAACAATACGAACGTGTTTCAAAGGATCTTGCTTGATCTTCTTTCAACAGTTCACCAGAAGAAAACAAAAAATATACAAAAAACTACAAACAATTTTAAGAAATAAGGAAGGGTTTGTTTTTTATACATTTTGTAAAATATTTTAAAAAGTTTTTTTCACATACTACTCTCCTGTTGCACTGCTAACTCTCAAACGTATTTTAAACAATACCAGAATTTCTAAGACTGCAAGATATTTAATTTTATGATAAAACCAACGATTATTGCGCCGTAGAAACGGAGTTATGGCGTTAACCACAGTATAGTAAAACTACAAAACCCTAATAATTTTAGGTAAAAATTTAGGAAATTTTTTGCAATATTTTACAAAAACTGAACGAAACTGAGGTATTTAAATTTATTTAAATATTTTTTTGTAAGTGAATGACTACCCAAAATGGCCACTTTTAAATAAGCAAATAAATTTGCTTGCTAAATAAAGAAATTTTTCAATTACTTCTTAACTTCATATTTACAAATATTTCATGAAAAAACCACAACAACAAAATTATTTTTCTTCAGTCATTGAAATCAGAAAAATTGGTTCCAGAAAATCAATCATACTTGTACAAAAAACAGTGCGCCTAATAGAAACAACCTGTTGATTGGAGTTATTGTGACACATATAATTACGTAGTAGGGATGATAGGGATGGAAGTGTGACTAGTAACTTTTAGCTCATGATGTAAAATGTACGCTTCTACGGTCACCTACGGACATCATTTTTTTTGGTTCACTTTCAGGCAAGCTCACTTGCGCAGTAAGGAAAATTATTGACGATCAGGAAAGCTAATGTTCACGATGTGATAAAATACATACATACAATTTTCCTTTATTTTACTAATAAAATTTCAGAACTTTAATTTTTAAAATTGGAAAATTTCTAAAAGTCACTCGAAAAATCTACTAATGCACACTCGCTCACTCCGATTTATTTTTATAATTTATTTTATAGCACGCTTACGTAATTGAATAAAAAACATTTAGTTGCGATCATGACTGATCATGTGTAATTCACTCTAATTTCATACGCGTAGCTCATCTCTGTTATGTACATAAATATTCCCTGATTTCATACGTATCTGTATATGCTTATTGGAAACAATTTTTAACGATCCACTTTGAATGTAAGTAAACAAGACGAAAGCAAAAGAAAAGAATTAAATTTCAATTATTAAAAGGCCACAAAAGTGACAAATGATGTTTTAAAATACTTTTGTTGAATTAACTGGGACCCTGTTATTTACAAGCGAATGATCGTGTTTTTAAAAGATCTTTATCATCATCATCTTGTTTGGTCGCATTCATTATTTCCATTCATATATACTCGTACCTACATTTAACAAACGAAGTACATACTCAGTATTTTCAAGTGTCTTTTGAATGAATGTTCTCATATGAATAAATATAATTAATTAATTTTCATTAACTCATTCATAAGAATAATATTTGTTTGTTTAGCCATATTTTTTTTTTATCATCCCAAAACCATTATGAATACACACAGTACTCATACAAACATACATACATATGTACATTTGTTTGTATGTATAGTATATAAATGCATTTGTCAAATCAAAGATAATGGGTTTTTGTTATCTTAAGCCTTAGAAAAAAATTCCATCACATTCATTTAAAGAAAAACACCCTACAAATACTCTGTGGTCCTATGAAATTCCACCACCGAAAAAGGTTAAAAAGAAATTAACTCTTTAATTTTTGTTTGCTACCACCATTTTGTTTGCACATGCATGCGTCTGGAATTATTTCCACAGCTGAGATTATTATGGAATGAATGAAAGATACTTAAAAATGGTGGAGTTTATTCTTGACACATTTCTAATTTATCTGGTCCCCTATGAAAAGCCTCCACCAAATATGGTTAAAACAAGCAAACAAATTTTTCATTCTCTAGATATGTATGTACTTATGTAGTGAAAAATCGATAGAAAGAAATTATTGGACGTAACAAAAATTTTAATAGAAATTTTATGTAACAAAGCTTTTTTCTAGAAAAAAGCTAATTTAAAAATTTGTCTCCTTTTAAAGATTCACCCATTCAAAAATATTACGGGTAAATGTATATTTTTTGTAGAAGCCAAAATAAAATTTCCAAGAAATTATTTCAGAAAATCCACCTCAAGTGCCAAATGATAAAAACAACGATTTGGTAACATTTTTTCAGTTCATTGCGTCCCACAAACGGTATAAATAAGTTCTTTAGAAATAAAAAAAATTAAGCAAACGAAAATTAAACACTAATAGCTAATTATTGATCTAATATGTTAAGACATAAAAGCTCTTATAAAAAAAATGCTTTCAATAAAAAGTACTTATAAAAAAAGTTTCCTCATATGCACACTGAATTGAATTGAACTGTTGATTCTATTTTTTTTTTTTAACTGTAATCCTGTTACATTTTTCAAAATCAAATATTTTAAAGCAACAAACAATTTCAAAGTAATGAAAGAGGAAACAAACAAACAAACAAAGAATACAAAATAAATTAATCAAATCTATTTGAAAATTATATGTTTTGCAACCAACCCCCATTTTTAACTGCAAGCCTGTTATTAAAAAACGAATTAAATTAAGAAACTGAATGCCCAGTCAGTCAATAAAAAATTCTTAATTTTGTTTATTTTTTTTTTTGTTTGTTTGTTTTAAGTAAGAAAATAGCAACAATGTGTTATTATTTATCAGGGATGGATGACTAATAAAATGAAAAAAAAAAAATTTGGCCATGTGAAAACAACATCATAACACACATGTTCAAATGAATTTAATTCATGATGAATCTGCAATATTATCAGGAAAGTCTTATAACCAGGGAAACCGAAAATATGCATTTAAAACTTTGATTTAAATATTTAAAATTATGATCTCAAAATTACTAAAAAAAATATATTCTCTTAAAAAGGCACTAAATCATTTCGTATGAAATTTTATTTCTGTTGTATGCTGCAAAAAGCAAACATATGCACCAAAGCTTAAAAATTTCCTAAATGTGCAAGAAAAGTAGGCAATGAGGGTAATCACTCTTTGTTGAAAACTACTCTTGCGTACGTTGCAGATCTTGCAGGTACAGCTTATTTACATATTTTGTAAACTGATGAAAATAAGCTAGAATTGCAAGATCTCCAATGATTACAATACTAAGAGTGATTTCCCCTATTGTATTAATTGTTGTCGAACTATTTAAGTGACGAAAGCATAGCACTGGTCACTAAAAAAACTATTCCGACAGCGATTGATGCTGTTCCAAGCTAATGTACACAACATACGGCGAAGTAAAACAATTAATAGAATACCTGCTAATACAGCTTAACAAAGTTAATGCGTCTACTTAAAACCGGAGGCGCCTCAACACTGCTATAAAAAATTAGCAAAAACGCGCACTGACGTAGTCAGCACTAGTCGTCAAATTGGTGACCTGTCAGCAATAAGCCCAGTAAGAAGTCACCAAACAAGTAGACAAAAGTGGTGACTTGGAGACAATTGGCCCCGAGTTTACTACAGGGATTTAACAACAGTGAAGCAATAACAAAAAACTGAAAAAATGAAAAATAAAAACAAAAAAAAAAAAAACAAAAAACGCTGTAACAAATTGACTTGGATTCACCTGCTAAAAAGTCAAAACGCACTTTCTTTAATCATTGACGGTCACTGACCGACCACTTGGTTATTTCTTATAAAAGAGAATTTATTATTAGTTAGCGTGTGAGTGTTTGTATGTGTGTCTGTTCGTAAATATGTATGTTCATTTTATGTAACTTAGGCACTGACACGAGGTTGGTTCTAAAATTAATTGATCGAAGAATAGAAATTGCACATAAATAATATGGAGCCAAATCTATTTGTTTATTAAGATGATGCAGGAAATTTGCTTAATTCACTCTGTATAATTAGGAGTTTTATTTAAGAATCCATAAATTTAAAAATTTGTTTTTGATATGAAAACTGCATTCAAGGATTATAACTGAGACTTATTTAATGTCTAGAAGCTCCTTAAAAGTTCACGACCATACTTTATATGACACCCAGAGTTAATCGTGGTAGAGCTTGTGGTACCTCGTTTGTCCTATCGTAAAAAAATGTTGCTGCAAGTCATAGTTTTTTCTAGAAGTAATTCACTTCAAAATTCAAGACAGAGTTGCAAAAGAGTTAAGCCTTCTAAATTTTTAATATCTATATTCTCTACCCTATCCCTGAGTTCCGGTACAATGCACTGCATGCATCCCCTGAGTGCTGGTCCTAATAAAAAAAAAAGGAAGACAGATATATGAAAAAAATTCAATATCGAATTATTGCGGGCTTACACGCGTTAAAGAAAACAAATTTCTGAAAAATTTTAGATATGAAAGTATATGCGCTAAGGAATTTAATAATTGTCGGAAATATTGAAATATATGCACTAACGAATCAATCCCTTAAATGAATAACAAATTATTTAAGCCCTGAATGAAGTCGCCGTAAATAAAATATTTCTATGTATGCAGTTCTTAAAAAAAAAAAATCAAAATTGAACAAAGCGAAACATTTGATATTGATTTGATCGAAAATCAGATTTGTTTTGTTGCTTTTAGGAAAAGTGTGTCGTAACATATTTCACTTTACACCTACGTATGGTGAAACGTAAGTCCTTACATCGAAATCTATTGAAATCGCAATATTTATATTCACACAAATAAATATAAAGGGTGTTTTTATAGAGTGACACAAGTTTAAATGATACTAAAACAAGGAGAAATATTTTTAATATCAATGAAACAGGCCAATTAATTCGGCCATTACGTGAAATTATTTTTTCATCCAAAGTTTCTTTGAGTAAATCAATTGTAGCGCCCACTGCATGATGAGTTTGACGAATACAACAATTATTTTGATTAAAAATTGCAATAATTTGCACGCGTTGCTCTAAGTCGATTCATAATGAAATTTCAAAGCAAACTAAACAGAAAACAACTATCAGCTGTTAAATGGGTGCTCAAATAAAACAATGATGCCAACTCAAAGTTGTGACACTCTATAAAAAAACACCCTTTACATATCTGGCAAAAATTACAATAAAACAATAAAAAAAATCGTTTAAAATTACCATTCAAACACATTCACAGTCATTCACCTATTCACAGTCGTGTGCAAATGGTCTTGCATTTTAGCATTTGCAAAAAGCTACAGCATATTTTTAGTCTCCACTTAAGAAATACATAGAAATGCAACAATATAGGATACCACTTTATCAAGTTTTATGATGATGCGATACCATTTCAAGAAGAAAATTTGCTGTTTTTTCAGTAACCAAACTATAATGTCAGATTTCCGTTTAAGGACAGTGGGGAATATTTGTTTTCTAAATGAGAGTTAGGCATCTAATTAATCGATACAAATAAATGTCCGTGCAAAATTTGGCGAAAATTTAGAATAGTACTGCATCATCCACACCTGATTGAAAAAGCAAAGCAACAAGAGCAATCAGTGAAAAACATAAAACGGTTCGAACAAACAGGCAAACAATAAACTGATCGTACGTTTATTTTTTTGTGAATCTAAGTATGACCGACTGAACAAATGCATGAATCATAAAATTCTGTGGCATGAATAAGTGCAATCAAAATTGTATGAAATGTGATCATTTTATTAAAGCTCTTTTTTATATACACATATACAGTGGAGTTTGTTTATAGCATACAAGTTCTTTAACGAACCATCATGATGAACGAACAAGTTTTTCGGTTAAAATCATTTCGCTCTAATATTTCCTATAGAAAACTACCCCACACGATCGCGTACTTCATTCAAAGGTAAATGTGATGTGAATGAAATAAAGTGTGCTGTTGGTGCCACACTGTCACAAAAAAGATTTAAATGTTTTCAGCTGATCTGTCATAAGTGTCAATAAATCACTTGGTATAAAATGATTGTTTTAACTTTTCGCCTAAGTAAACGTGCGGAGTTCTTTGATATTATTCAAAAAATTTTCCAAGTTTCATCAGAAAAAAATGTGCGCTTTCTTGTCAACCACAAACATAATTTACGATATGATTGCTGACACGGGTTCATACAGAGTTTGATCATATCCACCATATTTTATAGAGATATTGACGTACAAGTAATTACTTCGTCAAAATAATTGGCCTAAGGTAATGCCTGGCAAAAGCCATATTTACCTTTTTCTCAGAAAGCACAGCACCATCGTGTGGTTAATCACCAAGATGCATAACTATGCTATTCGGTTTATATCAGGACAAATAAGCTTGAAATATAATTAAACGGATTTTATTTCATTTCGCCTTCATCGAACAAAATTAGGCGATTTTGCTAAAAATCGTTATAGTCGAACTGCACTGTTGAGGTGATGTTGAATATAATTAATTAGATTCTTTTATTTCTGCTGACTTGCGAGATGCAAATTTTGTGCCTCACAAATTTAAAATTGCCAGGGAAATGAATGAATAAAAGAAATCTTTGGAAATTTGCAAAGGAACACCGCAAACGTTTTGTCTGTCCGTTCTGTTTTACCCTGTGGTTTTTTATATACAAACACACATACTTACATGTGGATACATATTTTGTATGTATATATGTATGTATGTATGTAAACAAAAACATAATGGGGGTTCCTTCCGTCGTTGTCTGTGGCTTTTTTTATTTATGTCTTAATGTCACGATAATTTCATGAATTTTTACTGGGCGATCAGTAAACATAGTTACTACGGACCACAGTAAAATACAGAAAAGAAATTGAAATTTTTGTGACAAACATTTTGAAATAAGCCCTTATAAAAAAACAGATGGCTTAGAAAACACACAAAATGCGGGATGGTCGTTTGTTCAGTCGTCCGTTCAAAAAATAAACAAATTTAAAAAGCTTTTGTTAAAAATGCTGCCCGCCTGTTGTATAACATTGATCAAATATTGATTTTTTGATCTTCAAATTACGCAGCTTAAAATTCTTAAATTCATTCATTCATGTTAAATAAAATTTTAATGTGATTTAAAATACTCGTTTGTTTATATTTTTTGAGCGCCTAATAAACAGCATAAAATTATCTTGACACGATCAGTTAGCTATCTAGCAGCTTGTTAGTTAGTAGCTTAACTTTATTTTTTTTATTTTGTGTAAATGAAAAAAAAAATATTTTCATTCTTTATATGTGTGGCGCTTTCGGAAAAAACTAGCTACAGAAAAAAAGATCGAGATGATAGCGTTTATAAGCAAATTAATTTTTTATGGGAGTGCAGTTAACATTTCTGTGTCTGTATACAAATTGAATAGGACTGCAGCATTATTAACATATTTAAGCATCGACATGATAATGATGATCATGGTTTTTTTTTTCTTAACAATTTAAAAAAAAAACAATTAACATTATTTAAATTTGTATAAAGTGTATCATTTTAATAGAAAATCATCAAAAACAACAAGAAACTTTTCATTGTTAAGAAAACTATTATAACATTTCCTTTGTTAAGAAACAAAAAATACCTACCAACTACTTGCCCTTTCAGAGGAAAAAGAAATGGAAAAAACTTAATTTCTTCTTTTATCATGCGTGTTCTCCTATACTTTGTGGGTATGTAAACTTTTTTTAAAGATCACTCGCTTAACATTTAATGATCCATAAAACCATACCGTAAAGTTTATTTCTTGTTTGTACTCGTATATACCTACATACAATACAATACGTATTTTTCATTTTGTTTAAAGGAGGGTTGTGCATTAAGTGATCATGACTGATCATTATCAAACATCAAACTCGTATATAGTAGATACATACTTAAGTGTAAAGATTTAAAATTAATGTAACAAATTGAGAATCATATAAATAAGAGTATAATAAATAGAAAAACGGGAAATATGTTTATAAAGCATATTATATATGCTGCCAAAATTTAGAAATATGATCCTAAAATTAAACAAAAAAATCCTCTTAAAAGGCCATACAAGTGATTTCGTTTGTAATTTTCATAATATCCATCTCTGACACTACGATGAACAATATTTTACTAGATATGGACATCACTCCTCACGAGAGTCAATTACACAATGCCAGCCTGTTCTCTCATCCATTCGAAACAAAAAAAAAATGGATAACAAGATTGCAAAATAATAAATGGAATTAAATTTGCACATGTTTCTCATATTTACTCGTACTCCTATAGATGAGCAAAATCTCATAAATAGTTTTACGCTTCGGTAAGCCTGATTCCTCTAGCTTTCCGTGAACCGTGAAATAAGCGAAAGACCTGGAAAAAATTTCAAGTTCTCAAAAAAACTCACTAAAATGAAAAATTGTAGCTGCCATCAGGAAAATTGTCCCAAATATGCGTTGCAGTTTGATATAAACCAAATTATGCAGTAAAAAATAGATTTCTGAAATGCAAAGAAATAATTTTTGGAAAAAAAATTTAATACGGTTATTGAATTTATTTTTAATTTGGGATAAAATACCGGTCATCCACAAAACATAATAAAAAAACTCTATTCCTAATAGCTAAATAATATGATACAACAAAAACATAATTCTATTTTTTTGTAAAAGTGGATATTAAAGTGTAAAATATTTCAAAATGTCCAGGTAAAGCAAATTTTCCACAAAAACTAGAAAAAAAATATTCTAAATTATGACGTAAAGAGTAAATAAAATATGCAATAACAAATTGTTGCGAAAGTTGTTAAAAATTTCCAAGACGTATAAATATTTTATCTAGGTCTAAAGTCTTCGCACAGGAAAAACCATTCGATTGCATATTCGTAGTGTCATTCATAATAACTAAGTCTTGAACAATTTTTCGTAATAAGACCACGGGGGTTAACTGTAACTCGATTCGAAAAGAAAACTGTTCGAATTTGTATCTTATTTACATTGAAATTCGAATGCATTTGCTTTCGAAATACAGAGTAAAGGCCCAACTATAGTGTGCTTAATGTAACTTAAGCAAATGTGCGAATACACACAATCAAATGTATACAACTATAATGTACTTAAGACACTTTTCGTCAAGTTTCGTCAAGTGTCATTTGCTTAAGGAAAGTGCGGTCAATTTCGCTCTTCCTTAAGCAAATGACACATCAGTTGTATTATAAAAATTTTCCAATATACATAATAGATACATATAATTGTTCACAATTAAAAGATGCAACCACTGTTGCTTTTTTTAGTACTTTTTTATTTTAGTTTTCGTTTACTTTATAAATTAATAAAAGATAAACATGGATTTACTTGCTTATGGTAATATATTTATAACTTTTACAAATTAAATGAGATTTCGTAAAAAATATTACATTTTAAAGAAATAAAAACGAAAATAGTTTTTGCAAAAGTACAAATGTTTGCAACCAAGTGTAGAAAGTTTTTAAGCTCAATAAGTACAATATACCCACCTAAAAGTCTTCAGTAATTTACTTAAGCATTTGACATGCTTTTCGTTGAATTTTGACATTAGCTTAAGTTACATTAAGCACATTATAGTTGGGCCTTAACCCTCTATATCGACTCGACACCTCAGCTGACTACGAATTCGGTTCTATAGAGATTATTTACAAGTATGTGGCTTGGTTACCATTATAGAAAATAATCAGTGCTACCAACATTGTAAAACAATACAAATAATTCCATATTTTGAGCAAAATTAGTAACTTCCCTAAGACCTAAGAACATAATATGATTGAAACAAACAAGTTATGGAAAATCGGGGCGATATCAATAACTTCCCATCTTTCGATAATGAAAAGTTAAAAGTTTTCATAAGTGTGACGGACTACTATTGAAAATATAATTGCCTACACAAAGTTATATCACATCATATCTCTTCTAATAAAAAAAAACTAATAAACAAACACTATTATGTATTAATTTCATTTAAAATTTTGTTAGTTTACTTATTTCTGCCACCCCATTATAAATTCCCACAAAAATAAAAAAAAAACATACGGAAATCTTTAATTATTTTACCACAAAAGCACATAAAAAAAGTAAATAAGCACATACATACGAGTACGAGTGTATAATTTGTCACCCTACTTTCGGAAATTGTTTCTTTGCAATTATTAATTTAGCTTATTCTGAAATTTCTATTCTTAAAATTGTAAACAGATCAATCTCAAACTTATCAAAAGCTAGTGCTACCTTTGTAGGAAACTTGTATGCATTAACAAATCGTGAACTTTGTACACACTGCAGAGTGGGGACTTTTGCAAGAATTGTTCGGATATACATACATACAAATATTAATAATTCCATCAATTTATTAATAATATATGTGACTTGCTACACGAAAAGGGACCTCTGCGCCGAAAAGAAGTTATTGAGAAAAACGCGTTTAAAAAAAGCGCTTCGTTTTGAGCTACGTATCTGCACCGATGATTTTCATTAATTATGTGTGTTCATCTTTACAGGTGATTTGTAAAAAAACTAAAAGACATAGAAACTTGCGGTTTGCGGCATTTGAATAAAAATCACTCAAAAAGTAAAAAAAATTTTTTGGCGCAGAGGTCCCTTTTCGTGGAGTAGGTCACATGTTTTAAAAATTTTATATATTTGTTGTGTGTTATATGCATTTCGTTGGGTGCTAAATACCAACTCATCAGTAGATCTTTACCATTTATAGATTTTGCGAATTACAAAGCACAAGCAAAATAGGTTTTCAAAAAATTTTACAAACATCACAACAAACAATTTTCTTCATTCATTATGAATGTGTTATGAATTTGCTAACTCACAACAAGTAAATAAAACTTTTAAAAATATAAATTCTTGAGTATTTGCTTGAATAAATGTCATATATTATTAATTTTATAATATTCATATGAAATTTGTATAAACAAGAATTGCGATCACATTCAACTGAGACAGTCAACAAATGCTTACAAATACAAACGTTTTCCTATTCTGTACGTTGTTGCAAAAGCTAATTAGCAATTTCAATCACTGCTATACTTTTTCCCCTAACTTTAATAGTGAATAACAAGTGAATTGTATTCTCGAAAAGGTTTCGATGCATACTGCCACAGTAAATACCTCGACATGCACATAAGTTTACATACATACCTATAAGCCCCAGTGTAGCCAGGTGTGGGGATTTCTCCCCAAATTGGGGATTTTAGATGGTTTTTGTGGACAGATTATCGTGGGAGGGATTTGGGGATTTTTCATTTTCAGTATAACTATTATCAATTTGGCTTTACTTTACCATTATCTTTCATACATATATTTACATACATATATGTTTATGTATCTTGGCGTTTTTATTCTCCATATTTCGATTATTTCAAGGCGATGGTATGGAGGATGTTGGTTTTTATAACAATTTGTTCAAAATTTTTAAAACCAGAATTTATTGAATTCGATATTGCCAAAATGGATGTACTAATTGACGATATGGAAAGTAATTTTGTTGTTGCTAAAATTGATGTTGGCATAGAATGTTCAAAGGAATTAGAAGCAAAAGGAGTTCAAACAAATTTTTTTAGATTATTTAACTGTATCAGCAAAAGAAATGCTTAAAATATTCACTGAGAGTATGGGAAATTTTAAGTTATTTATAAATTTAGAACTCGAAAGCAAAGAAAAAAGAATAAATTTGATTACGTTTATGAAATTTTAAAATATTCTATGGATTCAAAAGTTCCATTGAGCACATACGAATGCATTAACTTAAATAAATGTATGTAATAAAATTAATAAAAAAAATATTTTTCATGATGCTTAAAATACATATCTTTATTGGGGACAAAATTGGGGATTTCCAGTTTTAAAATGGGGATTTTTGGGGACAACACTCTTTAATTTGGTGACATTAGACTATATTTACCTGGCTACACTGATAAGCCCATAAATTAGAGTAAACAATTATTATTATTATTATTATTATTATTATTATTATTATTATTATTATTAAAGCAAATTTTTTTGTATTTAATACTGAGTCACACCATATCCCTTAATATTTCCTCTGATCATTACCACAATTTCATAATCATCATTATTGAATGTGTATGCGGTGGGTAGGGTAGGTAAATAAGTAAGTAACACTAATAATAAGTAAAAAATATAATAATCATTAACAAACACAAAAAATTGTCATTTGTTAACAGGCTGACATAAATTCTAGCAACGTACCAATGAAATATTAGAACACCAGAGAAAAAAAAAATAATATTCTTGAACATTGAAAATACCTTAGCTAAACAAATAATGTGAACGAACGAATGAACGAACACATTAAATAAATAAATATAAATGAACCAGCACACACACAATACATTACAAATTAAATGAAATTGCATTAGGGAGGTTCAAGTTTGTATATATAAAAAAAATTACCAACAAATTTAATAGCAATCAATTTTACGTCCATGCCTAAAACAACTTGTAAAATTAAAATTTGACGTAGCTGGGAAACTCTGACGTGTCAAGGAAAATTTCGGTTGGACTAGGAAGCTATTAAAACTTTCTTTGATAACTTTTTACATAAACTTCAAATCGACTTTTTGCTGCTTGCTTGATTTATCAAAATTGGCAGAAACAAATCGATTTCAAAAAATCTAGTTATATTATACCTTTACCTATATTTACCTTTATCGGAAGTTCGAAATTACGTTCGTTCTATCGAATTTATGTAAATAATTATGTAATAAATATTAATATAAGATGTACTTAAAATTTTAGTATAGTTAATTTTTCAAATGCATTTACTATTTTACTATTTTAAAACGACGCTATTTTTAAGTTTTTTGGAACTTCGAAATTTCGAACATACATACATATATACATACTCTTATATATTCAAAACATAAGCATTTGCAATTTTATATACTAACACTAGATAGAAAAGTTTACATTTAAACATTAATACACGCTGACACTATTTACATAGAAAAGTTAAAATTTTGAAACTTTTCAGAAGTTCGAAATTATCTTCGAATTTTCGAAAATGTTTAAAACTAAATTATTTTGTAATTATTATTGTGTTGGGTGGCCCCGCTTAGCTAGCTCATATATATAACAGCTGTTTTGATTTGGTGTCTGTCAACCAATATAAAGAGTGAATACCCTACTTATTGGAAAATTTTACTGCATTAAGAATTTATTTTCTAAAAGTACTGCAGCCCTGTTAAAATGAAAAAACAAGTTTTTAGCTCAAACAACCATATTCTCACAACAAACACTATTCACTCACTCAGTCAATCGTCCGTCAATAATAATAATAACAAAAAAAAAAACAAGCACAAATATGTCACTATTTCCGGTACAAAAACAAAACTCTTCCGCTTATAAGGTGTCGGATATCTATCAGTATGACTGTCTGTCTGTCTGCCTGTCCGTATGTCTGTCTGTCTTTCTGTTCCCCTCAAATTATGAATGCTTTTTAAACACAATTTTGCTGTTTCCTTAAAATAAAAAATGCATTTTGTTTGCTCTTTTCCATGGAAATTATTAATTAATTGTAAGCAACTGTATCACGAAAATGTTATGCATCGTAGCACCACGTGCTGCAACCTGATACGCGTACTGAGCTAATGATATTCTGAGCAAATTACTAAACACTTTAAGAGGTCTATTGGAAACAGCAACTGGTGTCAGTACACATTTTTGGCGGTCATTTACGTTTTGCAATACGTACGAGGGTGGCCTTTTATATTTCCCTACAAATTTTCTAGACGAACATTTTATTTTTATTTAATGTCATCATAATATAACTTGTCTTTACCGCTATGACAACTATTTGTTTGTTTGTTTTTTTCGACCACATGAAATTTGTCATCAGTTCAGTGTCAAGCTTTAAATCACATTGAACTAAATTTTATACGTTGAAATATTTAATGAAATTTCGCGGCATTAAACCTTTTTCATTGCTAATAGCAGAGGTAAAAATGTAATTGGCTTTAAAAAACGTGTCACAGCATCAAATTCTAAGTAAATTTTGACAATTTTCTTTTCTTCATTTCCTTTGACTCACCTCCCCCCATAAGTAAACCTTTTATAAAATTAAATGTCATTGTATATACGCACATGGTATTGATCATCTTATTGTCAAGAAAATTCTCTCATCAATGACAATGGTGACATTTCTGTCATCAATGTCAAATATAACAATTCTGTCATCAATGAAATGATTAAGTAAATTAAATTTACTGGTTTCTATTTAGATTTGCTTTTTGTATGCTTATGGGTTAATCGATGATATGATGACAGCGTGTCATCAATATGATGACGTGCAAACTATTACATATGAATTTTATTTGAAAGTTGCTGAATTTTATTTTTAATTTTAGAAGACTATAAAATACGTTATTTGTTAGTTAGGAAATTTTTAAATTTTTTTTTTGGTTCTATTAAAACTTTAATTTTTAAAATATAAATTCTTAATTTGAAAAAAAAACAACTGTGCAAGAGGCCTTAGTGTAGCGTTATAAACATCAAATAAAAAATCTTAAATCTATATTGATAAATTTTTGTCATCGTTAAACAACTATTTAATCAATCAAATAATTCCGTAGGAAAAGGCCTTATATTGAAAAAATTATTATTATAGAAATTAGTGCACTGAATTTAGAATTTATATATATAATTTTTATTATAAAAATTATAAAATAAATAAAATGCCACCCTCGTATGTTATAACATATGTTGAATGCAAACTGAGACTGTCAACTAACAAGGTCATTCATCTTCATTAACATTTCTTATAATACTATGAGGTCCTAGTACCAGTTGTTTGTAAGGTTAAAATCCAATTGTCTAATGATCACACTATTCTTTCTGTCTCCCTATTTATTCTCTAATGATTTCACACAGTTTTTTAAGTAACCACCAGCAGGGACGACGAGTATCGCCAATTTCAACGCGCCACGCTTGTCAAAGCCTTGTGGCACAAACATTTTTCTGTCTGAATTGAGCGATAGCGATATTTACAAATTACAGTTTCAGCACGATGGTTGGCACTTATATCATTTCACAATTCAAGCGTCGCAATGTTTGAACGAACCACCGTTATTGAAAATTCCTTTGTAATCTTAAGCACAATTTAAATACGTTGTCGTTTGTATTTCCATTTTACTTTATAAACAAATTTATAACAAAAATAATTATTTTCAATATCATGCAGCCCTGTTACATAAGAAATAAAAAAATCCATAATATTTCACACTGTCACTTTAAAGTAACTTTAAAGAAGAAAAAATAAATTGAAATATTCCTGAATGAACCACTAACCTCTCCACAAAAATAAACAATAAAGAGAAAAAGGCATATTAACTTCAATAAATGCGGCACAAATACAGTGAAACTTCGATATAACGAATTCCAATGGGATCTGAAAATACTTCGTTATAGCTATTGCTTCACTATAAATATAATCAGCAATGCCTTGATATAACGAAATTTGAAGAAATACGAAAAAAATTCGTTATAACTATAGTTTTCTTTATTCAAACCTATTTAACATGAGATTGCTAATAAAAGCTTATATTTCATGAGGTAAATAAGAAATAAAACACATTTTTGTTATTGAGGTAATTTTATTAGGTTTTAATAAAATATTAGCCGTATTCACAATCTTGTGCATTTGGGATTGCAAATATATGCAATTGCAAATTTATTCTATCAATTGTGAGTGATATCTTTGGGTAAGGTTGCAATGCTTATTGCAAAACTCAAAATTAACAGCTGATTGAGTAATAAAAAAATACAGATGTCTCAAAATATTTGCCTAATCAAATAATTCTGATTTCTATTATAAAAATAAGGATTAATTTGTTAGTTAGTCAGGATTTTAAATAATACATACATTTATGTAAATTTGAATAATTGAATAATTTGATTTTATATGTTTTGTGTTTTGTAAATTTTTATTTTTTGTTATTAAATTTTTTTATTAAATTAATTTTTGTTAGCATTTTGCTTTGTTTTATAATTTTTAATAAAATTTTTAAAATTTGAATAAGCAAAATCGGCACAGTTCACTGCGTTTCAACTGTCGTTTTGCAATTAAGTGTTGCATAAGTATAGTAAATATAAGCTATTGGTTTTTAGTGTTGCTTATTTGCAAAGATGTAGCATGTGCATTTCTCTGTATTTTGTTAGTGTAGAGTAAAAATATACTACACCATTTTGCAAATGCAATGATGCAAGACCATTTGCACAAGATTGTGAATAGGGCTATTGTGTTAATTTTGTTTATTTTCGCAAGTTCCAAATAAAGTAATACTTTTTTCAACAAAAGCTAAACAATCGAACGATCTACGGCCTCAATTATAGAATTTTTTTCTCGAATAGATATTGATTTACACTTTACTTTACTCATTTTCACAAGAACCAAGTCAATACTGATTACATACATACGTTTCTAATGCATTACATATGCACACACATTAAGAAATCGTTCTTTTGATAACGGCACTTTACCATTTTGCTTTAAATTTTATTCTTACTTCGTTATATAGAGGCTTTTGTACGAGTATTTCGTTGCATAGAGGCCTTACATATGCGCTTATAAATACATTTAGACTTCGCTGTGTTTATAACGGGACTTTACCATTTAGGATTTATTCTGAATTCGCTATATTGAGGCATTTGAATAATATTTCGCTATATAGAGGCTTTTTTGCTCAGAATTTATTCGTTATAGCTGTAGTGTAATTTTGTATGAAAAACTTTGCAATACTCGTAAAGAGGGTTTCTCAAGGGACTCAATAAAACATGCGTTATATTGAGTTTTTCGTTATATCGAAGTTTCACTGTACTTCACTTGCAAATTGTAATCATGTTGTTAATGAAATATTTTCGGAAAAGTAAACATTGATGCAGTACTTCTTTTTTCATTACATTTCCAATAATATTATGCTCTCCCACTGTATTTTAAGCATAAAATTCTATAGATTTGACAACAAACAATTTTTTTTTTTAATTTCTATCAACTTATTGATTAAAAAAATCTCTTTCTGAAATTCCTTATAGTAAGTTTCATTACTCATATTTGTTTGTTGCATGCAACTTTAATAGTGGTTCGATAAGACTTCTCCTACTACATACAGACTTCCTGTTGATTTTTCTCTAGTACAGACATGCGCCAAAAAAACGCATTTCTTGTTTTTCTTCTACTTTAAAATGAAAAATGCTTTTCATTGATTTTCCCTTAAACAACACATTTGTTTAAAAAAAAATTTAGATTTTCTGTTTATAAATCCTGATTGCCTGATATTGAAATGTCTCAACTTTCACCTGAGATTAGAAAAATCTCACTCGCATGACATTATTATTTCTCTAATTTCTAATACATAAATTGTTTCTTAAATAGAGTTTTTATTTTATGATTCAACTTAAAACCGAAAGAGAAATAAAACGCCTTAGCATGTGACTGAATATTCTTTTGTTTCTTGCAACAGTCATTCTAACCAGGAATTTTCTATGATACAAGTTTTCGCTACGATGTTTGTAGTTGGTATCTTTGTCACGTTCTTCTATCACGGGTTTACGCCCGAGAGAGTTGAAATTGTCACAGAATACAGCGAAAAATATTAAAGGGTGTGGCTAAATTGGGCAATATAACATTAATGTTTCTTTTTCATCGAAATACATATATGTATATATATATATATATGTATAAATATATATATATATACAAACTACACTGAAACAAAAATTAAAGAAAAAAGTTCATTATTTCCATGAATTATTCATTAGTTTTGACCTAATGTATGAGTTCATTAAATCAATGAACTAATTCGTTAATATTGTTTTATAATAACAACAACGTACTCTTTCAATGAACTGTTTGACATTGAATTTTCAATTAATTTTATCATTGAAACAATGTATGTGTACATTATATCAATGTATTTTTACAAAAAATTAATGTATCTGAAATAGTTAATGTTATTCATTGAAATTCTGTTAAATAATTTTTCTAGTGTACTACAATAGATTTAAATTTTTAAATAAAATTAAAATTAAAGGGTATTCTATCAAGTAAAGTTATTTTAGCGATGTAATTTAGATCCTGAGCCGTATCTCGGCTCAACGTGATTTGGAAAATAAAAACTCGGTCGTATACTCTTAATAAATAATAAAATTGTTTTGCTCTTTTGCTACAAAAGAAAGAAAATAACTAAACAGCTCGTTCTATAAGACGAGCAGCACTTCCATGAGCGACATAAAATTTCCCCTAAAATCACAATCAAACATGGTGTCAAAAGAAAGTCAATCTGAAAATTGAATTTCGTTCAATTGTGTTCACAAAACTACTATTGTTTAAATATGTCCTCTGATGACTGCAAGGATAACATGTCTATGCACAAGTTAATGTAATTTTACTTAAAAAATAAGATTATCCTGATATCTTGGCTTTCTTTGTCTTGATTTTATTTTCATACTTGTGAAAATGATGCAACTTGTTTCTTGTTCGTAGTATTTTTTGTTTGTTTTGTTTTAACTCTTATCTTGTTGTTGTTAAAATTGTTGCATTGGCTGCAGGGAAAATTCTCACGACATTACAAAACGTGAGAGTTTTTTTTAGCGGTCTAAATTCAAGGATTATTAAAGTGTTTGTTATCATCGTTTAGAGGCATGCGTTAAGTTCAAAGAATGTGTAAATGAAAATGCGAGTTTTGGAAAATTGGCTTCTTATTTGATGAGAAAATTTTGTTTCTTCCTGATTAAATATTCTGTCTGCCTGATCGTAACATTTCAAAACTTTTACTCAATTGCGAGAAATTCTCATGACGTTTCGAAAGAGCATGGGAATATTGAAAAACAAAAGAAACAAGACAGAATGATATTTCCTCTTTTTATTCCTACAAGGAGCATAGGGCCGTGCCGCAGGTACTATTCTGTTTTTTCCGTTCTGTTTTCCTGTTGTAAAATTATTTAAAGCGTTTGAAATTTTAAATAATTTCTCATGAAATGGAAGGAAGCAGCGTTTTGATGATTTTTTCCTAACATTTCTTAAAAATCTCCTCACATATTTAATGATAATTTTCTTTTTTATCGATCATTTCAAGTGCTCGTTATTCAAAGAAAATATTTATGATTTTTCTCATGGCGTCAAATCATCAAATATTCCAAAGAAATTTAAATTCTTTATTGTTAAGTGAACTGCAAACAGTGTGTAAAATAGGGGAGTGTGTGTAAGTGCGTTTTATTGTTAGGGAATTAAATTTTTTTTCTAAATCAATTTTTCCTTTTTCTTCTTTAAAACTTCCTTAATTTCTTTAGAATTTTCTGTGTGCGACCGCTACAATTATAGTAATTTTCTTACTCTGTGTCGTCTTCTATCTGTGGGCTGTGGGAAAACCTTTGTAAATCCTCTGCTTGCGTTATCATTTTTTTTTTCTTTTTCAACTGGGGGCCCTGTGAAAAAAGCTGTTCACCTAGTTTTAGTGGCAAAGAAATATTCCTCTTTATCTAAAAATTCTCACGCATTTTTCATTTTAGTTTCTTTCTTAAACAGGAATCGTGGGATTTTTTTTTTCGTAAATATTCAATAAATAACTGTGGGAATATTCGTTTTTTATTATGAAAATTTTAAAATATTAAAATGAAAAGTTCCCACGGTAAATATCAGTAAAGTTATCTGATCTTATCGATTTTTAACAAATTTCATTTGTTCTATTTGTGTAAAACGGTTCAGGCCTGTGAAGTGTCTGTAAAAGTAAGAAGAATAAATACGATTTCATATAAAATGTATTTTTTTTCTCAAATAGTTATTGAAACTGTATTATATATTTTGAGAGCCTGTTGAAAGGATTTAAATACAAAAAGGAAATTGCATTTACAAAAATTCCTTTGAATACATAGTATATTACAATATAGAAAAATCATACAGCAATCAACGAGATAGCAAGTAAAAGGATTAATATATCGCATGCATGCATGCCATCTTTCCTAACACGTTTGTAAAGACATACAAACTAATTTTCTTTCAACATCTTCACTTTTCAGGTAGAAAATTTAATTTTATTTCTTGCCATGTAAAAACATTAAACATTCTTTCGAGTGTCCTTTTGGAGTTTCTGAACTTCCTGTGGAAAAACAAAATAAACGTTCTAAACCTTCAATAATTAAATTGAATTTCTCAGTTCTATGGCATGTGTTTCAGTACTTCATATTAAGAGATTTTGTTCTAGCAAAATATTAGGAATTTTTCACATTCTCCTGAAACAATTCTAAATCCGTGTGAAAAAAAAAGTTAAAATATTTTAAGGACTAAACAGTCTCATACAAATAATTTAATAATAATTCTTTACACAATTGATTAAGAGAAAAAAGATCCTAACACCCAAAAGTATGTACATACATACTATTTCTAATATGCTGAAATCCTGTTGCACACCATTAGAAGTTTGTTTGAAAATTTAGCAGCAACAAACAAAAGAAAGAAAGGGATTTTAGTCTTTCATCACAAACATATTTTTTTTTTGCTCTCAAACTAAATTTTGTGAAAAAGAAAAATATATTACATCCTGGCAAACATCATCTCTTTCACGAACACATAATTTTCACATTTTACATTGTCTGACAAATGCCGTACCGTTGTTGTTGTAAACTTGTAGATTAATTTTCTTGTAACTGCCAAAAAGTTAAGCGTAACATTCTGTTATCCTGTTGCAAGTTACATGAAACTGCCATAAATGTTTTTTTTTATTTCTCAGGAAAATATTTTTGAAATTTTACAAAATGATCGTGGGAAATTTGTGTTGTTTAAACTTGAAAATTTTTAAAGGCTTTTCTATATTTCTTTTAATATCTGTCGTCTAACTGCTTGTTTTGTAAATAACTTGAAAATTTGTAATATTTAATTTAAAAAAAAAAAAACATAATATCCATTCAAGAACCACAAATCTTGCTAACAAATGGCAATTCTTAAATATCTTACAAAATTTAAAGAAATTCATCAGGAAAAGTTTAAAAAACATTGATGGTTTTTTTCTATAATTCACATAAAATTGTTAGAAATTTAAAATTTAATTTTTAAAACTAGTAATGAGTTTCCATACGTTTTCAAAGATATTTAGGCATGTTACAGAATACGATTCCCAGCAAAATTCAATTTAATTCTATAAATATCTAAGCGGCTTATCAGGTTCGTATATTCGGCAGCTTGAAAAATAATATGAAAACAAATATCCAAAAGTTGGCTTGTTGTTTGTGTAAAGGGGCCATTCACATATTAAGTAACGATGTTTTCGGAAATTTTCTACACCCTCTTCCCGTCATCTTAATGCCCTTTGCAAAATTTGCAATAGCAAATTTCTACTACGTAACACACTGTCAGCGTAACGTCATATGAATGTGAATAGACCCGAACTCGTGTCAAACTGCAATCAAATTTCCGTAGATTAAGGTCGTCATGGAAAAATAAAATTTAAATACGTAATTAAAATTGAAAACATAAGCTGCTGCGAATTACGTTATGCCAGTTTTAAATTTATTAATTATTCTTCTATACCCACCTTTTCGTAGCGCTGCACAACATTTTACAGCAACGTAAAAAAATACTAAATATCAGAACAGTGGTGTGAAAGTTACACAAGTTAAACCATTTATATTCAAAATATGCATATTTTTAGGAATTTTAAATAATTTTTTGTTCATGATAATGTTAATAAAAAAGCGTAAGACAGCATTTAGACACGCAAAGGTTACTTTGCAAGATCTTTCGTCATATACGAGTATATGAGGAGCCGCAGAGCAAAACGTACTTTTTCACTCATATCAAATTGATGTTTATTTATTTCGTTTCCTTAAAAAACTGCATGAACGTGGAAATTGTACCAAGTTTTTTACTTATCAATAGATGCATCAAACTGCCAGAAGTCATCACAGTAATCGTTAAGGATTTTTGATATCACACCGACTTTATATTGGAAAAAGCACGTTTTGAAAAAAAAAAAGAAAAATTGCTCGTTTTCGTCTTCGCTTTTTTACACAAGTCTTTTGACTAACTGTTTTTAAATCTGATCCAATATAAAAAAATTATACATTCAAATTAAAAAAAAATATGTTTTTCGTTATTTTTCAAAAAGTAATCTAAGTAAAATTTATACATTTTTACATTTTTGCTTTTTACGTGTTCTCACATTTAAATTTTTCGCGGCATGTTGTAATGCTTCCATGTTTTAATTACAGTACAACCTCCCTAATGCGGACAGATGTAGTTTCAGCTATTGTCCGGATTAGTGGATCGTCCGGACTACAGTTCAAATAAATTTTTAAACGCATATAATTTGTTTTTCTTATCGAACAGAAATATAAGTACACATAAGAATTCATTTGCATTTAATTAATTTGCAGAAAACATAAAAAAAAATACTAAAAGTGACAAAAAATATTAATTTTGAAAAAATAAGAATTTATTCGTTACCAAAAATTTGTCTGTGAATTTCAAAATTACTCAATTGTTGTTTTGCTTTCTCAGTAAATTTTATTTGTGTCTTTTTTAAATACTTTCAAAAATTTAATTTAAGACAATTTTATAGATTCCGTAAACTGTCCGAAAAAATTAAATGTCCAGATTACTGGATAGTCCGAATTAGCGAGCGTCTGGATTAGGGAGGTTGTACTGTACTATTAAATATTTTGCTAAAAAAAAACTCAGTCATCAAACAATACTTATGTTCTTGCAATTATTTTTTAACAGTTAATTTAAACGAAAATATCATGATGACATGAAGAAACGGCAAATAAATTAAGAATATTAAGAAATGTTATTAAAATAAAATACAAAAAAGAGAAGAAAAAAGTGTAGTTTATATTGGTTTGACTTTTGCTAAAGTTAACTTTTATTGACACATGGATTGCATATTTGACTAAATCAAAAAGTGCAACTACACGTAAAATGGCAAAGAGTATGAAAGTAAGTACGTTTTGTTGAAAAAACCTTAAAAAAGTACGTTTTGTTGTGCACCAATTTTTTTTGGACCCAATTTTTTAGTAAATCAAAAAAAAAAATTATGCTAACTATATTTTTTCTAGAAGATTTCGATCCAATTATGCTAAAAATACCAAAAAACCCGATTTGTCAAAAAATGTGAAAAAGTAAGTTTTGTTCTGCGGGCTTCTCATATAGTTGTATTTATAAAAAAAGGTTTTCCAATAGGGATGATATGATTTTGAAGTGACGTTTCGGCCATGATGACATGATCTGTCATTTGTTTTTCATTGTATTCAGTGGTGTTTACAATTTCATCATGGAGAGATGTACGCAAGAACAACGTTGCTGATCTTGCCTTCAAACAACTTCAAAACGATAACGATTTTTTTAAGAAAATCATCTTCTCCGATGAGGATCACTTTCATCTGACTGGTTCGATAAATAAACAAAACTGTCGATGTTGGTGCGAAGAAAATCTGCAAATTATTCATGACAAACCATTACATTCACCTAAATTGACAGTTTGGTGTGCTTTTTGGTCTGGTGGAATCATGGGTCCGTACTTCTTTCGAAATGAAGCTGGTAACACCGTTACTGTCAATGGACAGCGGTATAGATCGATGATAACCAACTTTTTATGGCCAAAATTGAAAGAAGTTGATCTTGGCAACGTTTGGTTGCAACAAGGGGGCTACGTGCCACACAGCAAAGGCAACAATTGAATTATTGCGAGAAAAGTTTGGAGATTCGATTATTTCAAGAAATTGTGATATTGAATGGCCTCTAAGAAGTTGTGATTAAACACCATTAGACTATTTCTTGTGGGATTATTTGAAGTCATTGGTCTTTGGAAATAAACCAGACTCTCTTCAAGCTTTACAAGTCAATATAGAACGTGCCATTCATTACATACGACTTGATTTAGTATAAAAAGTGCTCGAAAATAGGGTTCATCGAATTCGTTCCTATAGAAGAAGTCACGGAGGCCATTTGAATGACGTTTTATTTAGATTGTACTTCACATTAAATAAAAAAGTGCGTTTTTTTTTAAAGGAATCATATCAGTCTTATTGGAAAGCCTTATATATGTATGTATGTATATACGTATTTATAGAGAAATCATACCCCAACAAATGCAAAACGTCAAAAAATTAAGAAAGAAGAAACAAAATTTGTAAAACAAAACTTTGTGTGTCTAAACACCAAACAAAGTTTAAAAGAAAACTGAATAAAATTTTTCAAAGTAAATTTTGCGTGTTTAAATTAGCTGTAATGAGATTACTATGTGTACAAATGTTTGAAGAGACACCGCACCACCTTAAGGTGCATAAACTTTAAATAGAAATAAAAAAGAAACATAATCTAAAGACAACAGAAATGTTGGAAATGCACGACTATCTATCGATTGCCATCTGTGACATGCCTCCATAATATGAATTAAATTTGTGGTACAAAATTTTCATTTGAAAATTTTCTTATGCATACTATCTACATACATATGTATGTATGTATGTTGCATGCAACACGTGTTGCAAATGTAAATAAATTCCTTGATTTTTTTTTTTTCATTTCCCTAAACACATTATTTATCTATTAAATGTAAATATTTTTCAGGTAGAAAATTCTAGTCGTTGTTTTTCAGGTAGAAAAACTAAGTTTTTCTTTTATGTATCCTTTGTCTGTATTTCTGAACTCCTGTGGGAAAATTTTCACTGCATTCAATAATAGAATTTACTTTCTCTATTAAAAGAACGAAAATATTTGCTTAGAAGTTTCTAGAAACACGTATTTTCACCCAATATTTGTATGTATGTCGTCTCATTCTATCTTTTGGAATTTTACAGCAACACATTAAAAAAAATATTGAAAATTTTTTTTCTGATTTTACAGTCTGGACTTGTTGAATTTACTTTTTGTATTTTTAAATATTGTACCATGTGGCACATTTAGTTTTTAACATAATATAAATTGAAAGGACACCGCAAATTCTCACCAAAAGTGTAGGGGTATACAGAATATATTTAGTGTGAAATAAGAAAATGCGTGGGAAATTGATGTTTTTTATTTGAAATTTTTTAAGTACAACAAAACTAAAATTGTATACCAAGAATTCTTTATGCATCACATTTTCTTTCTAAACAGTTTTCCTCAAAATAAACCAAAAAAACAAATAAACAAATTAAAACCAAAGAAAATACATTCACAACAAGTGGTTGGAAAATTTCAAAGCATTTTCATACAATATTATTATTTGTTGAAATGAAAAACCACCCCTAAACAATTTCCATGCAACAGGAGAAGCACATGCAACAAGTCTTGTATACATATGTTTGTATGGATGAGTATATGTGTGTGTGTGTGTTTTAGTGTGCTTGGTTTTTCACCAATTTTCTTTATGCTGCAAAAGAGAATTTTCTAATTTTCTTTTTTTTTTCCTACTTAAAAGTATGTTGGCCTGTTACAAATAGTGAAAAATTTACGAAAACATGTGTCACAATTCACACGCATTTCAGCACAAAATGAAGGAAAGAAAGAAAAACTATTTAGAAATAGATTTTCTTTTTTCCGATTTAAAAACAAACACACAAACAAACACACACACAAATATTTACCAAAATGATCATTTGAATTTGACAAATTCTTTGAGAATTTTCTTTTTTTGGGGGTTGGAAAGTGTTTTCGATTTCTGTTAGCCTGTGAAAACTATTTGAAAAACTTTCTAATACTTTCTATTCCCAAGAATCTCTTCCAATGTCTTTTCAGCTTTGTATCAGTTTTTCCATGTATTTGCTAAAGAATGACAAAAAAAATTTATTAGAATTTTTGTTGGAACAGAAATATTTGCCAACAATGAATTTTCTTTTCTCAATAAATTTCCCAGTTAAAAATATTCCAAAATGGAAATTATTCTCATTTCCATTTTGAGTGGAACGAATTTTATGTTAAAAAGTATCAAGGAATGAAATGCTCATTAAAATCCCTGCGCTCCCAATACTTTTGCTTATAAAAGTATTTTTCCAAGTGAGAATATTTCTTTTTTAAATATTTATCCACCGATCAAGCAGCGATCGTCAAAAATAAATTTCTGTATTGAAAACAAAGGAGTGAGATTTTCTTTATCTTCTCATATTTACTTTGAGTACCAAAGAATAATTGTGAAAGTAATTTCCAGTCTGTTTTCTTTTTGTATGTAAAGGAACAATTTTTTCTTGTTACAAATTCGTTTTATTTTTGACAAAAGTCATGCTTGTTGAAATCAAACAAGTAAATAGAATCAAAAACATAGATGATATAAATGAGAAAATTTTTAAATTAGATTTTTCATATCAAATCTATTTTCTTTATTCATTTTAACAGTTCGCCAGCTGAAATTCCTGTAAACCCATTACAATGGTCTTATAAAAGTCAATTTCCAAATTAGAAAATTCAAAAATTCTGTCAGTACATATAGTTTTTGCTAACAATTAAAATAACAAAAGAAATTTCTCACTGATCGTACAAAGAAGTGCACATGATTGTAAAAAAAACAAAATTTTTTTTTTTTTTGCCAGAATAAAAATAGTTATTCGTTTAGCAATTGTTAATTAATTAACTGGTCTTTTTAGTAATTAGAAAGCAAAGGCCCTCACTTCATTAATGCCCTCCTCATTTGAGCGCACTATGGGATGATTTTTGTCAATACGAAATGAAATCGAAATATATTAACACCAATTCGAACGATTTTTCTATTCATTTTCTATGCAAGTCTGTCAGCGGTGAAGTTTTGATACTTTAAAAAGCCATTTTAAATTTATGATCATAAAGATCATTTGCACTAAACACGGAGTAAGATTTTAGGTGGCAACTTTATTATGTAAGCCATTGATCAGAAAATTGGTTTATGTCCAAGCTGAACGTATTGTTATAGGCAGGCGCATTAAATTTGCAGCAAAATATTTTTTTAATATTTTCCT
The DNA here is from genome assembly GCA_947311025.1 of Lypha dubia. Classification (NCBI taxonomy): domain Eukaryota; kingdom Metazoa; phylum Arthropoda; class Insecta; order Diptera; family Tachinidae; genus Lypha; species Lypha dubia. Next base: position 12,426,673 of record OX371264.1, read on the forward strand.
AAAATTACAAAAAATAAGCTCTTAAAAGGACATACAAATAATTTCGACTGTTATAGCATTTATCTCAAAATGGACACACTTTTTTTTCGTGAAAAAAAAACGAGAAATTTGCAGAGGAGATTTTATTTAGAATAGGGGAACAGAGAGCGGGCAAAAGCTTTCGGGAGCTGTTTTTTATAATCGGGTTGATAATGTTCATTATTTCGTGTATTTCATAAGCCTCAAGTTCATGGTTTCAACGAATTGTTCATTATAATTTTTATTTAATGTATTCGTACGTAAAATCAATGAACTGATTCATTAGTTTTGTCCAAGAACGGAAACTGCGAATGCTTTCAATCAATCGTTTTATATTCAACTTTAATGAATATTGTTCATCGAAAAAACAAATTTTTTGCAAAAAACGTTTTGATATTAAGTAAATTATTTTTTTCAGTGTAGTACCATAAAAAAAATACAGCTTAATTTAAATATTAAGTTAACGGCTTTGACATACACCCTTTACATTGTATTTACATTTTATTTTTAGTATTTCTTTCTTTCAAAAAGTATTATTATCACATTGTTGCTGTTGTTGTTGTTCTTGTTGTTCTGATTTGTATCTGTAGTATTTCATTCAAATAATTTTAATTTAGCTGAATTAAAATGTCATCAAAAAAAAATTCTTTTTTGCAATACGTCGTCCGTCTCTTACAAAACAAAATTATTCAATTGTAAATATTTCTTGATATAAAAATTCTGAACTCCTTTTACTTTGAGTTACAATTCAGTGATTTTTAATTTTGATTATATTGAGTGCATTTTTAGTGTTGTTGTTTCTTCTTAATATTTATCGATTTGACACTTCAACATCGTATAATTTGATTACGAACTTTCTTGTCATTATCAAGATTCTAGTTCAATGAATTTTCAAGTGAATCACATTTAATGAAGTGATTAATCATGCTGGCTGTTTAACCCTTTGACGACCGAGCTATTAAAGCCATAAATTACCTTTATTATTTAGTAGAGTAACAAATGCATTTAGTTGTTGTTTGTTTTTTTATATTATAAACTACAAATAAATTGTTAAAACTTTTTTTAAGCCACATAGTTTAGAGTAAAACTATAAAGTGACCTTAAAGGATTAATGATATTGAGGTAGCTTTTTTTAGTATAAAAAGTTGTTGTAAAATTCTGTGAGCCCATTACAAATCCTATTCATATTCCAAATCAGTGATTTTTTTTCAAGCAAAATTAATTAAAATAATAAAACAAGACAAATTATAATTTGAGCTACCACAAGTAATTTACACCGTATTAGGGGCTGTGCACATATTACGTAACGCTGTTTTCAGAGATTTTATACCTTGAAAATTTCTTATATGTACTAAACTTCTGGTCAAAATTCATATGAATTAAAAGCCAATTTTTAAAAACAAAAACAAAAAATATTTTAAAAATATTTTATTCAAAGAAAAACAAGAATTTAATTGCTTAAAAGATTCGTAATCAGCTTTTTTCTTGACTGCAAATTGATGCACTCAACTTAAAAGAGAATTTGAACGCAAGTTCGCATTAATTTGAAAAGATACGAGTGTAGTAGTAAGGAAATATAATTGTATTGAAAGTTTGGGATGCAAAACTTCAATTAAAATTTGCTACACAATAAAGTTTTTCAATATTGCAGTGCTGCATATTACAAACCCAGACCTGACAAGGACATAACTACCTCCCATACATTCTTTTTCTCAAAACCTAAATTTATGAAAATTTATTTATTAAAAATTAATAAATCATTCCAAAATATTGTGTCATAGATCAGCTTTATATTTTGTTTCATTCAGTAAAAGGATACGACACTACCCTCCATATATATATATTTTTTTTTTGTCAAAAACAAAATTGTAACTGTATTTGCACAAAAAAAATGCACAAAAATATTTATTAATAATTCTAAAATTATTCTTCTTAGCTCTGCTATTAATTTCGTTTTATTCGGTGCATGGACATGCCGACCTTCTATTATCCTTTTTGTCAAAAACTAAATTTTGGCTGTATTAATGATTACAATGCATTAAAAATTAATAAAAAGTTCTTGAATTGTGCATTTTAGCTCTGCTGTGAGTTTTGTCTCATTCAGTGAAAGAATACGACGCACTCCCGTATATCCTTTTTTTGAAAATAAAATTTATTAATAGAATTCACAAAATTTAAAAAAAAAATGTTCTAGAGTTATGCCTATAAGTTCTGCGATAGATTTTGTTTGCTTCGATGATTGGACATGACTACCTTCCATATATCCTTTTTATAAAAAACGAAATTTTGGCTGTATCAATCATTAGAATGCTCTAAAACTTAATCTTCTTAGCTCTGCCGTAGATTTCGTTTTACTCGGTGCAAGGACACGAATACCTCCCATATATCCTTTCTCTCAAAAACTAAATTTTGGCTGTATTAATGATTACAATGCATTCAAAATTAATAAAAAGTTCTTGAATTGTGCATTTTAGCTCTGCTGTGAGTTTTATATCATTCACTGAAAGAATACGACTACCTCCCACATATCCTTTTTTCCAAAATAAAATTTATTAATAGAATGCACAAAATTTAAAAAAAAAATGTTCTATAGTTATGCCTCTTACCTCTGCGATAAATTTTGTTTGCTTCGATGAAAGGACATGAATACCTTTCATATATCCTTTTTATAAAAAAACGAAATTTTGGCTGTATCAATGATTAGAATGCTCTTAAACTTTATCTTCTTAGCTTTGCCGTAGATTTTCCTTTATTCGGCGCAAGGACACGAATAACTCCCATATATCCTCTCTCTCAAAAACTAAATTTTGGCTGTATCAATGATTACAATGCATTAAAAATTAATAAAGAGTTCTAGAATTATGCAATTTAGCTCTGCTGTGGGTTTTGTATCATTCAGTGAAAGAATACAACTACGAGTACCTACCGTATATCCTTTTTTTCGAAAATAAAATTTATTAATAGAATGCACAAAATTTAAAAAAATTGTTTTAAAGTTATTCTTCTTAGCTCTACGAAAAGTTTTGTTTGCTTCGATGAAAGGACATGACTACCTTCCATATATCCTTTTTATTAAAAACAAAATTTTGGCCCTCTTTATGATTAGAATGGTCTAAAAATTAATCTTCTTAGATCTGCCGTAGATTTTCCTTCATTCGGTGCGAGGACACGAATACCTCCCCTCCTTTTTCTTAAAAACTAAAATTTAGCTCTATTTGTGATTAAAATGTACCAAAACTTAATAATTAAGTCTAGAATTAATTGTCTTAGCTTAGCTATAAGTTTCGTTGTTTTCGGTGCAAGGACATGACTTTCTTCAATATATCCTTTTTATTAAAAACGAAATTTTGACTGTATTTATGATTAGAATTATGCATCTGAGCTTTGTTGCATTCTATTTCACTATGATCACAATATACGGCTCAACTTTACCTAAAAGAATATTGAAAACTGTTAAAAGAAAAATTAGGCGCTGCAGTAGCGTATTGTTTAAATAATAAAATAAATTCAATATCCATTGCCTTACGACTGATGTTATCCCATTAATTATTGTTATACTTCAGTGCATTTGAAAAGGTGTTGGCAAAAAAGTCATCGTCCAATACCTTGTGAAAAATGTACATAAAATACATCAAATTCTAAACAAATTCAATATCATTCGCTTCAATATTTCTGATAGCCTTGTAAAAATCCTTGCAAAATGTTACAATTGAATGATTTTTGAAGTATGTGTGCATGCGAACTAACGAATGTACAACAAACAATTGACAATTGTATCCTTTAATTAAACAATTTGGTGTCACGTTACAAAATCCACTCAAGTGGTTCAAGTTCACTGATTCAAATAGTGGTTTTTAATGAAGTATGCATTTTAAGGTTAAAGGAGGTACTTGAAATATTTTTATGCACACATCCAATCACGTATTTTTCTAAATAGAGTTTTCGGTTTGCAAATCATTCTGCCAGCCTAGTACGAATGTTCAGTCATGTTCCAAGTCACTGATTTTATTTCATTTTTTGTTTGCGTGAGCTCTAGAATGGCATGTTCTTATTGTCAAGGGAATAGACGAATGAATGAATGAATATATTATTTGCTTTGTAATGTGACCTGAGCTCATTATTGTGTCTTCAAATGAATGTCCTTTTTTTCTTACACGTTAAACATATTTTGTCCAACGATTTGTAAAGGATTTTTTTTATTCTCTTGTTTTCTTTTTTTTTAATTCTTAACCATTTTGCTATCTTATCTAATCAAATCGAGCAGAAGAAAAGAAAAAGAATTTGTATGAACTTTGTTGAAGTTTTGTTGCGTTTTGAGCTGTTGTCCTAATAAAATTCAACAATTACAATTTACTTGAATGATTTTGAGAATTAATCATGTGCATCCATCCATTCGCAAAAAACACAAAAAGACAAAACTAATACATGAGACAAAATATTTTAATTTATGCTCTGAAAAGAATATTTCTAAGAAGGCAGTTTGTGAAAATCTTTAGATAATGTGTTTCACTCTTAAAATTTCAATTCTAAACAAGTTTCAATTCACTAGTGTCCTTGTTGTGATCGTTTAGTGGTAGCGTTGGATACAGCTTGTAGAAACATCGCTGAGGTTGTATTCGCGTTTACAGTATTGTGAACACAAAATTGGCGTTGACAAACAAAATTCGTTAGAAAGTATTTTCAATCCTGCTCCATACTTTGTCAATACTATTGTTGTACTTTCTACTTGGGTGTTGTTTACGCCAACATACTGTTGTCCTCGTTGTCTTAATGTTCTTTTTTTATTTTGTACGAATAAGTTTTGTAACAAATTATCAACTTCTACTAAACTTAAATAAACTTTAGTATGTCCTACAAAAAAAAAACAACTACAACATCAACATCAACAACAAACAAAATAAAATCATATAAAATAAAGCTGTTGTATTATCCTGATAAACGAACCATTAACGTTCATTGTGAATGTTCCAAATCAGTGGTTTTTTGCTGTCAGGCATCATTAACTTTTCATAATAAATTAGTTTTAGTCACGATTTAATAAATTCAACATTTTTTTACGTATTATTTTTACTGTTATCCTGATAAAAGTCCTGGCAAACGTCACACTGCAGTGATTTTTAAGGTTGGTTGCGAATTAATTTGTTTAGAAGAAAAAATATATTAGTCATCCTTAAGGAAAAATATTTGAAAATGTGATGAAAAAAAAATCTACCAGTTTATAGATATTCTTCTACAGATTTCTTTTGAGTCGCATCCCCAATTTGAAAATTTTTATCCCCGAAATTCCCCAAAAAGCAATTTATATTATCCCCACAAATCCCCACTAAAAATAATACTACTTCAATTTCAATTCACTCAAGTATTAACTTATGAATACTTTAGTTCATTTCTAAGTATATATTTGTATATGTGTGCTAACAAATTAGTTAAAATCAAAAAGTTCGGAGTCCAAATCTTCTTTACCGCTGTCTGAAGAAATTTTTTGGTACATGCTTTTAGAATTAAACAATTTGACATTTCTGGAGATGGATCAAAAGTTTCACCACAAATTCCATTATTTTTAAAATGTATATTAATTCTCAACAGAGATTCGAGCAACTCGTACTGCATTTTGTTTCTAATTTTTGTTTTTATCGTGTTCATTGCCGAAAAGCTCCTTCAACACAAGCGTTGCTCGTTGATACGCAAAGTAAATTTAATACCAACTCTGCCAGGTCTTTAAACGGCCATGATCCAGTGGCATCTTGATATGAATAAACTTCTATCCAAAACATAATTAAGTTGTTTGTTATTTGTATATCAAATAAATCATTCCACCTTATAAATGGCATTTTTTTGCACTGTGACTCAAATATATCTCTTGAAACATTTTCATTTGACGCTGGTTGTAGTATTTTTATGATTGAACTAAATTTGGGTTGTCCTAATGGGTTGTAACACATGTTTGGAGAAAATTGCTTATATATTTTTAAAATGTTGAGATTTGATGGCAAATTGGCATTTTAAACAAATGCTAAAAATTTGTTTCCATAAAGTTTTTAGGTATAAAAAAACAAGTCCGCTTTAGTTTTAATAACAAAGTTTTTTTACCACACTAAAAACACTTATGTACTCAAAAAAGATCAATTAGAATCGGGTCTGTTCTAGAATCCGAATTCACTTTCGAGTGAATTACTTTAGCATTTTTGGTGTTCTGCAATTCACATCCACATGTTTTTATTAATAAAAATATGTGGACCTGAATTGCAGAACACCAAAAATGCTAAAGTAATCCACTTTCGAGTGAATTCGGATTCTAGAACAGACCCGAATATGTTGATATTAAAATAATAGTCCAAAAATTAAACCAAATTATATAAACAAAATAAAAATCCCCAAAAAATCTCATAAATTCCCCAAAGCATATAAATTATCCTCAATGAATTCCCCAATACCCAAATAAAATTTTTCATTCCCATTTTGAAAAAAAAAATCCCCGATTTGGGGATAAATTCCCTAATCTGACAACAGTGTGTTTTATATATATAGATGTATAATGAATGTCCGGTTATATTTTGCTGTTATCCTCTTGCAGTTAGAGATAGTTTTGAAGAAGTTTCACTACGAAACGTTGAAACATTATATTTCGAAATATGTATTTCACCGGGTTAACAGTAAGATTTTCGGATTAAAAAATTAGTTTTTATGTCTCTCTATTTATTTATTATAAGTAACGGGTTGTAAATTTGATTAACTCTTTAACATCTTAATGTTTTCTAATTTGTAAAGAATTTTTAATAAATTCTTCCACTCTTTCATTACTTCTTCAGAATAATTCATCGAACTAAAATAACTATATTATGTTCGTATTTAAATGCAAAAAAATTCTTATATTTTCGCACAAAATCATTTAGCCAAACGTTTCAAACTTTGCTACCTACGAGTAATACTGTTTCCCTCATAAGCGGTTCCACTAGTTGATCTTGCAGTTTTCAGCATCAACTTTGACAATAAAATTATTATCGCATTTACTGGGTCAAATGCATTCAAGTGTTTTTAATACCAGATTAGGTCTGATGATTTTCTTTAAGGTTTGTGAGTATTTATTCTATTTGGAATAATTTGTTTATGGGAAGATGAACTCGAAAATTCCCACAGCATGCACTCAAGTGATACAATTAGAAATAAAAAATTAGATAACATTTTATAGTTAGTGCCTATGCCATATTATGAAGTCTTGTTAACAAAATTCAAAATTTTACACAACACTGATTTTTTTGGAACAGCTGAGAATATTTTTAATACATGTAACGTTTTGGAAATATGCTGTACAAAAATTACCTTTTGCCAGCTACTGTGGAAAAAGTACCTTTGTGAAAAAATTAAGAAATATTCTATTTTTCTTTGGTAGAGAAGATTACTTCATTAAACAAAGCAGCTTTCTACAAAATATACATTTTCAAAAAGAGTACTTTTTGGAATCTATTATGTATGTATGTACCTCATTTTAAAAAATAAATTTTTAAAATTAAATTTAAATTTTCGAAATAGTATTACCTTTATGATCGCAAGTAAATTTAAAGATATCACACATTTTTTAGTTTATATTCCGAATTTTCCACATTATTTTTAGCCTATTGTAAATGAACTATGTAGTTCATTCCCATACCATGGTAAATGAACTACTTCATTTTACATACTATTATAAGTGAACTAGTTCTTTTCTGCATAAACAAACATAGAAAATAAACATAAACGAATTGATAAACTTTTCAAATTTTTTAGAAAAAGGGTTTTGTAAAGTAATATTTTTAATCAAAACAAAGTACCGTATTGCAAGCCGTATCTGTTTTAATAATATATTTTCTTTATTTGCTAAATTAAATACTTTCCCATAGTGAAACTTCTAACTGGATTATTTAAGTACCTGTTCCCCCAGTAAGTGGTTCCAGTATATGAACAAGTTTTTTTTAAATTCCCAATCATCATTTGGAAGTTAATTTTGATAAAAATCACCTAACGCGGTCTTGTTCAATTATTTTTTGATGATATATTTTATATACTGGAAAATTTTGCAAAGACCTATCTGTCAAATATTTAAAAATAAAATATACTGCAACTGATACAGAAAGGGGTTGGAAATGAGCAGAAAAGCGACTCTCATAAATAACTCTGTTAGAAGACTTGCACGAAAAGTATCATTTCCTCACGACGAAAGTATACTTAATGATAAAGAAATCAGATTATTCAAAAGATCCATACAAAATGTTAGGTGGGTATTTCTTTTTATTTCTTTTATTTCTACTTTTACATACGTATAAAAACGTTTGTTTTAATTTGGCAAAGTATTTGCTGGTGCTTAAATAGTATTAGATTTAATATATTATCCTAAAGTTTTCAATTCTACTAAAGTCTTATTTTATGGGAAGATGAACTCACATATTCCCACAGCATTCACTCAAGTGTTAAAAATAAGTGAATGGAAAGTACTCTTCACGTTGTGTCATATTATGATATTCTGTTAAGAAAAATGAAAATTTTACACAACAACGATTTTTAAAATGTTTTACATAAAAGATATATCCATCCACATGTATGTGTGTGTTTCAATATGAACTAATGCATTAAACGCGATCAATATTCCAAGAAGCAAGGAAATAAATCAACAACATCAATTTTATTTTCCAACGTTCACAGCACTTTATTTAATTTTTCAATCGAATGAGCCAATAATTTCAATGCAGTTAAATGCAATGCCTCTAAATTTTTCAATTCAACAATGTAAAAATATTCAGGCATATCACACATTTCGATTGGATGCATTTTTGCATTTTAATCGTTATTATTTTAAAGTGTTCAGATTCTATTTATTCTAAACGCGTAAAGCTTACATTTACATGAATTTTTTATAACTAGATCTTTTCTTTGCCACTCCTAAAAGTATGCACATTTTTATATTGAACTGCCACTGAAGTATTAGAAAAACTATTTGTCAATTTTGAAACTTAGAAAAGTGAAATTGATTTCATTCCACAGAATATATGGGCTAATCACAGATTACGGAAAACATATCCACAGATTTTATACGCACCCTACCTTGGTAACGCGACAAATATTTAAGCCCTCCACCCACCTCTCCCCCTTTAGGCTTTACGTAATATGTGAATAGCCCTTAATGAGCCAACTCACCATATTAAATGTTATTCTCTGATATGACTGATTATTTTAATTTATTTTAGTTTGCTGTTCTCCTATTCTTTTTAATGAAAATTGTTACAGTCTACTAATTTCTGGTTTTTCTAGTTGAGTGAAGTCCTTTCTAGTTGAGTGAAGAAGTCCTTTCTATAAAAAAAAACACAACCTGGCCACACATCAGTAATTATTTTGGCAGAATAATATTATAATAAAGCAAAATATATTTTAAGCGTTTTATGTTTGCTTGTTACTACGTCCCGGTAGTTGCACACAAATTTTTAAATCAATTACGTTTTTCATTTGATTTTTTTGTAAACCACTATTAAAACATTTACAATAAACAATAAAGCCAATAAATATAGAGGTAAGAAATTGACCACCTCAATCACATGGTGCAGAAAATTCATGATGCGAAGAGTCAATTTGTTATTTAATATTTACATTATGAATATGGAATTGTCTCAACTTTTATTAATCACTAGCTGAACCCAGTGTGCTTAGTCTAGTAGTTAAGACTATATTGCGATTTTTAATTTTCCTAAAAAGGGGCGTGGTCCCACCCACTTTTCTCCTGGTACATATTCCTAATTATGCCAATACCATATGTACCAAATATCATCGACGTAGGTCAAAAAATGCCCAAAATATGGTGATTTAAATTTTTGGGTTATATGGGCGGTGCCACGCCCCTTTGTCCAATCAAAACTTCATATAGCCTGTTAGATATTCCTTCCAGGGTCACAGTAACATGCTGTAAAAATTTCAGGAAGATCGGTCCAAGGGTTTGTTCTCCTATAAAGCACCAACAAACAGACAGACAGACTTTCATTTTTATATATATAGATTTTTTGTAAAAATATCTTCGGAACTACATAACCGATTTAAGAGTTTGATATGTCGTTTTGAACAACATGACAACGGCTTTCAAAAAAAAAAATTAAATAAAAAAAAGCAAAAAAAATAAATATATATATATACGAGTATATGTCATTGGTGGTGCAATATGAAATTTGCCACGCCCGCAGCCCGAAAATAAAAAATCAGACTTCACAGTGTCACCCGCCTGAATATTCTGAAGATTCCCTGAAAATTTCATCAAAATCGGCCCATCCGTTTTGGAGTCCATACGTTACATACATACACACATCCTGTTTTATATATATATACATATAGATTTTGAAAAAGTTTTATACAGTACTTTTTTATCAATAAAAAAAAATCAAGAACATGTTTAATTTTATAGACAATATTTATTTAATATTTATTTAGTATTTTTGTGTCACGTGCTAAATTAATTAAACTGGTCAACAAAAGGGAAAAAATTTTTTGTTTCCTGTGAATTTTGTTTGTTGTTTCTATCTCAAATTGAAGCGTATTTTCTAATACGTCAACAGTTTTTCCCTAACAGCTATTTTTACATATATTTTTGTTTTTTGTTGGATATTAAAATATATTGTTGATGTTTAAGATATGGCTTTTTCAAGAGGATTTTGTATCCTTAATCCAGATTATTTTTACTATATTTATGATTAATATATATTTGTAAAATTTAGAAAACCTATATCTGACTTTGTGAAAACAGCGTAACATGCATTAAAAGTGGCGAATGTTTAAATTTTCTTTCATGCAAGATTAAGTGCTAAAAAAAGTGAAAGGTGGTATTTTTGATGGGCCTCAGATAAGGCAAATTGTGAAAGATCCTTATTTTGGCAAATCAATGACTGAAATCGGATTCAAAGCTTGGAATTCATTTGTTTCGGAAATCTGACGACCCTGTCGAGCTTGTTAAGTGCATGATATCAAACTTGCAAGAGCTACGGCGCAATATAAGTATAAAAATTCACTACCTGCACTCACATTTAGACCGATTTCCACAAAATATTTTAGTGAGGAGTAGGGTGGACGATTTAATCAGAATTTTCGGACCATGGAAGAGCGTTAGCAGAGGAAGTGGAACTCACATATGATGGCAGACTACTGCTGGAGTTTCCAACGACATCTACCTAAAGTCGTTCATTCAAGTAAATCTTACAAAAGATCATTTAATAGTGTTCGATAGAAAATTTGGTAACCTGTGTTTTAATTTCTTGTATTTTTTTGTCAGAATAATAAAACTGTACTCGTATATTTCAAAAAGTAAAGCTGTTAGCAATCTCCTAGTATTTTTTCATAGTCAGGGCCATAGAAATACCCAATAACAAAAAAAAAAAAACAAAGGAAACAAGAGTTGTGTTGACCAGTGTTATATTTTCTCATAATGAAACTTCTATCTGGATCATTTGAGTATCTGTTCCCCTAGTCAGTGGTTCCAGTAGGTGAACGTGTTTTCCACCATACCCAGCCAACATTTGGATGCTCATTTTCACGAAGCTCATTTAAAGTACAAGTGAACTTAAGCTTATCTAAAGGGTATATTGCAAATGACTCGAACAGGAGTGGAGTCTGAGTGGAAAAACGACGCATATACATATGCCTCTATTAGAAGACTTGCATGAACCGTATTAATTTCGAAAGTATATACGAAAGTATAACTTCTGATCAGAAAATTAGATTAATCAAAAAGGCCACATAAAATGTTGGGTGGGTATTTTTGTTTCTAGGCATCTTCTTTGACATACGAGTAACTGGGCCAGCTTAATATTATGTATTAGATTTAATACATTATCTAAAGACTTTCACGTCTATTGAAATTATATTTTATGGGAAGATGAACTCACGTATTCCCACAGCATTCACTCAAGTGGTAAAAATAAGTGAATGGAAAGTACTCTTCAAGTTGTGCCATATTATGATATCCTGTTAAGAAAAATAAAAATTTTACACAACAATGATTTTTTAAATATTTTACATAAAAGATATATCCACATGTATGTGTGTGTTTAAATTTGAACTAATGAATGAGACATGATCAATATTCCAAGAAGGAAGGGAACGAATGAAATAATTTTTTTTCCAGCGTACTTAATTTTTCAATCGAATGAGTCAATAAATTCAATGCTGTTGAATGCAATGCTTCTAAATTTTTCAATTCAATAAAGTAAAAATATTCAGGCATATCACACATTCCGATTGGATGCATTTTTGCATTTTAATCGTTATTATTTAAAACTCTTCAGTTGCAGATTCCCTGTCGGAAACAAAATTAACTTTAAACTAACTTTAATGTATGGAAAAAACTAACTTTTTTAACATTGCGATGTCCTAGGAGGTAATCAGTTTTCTTTGCACTACTCGTAGCTAACTTTAAAGTTAGTTTTAAAAAGTCAAAATGTAGTTAGTTAGTATACATAAAAAAAATATATATTTTATTTTTAGTTTATTTTCTCAATTCTATATTCAGTAGTTTTAAAGTAATATTGTAATAATAAATTTTTCTTCAAATTTTTTTCATCGGTGCTGTGCTGGGACTTGAACCACAGGTCATTGGATTAACAGTCTACGCGCATACCACTCAGCTAAGGTACCACTTAAATATTAAATAAAATAGCAAGAAGTTATGAAATACTTGAAATAATTTTAAAAGTTCCTAAATAAGTAAATTTGTTGGCGCTCACCATATTCAATTATAAATGAGAGTATATATATATACTCAACCTACTAATTGATTTTGGTTACGTTCTGCATTGTGTTGTAGTTAGCTTTATAGTTAGTCTAGAAAAATCAATTTAAAAGTTAGCTTTTCTTGTAGCTAGCTACACATTTGACGACAGGATTATTATAAAGGAGTAAAGCTAACATTTTCATACATTTCTTATAATTAAAACTTTTCTTTGTAACTCCTAAAAGTATGCATATTTTTTATATTGCACTGCCACTGAAGTATTAGAAAAACTAGTTGTCAATTAAACATTCAAAAGTTTAATTGATTTCATTCCAAAGGTGATATGGGCTAATCACAGATAACGATACGCTTTTTCAGATATTTTATAAACACTGCCCCCCGCCCCCACCGGCATCATCACACTTTTTACAAAATTTATTAGTACATAATTTTCACTACGTAAAAAATATTTTTACCCTCAATCAATCCTCATTTGGGGCAGTTTAAAACAACTGACGAAATTGAATGGTATTCTGTGATATGACTGCTTATTTTAGTTTTCTGTTCTCTTAATCTTTATAATGAAAACTGTTACAGTCTACCAATTTCTGGTTTTTCTACTTGAGTGAAGTCCTTTCTAGTTGAGTGAAGAAGTCCTTTCTATAAAAAAAAAACACAACCTGGCCACACATCAGTAATTATTTTGGAAGAATAATATTATAATCAAGAAAAATATCTTTTAAGCATTTTATGTTTGCTTGTTACTACGTCCCGGTAGTTGCACACAAATTTTTAAATCAATTACTTTTTTCTTTTGATTTTTTTGTAAGCCACTATTAAAACAATTACAATAAACAATAAAGCCAATAAATATAGAGGTAAGAAATTGACCACCTCAATCACATGGTGCAGAAAACTCGTGATGAAGAGTGAATTTGTTATTTGATATTTATATTATGAATATAGAATTGTCTCAACTTTTATTTATCGGTTTACAAAGTACTTTTTTATCAATAAAAAATCAACAACAAGTTAACTTTTATAGGCAATATTTATTTTAAAAATATTTTCGTGTCACGTGCTAAATTACTTATTTTTTCTCATAATGAAACCTCAAACTGGATTATTTAAATACCTGTTCCCCCAGCAAGTGGTTCCAGTAATTGAAAGTTGTTTTTTGTCACACCCAGCCACCATTTGCAAGTTAATTTAGAAAGGGATCAGCCTAAGCGGTGTTTTTCGATTTCTATCGGCAAATAAAATATACTGCAAATGACACAAAAGGGAGACGAAAAGAAGTCGTAAAGCGTATAATAAATAACTCTATAAGAAAACGAAAGTAAACTTTATGATGAAGAAATCAAATTATTGAAAAGAGCCACCTAAAATGTTGGATGGGTAAATTTTTTATTGACGTCTTCTTTGCCATACGAATGAAAATGTTTCTTTTAGTATCTGGTAGAGTACTTTACGTAGCTTAATTAGTATTAGATATAGTAAAGTAGGTTAAGGTTTTCGCGTCTATTGAATTAATATTTTATGGGAAGATGAAATCACGAATTCCCAAAGCATTCACTCAAGTGGTAAAAAGTAAGTGAATGGAAAGTACTTTTCACGTTGTGATGTCCTGTTAAGAAAACTTAAAATTTTACACTACAACGATTTTTAAAATTGATAGCAAATTAATTTGATTAAAAGAAAAGAACTTTGTCATCTTTAAGCTAAAATATATGGAAAGTCTGGGTTCACACGTGAAAGTTTTCTTTCATGAAAGTCGTTAGTTTGTTGGTGAGAGGGGAGAGAAGAATAGTGTCGGGTACCATTCTCCTGAAGTAGCGGATTGTAATTTTGTTTAAATCTAAAACATACTCAGAAGCAGATATCATAGAACTAAAATAACTAAAATATGTTCGTATTTAAATGCAAAAAATTCTTATATTTTCGCAACCGTTTTATACGTGGCTGCCTATGAGCAATACTGTTTTCCTCATAATCGGTTCCACTAGTTGATCTCGCTGTTTTCAGCATCAACTTTGACAATAAAATTATTATCGCATTTACTGGGTCAAATAAATGCATTCAAGTGTTTTTAATACCAGATTAGGTCTGATGATTTTCTTTAAGGTTTGTGAGTATTTATTCTATTTGGAATAACTTGTTTATGGGAAGATGAACTCGAAAATTCCCACAGCATGCACTCAAGTGATACAATTAGAAATAAAAAATTAGATAACATTTTATGGTTAGTGCCTATGCCATATTATGAAGTCTTGTTAACAAAATTCAAAATTTTACACAACACTGATTTTTTTGGAACAGCTGAAAAACTTTTCAAAATACATAACTTTTTGAAAAGTACACTCTTTGGAAGCTATTAGTATGTATATATGTATGTATGTAGATTTTCTGTAAAAACAGTTTTGTAAAAAAGTACCTTTTTGAAAAGAATTGCTTTTGAAAAATTGTTCCTTATAGAAAAAGAGTACCTTTTAAAGTAATTTTTTTAATTATATGTTTAGTATTAAGTTAATGTTTGTATCATTTATATTTATTTAAGTGCGAGTTACATTAGTTCATGTTTCATACTACTCCAAATGAACTAGTTCATTTTCCATACTATATATTATAAATAAATAGTAGAAAATTAAAAGAGTACTTTTGGAAAGATGAAGATTACATAAGAAACTTCATACCAGATTAAAACCACAATTTTGCTAGCAATATTTATTTTATAAATATTTTTCTGGCGTGTACTAGTTGTTGTCCTATAGTGAAATCTATCTGCAACTAAATAATTTAAACACCTGTTCCCCTAGTCAGTGGTTCCAGTAGGTGAACGTGTTTTCCACCATACCCAGCCAACATTTGGATGCTCATTTTCACGAAGCTCATTTAAAGTACAAGTGAACTTAAGCTTATCTAAAGGGTATATTGCAAATGACTCGAACAGGAGTGAAGACTGAGTGGAAAAACGACTCATATACATATGCCTCTATTAGAAGACTTGCATGAACCGTATCAATTTCTACTAACGAAAGTAAAACTTATGATCAGAAAATTAGATTAATCAAAAAGGCCACTTAAAATGCTGGGTGGGTATTTTTGTTTCTAGGCATCTTCTTTGACATACGAGTAACTGGGCCAGCTTAATATTATGTATTAGATTTAATACATTATCTATAGACTTTCACGTCTATTGAAATTATATTTTATGGGAAGATGAACTCACGTATTCCCACAGCATTCACTCAAGTGGTAAAAAGTAAGTGAATGGAAAGTACTCTTCACGTTGTGCCATATTATGATATCCTGTTAAGAAAAATAAAAATTTTACACAACAACGATTTTTTAAATATTTTACATAAAAGATATATCCACATGTACATATGTATTTGTGTGCTTAAATATGAACTAATGAATGAGACATGATCAATATCACAAGAAGGAAGGAAACGAATGAAATCATTTTTTTTCCAGCGTACCTTATTTTTCAATCGAATGAGCGAATAATTTCAATGCTGTTGAATGCAATGCTTCTAAATTTTTCAATTCAACAAAGTAAAAATATGCAGGCATATCACACATTCCGATTGGATGCATTTTAATCGTTATTATTTAAAACTCTTCAGTTGCAGATTATTATAAAGATGTAAAGCTAACATTTTCATACATTTCTTATAATTAAAACTTTTCTTTGTCACTCCTAAAAGTGTGCACATTTTTTATATTGCACTGCCACTGAAGTATTAGAAAAACTTGTTATCAATTTTGAAACTGGGAAAAGTTTAATTGATTTGATTCCAAAGAATAAATAGGCTAATCACAGATTACGGAAAACATATTCTCAGATTTTATACGCACCCTACCTTGGTAACATGACAAATATTTAAGCCCTCCACCCACCTCTCCCTCTTTAGGCTTTACGTATATGTATATGTGAATAGCCCTTGACTGATTATTTTAATTTATTTTAGTTTGCTGTTCTCCTATTCTTTTTAATGAAAACTGTTACAGTCTACTAATTTCTGGTTTTTCTAGTTGAGTGAAGTCCTTTCTAGTTGAGTGAAGAAGTCCTTTCTATAAAAAAAAAACACAACCTGGCCACACATCAGTAATTATTTTGGCAGAATAATATTATAATAAAGCAAAATATATTTTAAGCGTTTTATGTTTGCTTGTTACTACGTCCCGGTAGTTGCACACAAATTTTTAAATCAATTACTTTTTTCATTTAATATTTTGTAAGCCATTAATACAACAATTACAATAAACAATAAAGCCAATAAATATAGAGGTAAGAAATTGACCACCTCAATCACATGGTGCAGAAAATTCGTGATGAGAAGAGTTGATTTCTTTTTAAATATTTTTGATAAATGGTTAACATCTACTGATGAGTTGGTATAGCAACCAACGAAATGCATTTAGATATTACTAACCCGCAACAAATAAATAAAATTTTTTAAAAACATAAATTCTTGTGTATTTGCTTGAATAAATATCAAATTTTATTTACATTATAAAAATGTAATTGTCTTAACTCTTATTGATCATTTCAAATGAGAGCGTAATACCCCATAGAATTTATGAGAAAGTGGAAAAATTCTTGTCAGTATTATTGTTCTACCTTCTCCACTTTTTACATGTTTTCCATGAAAACATTCAGATAATTTAAGGAATCAATTTTAACTTACTTCTACCCACAAGTAAAATAGAATAATTATTTATTTGCAGGCTCCTAAGAGTATGTGAACATTTTTTGGAATTTTTCTCTTGTATAAAAATACAATTTCAAAACATTCCACTCACTTTTACTATTTGAAAATACATACAATTGAAAATGACACATTTCAAGGCTTGCCATTTTGTTCATGTTTTTATTTGTGTGTAAATTTTATGGCACTTTTGCACAAAGAAATAATCATACAAACAAAAAAAAAAAAAAAACAAAGGTAACCCGCCCGCAGGTGAACATTTTATTTCCTCGATATTCGTAAGACCTTTATTTATATGAGATTTGTTTTTCTCTCCTCTTAGTAGTTCTGTTCTCCTTTTATCATGTTTCCACTTGGTGAACACGAAATGAAATCTTCTTCCCAGCATCATCCATTCATTCATTATCTTCACTTGTTTTACCTCGGTTTTTTTTTTTGTAATTTTTGAATCATCTGCCAACAGACGTATTTTGACACAACATTTACACAGAAGACGTAATCGTAATCGTATAAAATAATGAGAAGTGATGCATTTAAAATGAGCACGATTTATTATTATTAGACATACTCTGGTGATTTTTTTTTGTTGTTGATGCTCAAAACAATTGAAGTTCACTTTGAATTCTTTGTTTATGGGAAAATGAACTCACGAACTCCCACAGCATGCACTCATGTGGTAAATAGTGATAAACATGGTTGAAAAAATTTAGTTTTGGCTGAATAAGAGAAACATACTTGTGTATTTATGAAATCCTAATAAAGAAATTTTTGAGTTTTACACTACACTGCCTTTAAGAAACAGAAGATACATTTTTCTTATTCGATATGAATGAAATATGTATGTTTTGAAAGTGTGTAAATAACTTTTCAAAATGTGACTGAAGTCTACTATTGATTTGGTATAGGGGCCAATGAAATAATAAATTACATATTGTGAATTTCCTGATTTTGCTTTTGCAACGAGAATACCAATATGTACCTAAAAATACTTTTTTATGCTTTGGATTAGTGTTGTTGTGTCAAAGTTATAAGACTAAGACCGGAAGAGAATTGAACAAACAGAGTTAGTTTAATTAAATGTATTTTACTGCTGTTTTACCAAAAATTTATGGAATAATGTTGGCAAAAATTAATATATATACATATATAACATTTTATTTAAGCAAGTACTAAAGAATTTATATTTTCAAAAATCAATAAACAGATTCTCATCGAATAAAAATTATTTATTGTGTTGTTTGTATAAGTTTTTAAGCTATTGTGCTTTCGCTTTAGTAATTCTCATTTCTTTCTTGGGAGTTTGTGTATAAGTAAATGAGTTTGAAAAACTTTTCAAGCACGGTGGTAAAGATTAACTGATGAGATGGTATTTACGATTGGATAATTTTTCCACGGACTATAATAAAATGATTTTCATTTCAAATACGCATGCTTGTGACGTCCTTTGGCTGTACGATATAATAATTAAAATTTTCAATTATCCTTCTTCCTACCCCCAAACCGCCCAAAAAAAAAACCCCTACACGTACACACGTGTTTGAAGAATCTAAAGTTACACTCTATTTATTTTCCGTATATGTATAGATATATTTTTTTCGTATTAAAACAATTTCTATTTTTGAAACAAATTCCAATATAAATGTTCTACATCAGCTATTTTATTAAGAATGAATAGTTTTTGTTGAAACAGTGCAAAATATAAACTGCAAAAAAGGTTGTTTCGGCTAAAAATGTTCGCCTAATACTTGGTTCCACTAGTTGAACAGCATTTGAATTGATAAATTCGGTATAGTAATGAATTTTTAACACCTGATAACACGTTCAACACGCTTTGTTTGGCAAAATTTTGCCTTAGGATTCGAAAGCAGAATCAAAACGGCTAGCGAAAATTGAAAATTAAAGCATAATAAAATTAAAAATTTTTAAGCTTTTGCATTAGTTTAGATTACATTGAAAAGATAATTCTACATAATTTAAATGAATGATATTCCTTAATGTAGAGTGTTAAACTTTTTTTCAAAAATACGATGATTCTACATACTCGTAGATTATTTCAATGAAAGTATTCATTGAAGGTCAATGTAAACCATTGTAATTTATTTACAACATTCGCTATTGTTATTCTCTAACGAAAGTGATGTACCAGTTCATTGATTTAATGTATTATTACATTATGGAAAAATTAACAAAAAATTCGTTTAAATAATCAAATTTTAAATGGATTTTTTTTTTAGTGTACAGGACAGTCCTTGCAACATAGAAGTTAGAAACTTATTTATTTAGTGAAACATTACGAGATTTTTTACCACCCCCGGCTTCGTAACGCTTTTTACGAATTTTTCAATCCGTAACAAATCTTTAACCCCCAATGAGCCTTACGTTATATGTGCACAGCCCCTAATTCAAAATTAAAATTGTATTCTGTAAAATATTTTTTTTTTAATAAATCGCTTGTCGCTTTTATAGGAAATGCACTCGAATTCATTAGAAATTGCATATAATATATTTTCCCATGACATCGTTTTCATGGGAACTTTATCGCACGAACCACATGCAATATAAAGCGGGTGTTTATTTTATAAATGGTAAGTTTTAAATTGAAATTTAACTTAAAAAATAGTCATTGACATAATAAATTTTTTTTTTAATAACCCTACGTCTTCACGAGCCATCTACTTCAACATGAGATGAACATAACGTCGGCAGAGCAATTGTAATAATATGTCCATTGCATTGCTGTCAGAGCATGGACGAAAGAAACATGGACATGAGCAAGAAACATTAGCCATATGCGATGTCTGACATGATGCTCAAACCAAATTCATGGCTAATGGAGACGCCTAGTAAAGTTAAAAAACTCCATGAAAATCCCTTTCTCTATCTCTCTCTCTCTCTCTCTCTCTTGCTTACGCTCTTGCTCATCATATGGCTCAAGAATTTTTTGTGATACTGTATTTGATCTAAATCTGGGTCATTCGATTTTTAAAAGTTTAAATTTGTTAAATATTGTTCTCTTTGGCAATAATATATAAAAAAACTATCTTTTATTTGCAAGGACCTTCAAAATGTAGCATTTTTATGTATGGTAAAATAACCATAAGGGAAACATTTTAGTTTTTAAATGACTTAATATGAGAAAAATATTTTCTTTGTATATCTTCCAAATACAAAAATCTATTGAATGTAAATCTTTGCTAGGAAGACTGTACAGACCTGTTGTAAAATTGTCTCTCAATTAAGTCCTTCGTAACATAAACTCAAAATGAGATTTTTTTTAGTCAAAATTTTGGATTTTAAATACAAGAATTTTTTTTCACCACCTCTAGCACAGACACGCCCACACACATTCTTTCGATTATCTATTTTCTATTCCTTGTTGCTTTATAATTTTTTCGTTAGTGCCTCATTAGCTGTTACACTTTCTTTGTTTATTCATCTTTAAATTACTTTTCGATTTTTCTTTAATGAACGAACGTTGATATAGAACTCTACCTACCTGCTTTCAAAATATTACCTACTGAGAGTTTTTGTTTTAATATTTTCCTGATCTTTGGTTACATCCTGAAAATGATGATCACCTAGTAATAATTTTGGAAACCGTAACAAGTGTATGGTATGAAAATAACAAAAAATTAAATTAAATGTTTTTCCAACATAAAAGAATAGAATTTCTAATGGTCACACACATTCTAAGTTTATCTACTAGGTATCTGCTTAAGAAAACAAAAAACTCTCTACATGGTGTCACACACTTGTTTGTTGAATGTTAAATAAATGTCAGGTAGATTTTGGAACATAATTTTTCTTAAACATCTTTCTTTAAAATTTGAAAGCCTAATACAACAGAGAAGGGGTGAAATTTTAAGAAATTTTCCAATATTTTCAATATTTGAAGTAAAACAAAGAAATTTTCTTTCCATAGTCAAACAATCTTTTTTTTTTCTTGTGTAACAAACATGTGTAGATGCGCTGCTGCCCACGTAAATTGATGCGCATTCAATGACCAGCAACAAAAATAATTTAATTTCACTTTAAATGTGAATTTGACAAGTCAATGAACTTGTGAACAGTTTCTGATCTTTCTACCAAAGATCTTTAAAATAAAATTAAAAAAAAAACATCACCAAAAATATATGATCTCCTGTTATGTGGTTCCACTACTTGAACATGAATAACCAAATAATTCTCAGCATCATTAACAAACATCATGCCAGCCAGCCAGCATCTGTTTATCTGCATGTTTTCAAATAAATTAGTTGAAGTTTTTTTATCGGCTGCAACACACGCTACAACGTTTAAATATTTAAATAGTTGACACTTGAGATTTGTACCAGCCTCCAGTCTCCATCTCTCTCTACTATATGAAAATGCATTTTCATGCGACAGAAAAACAAAGTATACCATACTCTAATAGATTTTTCCCACCATACAACAACAATTGTTTTATTTTATATACAATCTTTGTTTATGGGAACATGAACTCACGAACTCCCGCATCATGCATTCAAGCGGTAATAAACGTCAGCGGTACCAGCAGAATATGTAGGTAGGCTCTAGATAGAGTACTTTTTTTTTTTTGTAGTGCAGCACCTAAACAACAAAAACGAAAAACTAAAATCTACTAACTATTGATGCTGTTCTCCTATTGAAATGTTACACTTCGTTTCACTTCACTACACAGCATCTCATGATGATAATTGATGATCACCGAACAACAAACATCATCGCTTGCATCTACCAGGATGTGCGCGCATTGAATTTGTCACGCTTTCGATTATTAGAATGTTTATTGAACGGAACAAAAAAATAAAATACGTTCAATGAGGTGATTACACACTCACACACACACATTCTTAATTGAATTTAGAAAGAGAACATGCTTGTTTGTTATTTCCGTTGTTCGGTTCAAATGTTGCAGTTTATAAATTTTGTAGTGAAAACAGCTCTGTTATCCTGATAATTTTACAAAATGTGTTAAAAGCAACATTTAAGACGGGTTAAAGAGAAAAACTTTAAACCGCAAACTCAAACTGAAGTTATAAAAATATTTAAGGCATATTTTAAGGCAATAATTTTAAAAGCAACACAAAATAAAATGCTATTAATGTCTAGTCAACCCTATAATAATGCAACTTTTTATTTCAATAGAACAAAGCAGAATTTATGAAGAAGGAGAACGGCATATTTTCAACAGCTGGCAAGTAAGTTTTACAGGGCACTGTCGATTTTTACGGAGCATAAAGTGCAATGCCTTCCATCATTAGTGAGAAGTGAAGAATAAACACCATATACATACTTATATACAATTGAAAAATCGGACTTAAGTAGTCAATAAGTATGGAGTCTTGGCTTTAATTTCCCACTGGTCCAAATGAGTGACAAACAAAAATGTGCCCACAAATGGCCAAATTCCCGTAGAGATCATCAAAAATTTACTTAAATTTTAATTTTCAAAATTTTATAGAAAAATTCTGAAATACAATTGAGAAATCGGACTTACGTAGTCAATAAGTATGGATTCTTGGCTTTAATTTCCCATTGGTCCAAATGAGTGACAAACAAAAATGTGCCCACAAATGGCCAAATTCCCGTAGAGATCATCAAAAATTTACATAAATTTTAATTTTCAAAATTTTATAGAAAAATTCTGAAATACAATTGAGAAATCGGACTTAAATAATCCATAAGTATGGATTCTTGGCTTTAATTTCCCATTGGTCCAAATGAGTGACAAACAAAAATGTGCCCACAAATGGCCAAATTCCCGTAGAGATCATCAAAAATTTACATCAATTTTAATTTACAAAATTTTATAGAAAAATTCTCAAATAAAATTGAGAAATCGGACTTAAATAATCCATAAGTATGGATTCTTGGCTTTAATTTCCCATTGGTCCAAATGAGTGACAAACAAAAATGTGCCCACAAATGGCCAAATTCCCGTAGAGATCATCAAAAATTTACATCAATTTTAATTTACAAAATTTTATAGAAAAATTCTCAAATAAAATTGAGAAATCGGACTTAAATAATCCATAAGTATGGATTCTTGGCTTTAATTTCCCATTGGTCCAAATGAGTGACAAACAAAAATGTGCCCACAAATGGCCAAATTCCCGTAGAGATCATCAAAAATTTACATCAATTTTAATTTACAAAATTTTATAGAAAAATTCTCAAATACAATTGAGAAATCGGACTTACGTAGTCAATAAGTATGGATTCTTGGATTTAATTTCCCACTGGTCAAAATGAGTGACAAACAAAAATGTGCCCACAAATGGCCAAATTCCCGTAGAGATCATCAAAAATTTACATAAATTTTAATTTACAAAATTTTATAGAAAAATTCTCAAATACAATTGAGAAATCCGACTTACGTAGTCAATAAGTATGGATTCTTGGATTTAATTTCCCACTGGTCAAAATGAGTGACAAACAAAAATGTGAACACAAATGGCCAAATTCCCGTAGAGATCATCAAAAATTTACTTCAATTTTAATTTACAAAATTTTATAGAAAAATTCTCAAATACAATTGAGAAATCGTACTTACGTAGTCAATAAGTATGGATTCTTTGATTTAATTTCCCACTGGTCAAAATGAGTGACAAACAAAAATGTGCCCACAAATGGCCAAATTCCCGTAGAGATCATCAAAAATTTACATAAATTTTAATTTACAAAATTTTATAGAAAAATTCTCAAATACAATTGAGAAATCCGACTTACGTAGTCAATAAGTATGGATTCTTGGATTTAATTTCCCACTGGTCAAAATGAGTGACAAATAAAAATGTGCCCACAAATGGCAAAATTCCCGTAGAGATCATCAAAAATTTACATCAATTTTAATTTACAAAATTTTATAGAAAAATTCTCAAATACAATTGAAAAATCGGACTTACGTAGTCAATAAGTATGGAATCTTGGATTTAATTTCCCACTGGTCAAAATGAGTGACAAACAAAAATGTGCCCACAAATGGCCAAATTCCCGTAGAGATCATCAAAAATTTACATCAATTTTAATTTACAAAATTTTATAGAAAAATTCTCAAATACAATTGAGAAATCGGACTTACGTAGTCAATAAGTATGGATTCTTGGATTTAATTTCCCACGGGTCAAAATGCGTGACAAACAAAAATGTGCCCACAAATGGCCAAATTCCCGTAGAGATCATCAAAAATTTACATCAATTTTAATTTACAAAATTTTATAGAAAAATTCTTAAATACAATTGAGAAATCGGAATTACGTAGTCAATAAGTATGGATTCTTGGATTTAATTTCCCACTGGTCAAAATGAGTGACAAATAAAAATGTGCCCACAAATGGCCAAATTCCCGTAGAGATCATCAAAAATTTACATCAATTTTAATTTACAAAATTTTATAGAAAAATTCTCAAATACAATTGAGAAATCGGACTTACGTAGTCAATAAGTATGGATTCTTGGATTTAATTTCCCACTGGTCAAAATGAGTGACAAACAAAAATGTGCCCACAAATGGCCAAATTCCCGTAGAGATCATCAAAAATTTACATCAATTTTAATTTACAAAATTTTATAGAAAAATTCTCAAATACAATTGAGAAATCGGACTTACGTAGTCAATAAGTATGGATTCTTGGATTTAATTTCCCACTGGTCAAAATGAGTGACAAACAAAAATGTGCCCAAAAATGGCCAAATTCCCGTAGAGATCATCAAAATTTACATAAATTTTAGTTTTCAAAATTTTATAGAAAAATTCTCAAATACAATTGAGAAATCGGACTTACGTAGTCAATAAGTATGGATTCTTGGATTTAATTTCCCACTGGTCAAAATGAGGGACAAACAAAAATGTGCCCAAAAATATCAAAATTCCAGTAGAGATCATCAAAATTTACATAAATTTTAGTTTTCAAAATTTTATAGAAAAATTCTCAAATACAATTGAGAAATCCGAATTATATAGTCAATAAGTATGGATTCTTGGATTTAATTTCCCACTGGTCAAAATGAGTGACAAACAAAAATGTGCCCAAAAATATCAAAATTCCAGTAGAGATCATCAAAATTTACACAAATTTTAGTTTTCAAAATTTTATAGAAAAATTCTCAAATACAATTGAGAAATCCGAATTATATAGTCAATAAGTATGGATTCTTGGATTTAATTTCCCACTGTTCCAAATGAGTGACAAACAAAAATGTGCCGACAAATGGCCAAATTCCCGTAGAGATCATCAAAAATTTACATCAATTTTAATTTACAAAATTTTATAGAAAAATTCTCAAATACAATTGAGAAATCGGACTTACGTGGTCAATAAGTATGGATTCTTGGATTTAATTTCCCACTGGTCAAAATGAGTGACAAACAAAAATATGCCCACAAATGGCCAAATTCCCGTAGAGATCATCAAAAATTTACATCAATTTTAATTTACAAAATTTTATAGAAAAATTCTCAAATACAATTGAGAAATCGGACTTACGTAGTCAATAAGTATCGATTCTTGGATTTAATTTCCCACTGGTCAAAATGAGTGACAAACAAAAATGTGCCCACAAATGGCCAAATTCCCGTAGAGATCATCAAAATTTACACAAATTTTAGTTTTCAAAATTTTATAGAAAAATTCTCAAATACAATTGAGAAATCCGAATTATATAGTCAATAAGTATGGATTCTTGGATTTAATTTCCCACTGTTCCAAATGAGTGACAAACAAAAATGTGCCGACAAATGGCCAAATTCCCGTAGAGATCATCAAAAATTTACATCAATTTTAATTTACAAAATTTTATAGAAAAGTTCTCAAATACAATTGAGAAATCGGACTTACGTAGTCAATAAGTATGGATTCTTGGATTTAATTTCCCACTGGTCAAAATGAGTGACAAACAAAAATGTGCCCAAAAATATCAAAATTCCAGTAGAGATCATCAAAAATTTACATAAATTTTAATTTACAAAATTTTATAGAAAAATTCTCAAATACAATTAAGAAATCGGACTTACTTAGTCAATAATTATGGATTCTTGGATTTAATTTCCCACTGGTCAAAATGAGTGACAAACAAAAATGTGTTAACAAATGGCCAAATTCCCGTAGAGATCATCAAAAACTTACATCAATTTTAATTTACAAAATTTTATAGAAAAATTCTCAAATACAATTGAGAAATCGGACTTACGTAGTCAATAAGTATGGATTTTTGGATTTAATTTCCCACTGGTCAAAATGAGTGACAAACAAAAATGTGCTCACAAATGGCTAAATTCCCGTAGAGATCATCAAAAATTTACAAAATTTTATAGAAAAATTCTCAAATACAATTGAGAAATCGGACTTACGTAGTCAATAAGTATGGATTCTTGGATTTAATTTCCCACTGGTCAAAATGAGTGACAAACAAAAATGTGCCCACAAATGGCCAAATTCCCGTAGAGATCATCAAAAATTTACATCAATTTTAATTTTCAAAATTTTATAGAAAAATTCTCAAATACAATTGAGAAATCGGACTCACATAATCCATAAGTATGGATTCTTGGCTCTAATTTCCCATTGGTCGAAATGAGTGACAAACAAAAATGTGCCCACAAATGGCCAAATTCCCGTAGAGATCATCAAAATTTACATAAATTTTAATTTTCAAAATTTTATAGAAAAATTCTCAAATACAATTGAGAAATCCGAATTATATAGTCAATAAGTATGGATTCTTGGATTTAATTTCCCACTGTTCCAAATGAGTGACAAACAAAAATGTGCCGACAAATGGCCAAATTCCCGTAGAGATCATCAAAAATTTACATAAATTTTAATTTTCAAAATTTTATAGAAAAATTCTCAAATACAATTGAGAAATCGGACTCACATAATCCATAAGTATGGATTCTTGGCTTTAATTTCCCATTGGTCAAAATGAGTGACAAACAAAAATGTGCCCAAAAATATCAAAATTCCAGTAGAGATCATCAAAATTTACATAAATTTTAGTTTTCAAAATTTTATAGAAAAATTCTCAAATACAATTGAGAAATCGGACTTACGTAGTCAATAAGTATGGATTCTTGGATTTAATTTCCCACTGGTCAAAATGAGTGACAAACAAAAATGTGCCCAAAAATATCAAAATTCCAGTAGAGATCATCAAAATTTACATAAATTTTAGTTTTCAAAATTTTATAGAAAAATTCTCAAATACAATTGAGAAATCCGAATTATATAGTCAATAAGTATGGATTCTTGGATTTAATTTCCCACTGTTCCAAATGAGTGACAAACAAAAATGTGCCGACAAATGGCCAAATTCCCGTAGAGATCATCAAAAATTTACATAAATTTTAATTTTCAAAATTTTATAGAAAAATTCTCAAATACAATTGAGAAATCGGACTTACGTAGTCAATAAGTATGGACTTTTGGATTTAATTTCCCACTGGTCAAAATGAGTGACAAGCAAAAATGTGCCCACAAATGGCGAAAATCCCGTAGAGATCATACAAAGTCATCTTAGTTAAGATACATTTATATCAACTAGCAAAGATGTAAACCAAAAAGTTCCATCGAGCTATGTTGGCAATGTTGCGACTAATAATGACGTAAGCTCTTACGTAAAACATATATAATTCGGCATATTTATCTTCGCACACATATGTATAAGTTTATAGTTTCTTTCAAGAAGCCAACTCATTTGGGCTAATTTTAATTTCATTTGTGTCAATCTTTGCTTCTACATGCGATTTGCGTATTTAAATCGCCATATTTATCTTCACTCACTTGAAAACTAGTAGTGTTTTCAATGGCGATTTAAATATATTTTGACGTAATTGCTTACGTCGTTATATATTTGGAAATATTTGTCATATATTTGTTTGCTGAATGTTTTACTAAAAAAAATTGTTTTTCTGTACCTTTTTCTCTGAGAGATTTTGTAATTGGTGGAAAAGATAAGATAGATCTATAGGATCGGACAGACTTCATTGTGAAGGTATTTAATCCTATATTTAATATTAAAAATGTGAATGTGAATATAATTTAAAAACCACTAAGTGGAGTTGGATGAAATTCGGCAGACGGATATCATATGCCCCAGAATAGAATATATGTAGGGTACATGTTAAGGGGTAAAACCAGGACAAATTGATACTTATGGTACTTTTTATTTTTCTCGGGACTATATTTTCGAAGTTATGGGCTGCTTCATAAAAATCAAAAATTAAACAAAAATTTTCTCAAAATTGTCTGTTTTGAATAAAGTTGTACCTCGTACATCTTGAAAACTAATTGTCATATTTGGATTAAAATTTTTGTAAATGAAAGATAAGGATGTAAGATTTAATATTGAAATATTTTACATGTATAAAACATTAACAAAGTATTCGAAAAATCGGTATTAAAATGAA
The DNA here is from genome assembly GCA_947311025.1 of Lypha dubia. NCBI lineage: Eukaryota > Metazoa > Arthropoda > Insecta > Diptera > Tachinidae > Lypha > Lypha dubia. The sequence continues at coordinate 12,455,531 of OX371264.1, forward strand.
ACGCCCACTTTTCCTTTGTTTGCATAGCGATAGGATGATACCCACCCAGTTTCATTAATACGGCTTAAAAACAACTAAGATGTACAACATGTACATATTTGACATATAATAGATAGAACTCGTACAATATATTGCAATGAATTATATCAGACATGTTTTGAAATTACGGTAATTTCAAATCACGAAAGATTTTTAAATCACTAGAGTAATATTTTGGTGTTATGGAAATCAAAAGATTTTGAAATTTTAGTACTGATTATAATTGTTCTAAATCACAAGCTAATAGATGATTTTCTTTGTTTACAAAACAAAAATTTTTGTATCTGCAAATAATTTATCAGAAAAAAGTTGAAATCTCAAAGGTACTAAATTATCACAAAGGTACCGAGTTGCCAGACCCAAGTGCGTCACATCGTAATCTGTGACGGCATTCAAAGCATACGAGTTGAAATGAAAGCGTTTGTAAATAAATCATAAAAATGCCTGGAACAAATTCGTTAGCAATAATTGAATTACAAAGCAAGCGGTTAAATAACGCAAAATTTCAGTGTCTTCATAAAATTTTTAAATTTTATAGTTATTTTGTGCAAAATGATTGTAGTTTTATTGCAAAATCAAATAAATAACAAATCATTTTAAGTGTATGCCACAACTTTGTTATAGTGTTAAAAGAAAAATGGTTAAAAACACTGCAAGTGATTTGAAATCGTCAGGTTGTTAGCGCTGTTAGTTAGTCTTTAGCGAACAGATCACCTTTTCAGTAATTTCAAATCGATGAAGGTCTCACGTTACGTGAGAATACGAGACTGTTAGGGTTAGCCTACACCGACGTAAGACAAAACTATTTTTTTTTTAAAATACGACAACAAAACTGATGTTTTTAATGAGACATACCACAAATCGAATCAAACAAAAAACGCAAAACTGTCTGTTTGACCAGGGTTTAAAATTAGTTTCTTATTGTTTTTTTTTTTTTTTTTATTATACTACTGACTAATGAGAATATATGAACCGTTTCCATTTTTGATGGTAGAAAAACTAAATATATTTACCTGATAACACATACATTTACAGTTTTCAAAACACTATTTTATACTTGCAAACTAAATAATATATTAAGTAGTTTACACGCCAGATATGTAAGTATATATCCATAGTAATATATTAAATAGCACACAAAATGTAATAAAATTTCTGTAAATTGCCCAGCAAAAATTTGTTGTCAATGAAAAATAACTATTCAAACAAAAATATGAAAAAACACACACACAAAATTATTCTTACAAAAAATATGCACCTTTGTATAAAAAATAAAACGCAAAAAAAATATATGACATTGCAAACCTAACACAACTTCGAATATTATGACAAAACTGGCGATCTTAAAATGTATAATATTAAAATATTATTCTCTTTGCATTAATAAATATCAGCCATAAAAATTATTAAATTATGCTTCGATTCAAGAAAAAATTAGTTCTGAACATGAAAAATATGTGGTGAAAATTGCTGATTCTAAGAAAATTTTTCAACAAAATATTATGAAATAGGAGAGCTATTTTTAGTAAATATTTGACTTATTGCCCCCATAACATTGGTTGCAGTCTGCAACTTGCAGAAAATACAAGTGGTTTGATACAACATACCCACACAGAGTAACAGACTGAAACGAACCTCGTTGCACAAAATTGTGTGATTTCTTACCAGTGTTGTCAACTTTGAAATTTCAAAAGGCACCAAAATGGAGAAAAAACGCGCCATTTAACAAAAAATGCACCAAATTCAGATTTTTTTTTATTGAATTAATGTTGCGTCTTTACAACATTTAACTTTAGCCCAAAATTCTAATGTTGATATAATATTGTGCCAATGCATGAAGTGAATCATTCTCCAGCCTTTTTCAATACTAGATAATATTTCGACATCGGATTCAAATTGTAATGCTAATGGCATGATATCATATTTGCAATGGGATAAAACTTTTTGTACAATGCTGGTTGTTGATGTCGGTTGTACCTAAATGGGCTTAGAGCTGCAATGTCGCATTTGCAATAAAAACATCTTGCTTTTGTGTTATTACTTGGTCAAGGCCGAATCCATTGCTTAAACTCACATTGTGATTCCCAAATCATTTTGTATTTCACTTATGATCTCCTTTTTTAGACTCCATTATTGACACTTACTTTAAATATTTCTTTTAGTAAATATAAATTTTATTAATTTTAGTGTTACAACCCTTTATATAAACTATTACGCATTTTATAAAAAACGAACAATGATCGCAAGTCTCAAGAATACTTTGTTTTTGCAAGCTCTTTAACAGACTTGACAACAACTTTTACGACAAAAAACAATTATGTATGTACTCTGAAAATTTAGAAGGGACAACAAATTTCTTATAATGAAATGTTACAAATTATCTATAACAACAAGACGGTTTAGCGGTTTTTGTGAATGTGTTTTGGTAACTCTTAAACATCATTAATGGTTGCTCTTATTATGGTCTGTAAAATTGTATGTAAAAATTGTACACAAATTGAATGAAATGGTATTGAAACAGTTGTATTTTTTGTACAAAATTCTGAAACAAAAATTTGTGTTTAAGGGGCTGTGCACATATTACGTAACGCTGTTTTCAGAGGTTTTTACCCCCCCCCCCCCCCCCCCCTTCGTAACGCTTTTTACTAATTTTTCAGTGCAAAATTTTTAATCCGTAATAAATCTTTAACCCCCCCTCCCCCCTGGAGCGTTACGTAATATGTGCACAGCCCCTAATATGATTTGGAGCCACCAAAAATTAAAAAAACGCACCAAAATTAAAGAAAAAGCGCACCACGCACCAACTCAGATATTTTTCGCACAAAACATTTAGAAAAGCATCAAAAAAGGTGCGAAACGCACCAAGTTGACAACGCTGTTTCTTACGCTGTGTCTATACCTGATGAATTTCTATCAGACCGCAAGCTATAGCGCCGGCAGAGGAAATGTCAAATTTTCATCAGTATCGTAACACGTAGGGGCAAACGTTGATGATTTTATATTATGATGAATCATTTTTTGTTTGTTATCGACAGGGTAAGTTTGTCAAAATAATTTATTTTGTTATATTTGTTAGTTGGAATAAATATGTACATACTTAAAATAATTATTTTTATTGTGTTTTTAGAAAAAAATTTGTATAAAACAGAAAAACGTACGCCTTTTAGTTGCTTTAGAGAATCTTACCAATTTGACTATTAACAAATGTTTAAACTTTGTAAAAAGATCCATTAAATCAAAGTTTATCTATATATATAAAATACAAAAAATGTTTGTACCCATGTTCGCTATAGACTCGGAAACTATCCAACCGATTTGACCCAAACTGGTGTCATTCAAAAGGGAATTTATAGAGGATGGTTTTAGGCTTTTAATATTTCAAGTGGGCGTAGCCCCTCCCACATAAATTGAATAACATCATATATCTTGACTATTGTGATAGCAAGAGTTTTGAAACATTGCAATAGTTCATATGTTACTAATGTGAGTAATCAGGACAAAAATGGGCGTTATCTGACAAGTGGGCGCGGCAGCTCCCATATAACCCAAAAATTGAAATCGCCATATTTTGGGCATTTTTTGATCTACGCCGATGATATTTGGTACATATAGTATTGACATAATTAGGAATACGTACTAGGAGAAAAGTGAGTGGGACCACGCCCCTTTATAGGAAAATAAAAAATCTTAATATAGTCTTAACTATTGGACCGATGGTCATTAAATTTTCACAATAGGATATATAAATACTTTTAATTTTATTTTATAACGAGGGGGGTAGCGAAGTACACCGGGATCAGCTAGTTTATATATATTTTTTATTAGCATTATTTTTAAGCTTTCTTTTTAATGAAAAAAGAGAAGTAAACAAACTTCATAGCTTAACTGACAAATTAAAGGACGTTTAATATCATGATGAAATTATCATACCGCTGATAGAATATTAATAAATGAGGTCTATACGTGATAACATTTCATCATGCTGCAAATTTGACAGTCATCATGATAGAAATTCATCAGGTATATACCCCGTGTTATGATGTAGCCCACACCAATTGAGACAAGTGGAATAAAAATAAAAAAAAAAATAATTAAAAATAGAAAAAACACTGTTGCATTGTTTTCTCATTACCGTTAGTCTTTGAAGACAAGAACTTGATGTTATTTTTTTCGTGCGTTTTAGCATCAAACAAGGTGTTATCTTTTATTATCTTTATTAAAAACGTTTTGTCTTTCTTTGGTGTGTGTTCAGCCTTAGCTCTACTAACTACGAATCAAAACTATTTAAAACTAATTTCGTTTCTTATTAATTTGAGATCAAGAAGCTTTTCTTTTAGACATCTGTATAAAGTTATTTCCGTTTTTGAAAAATTATACAATAAAGGGCTGCATGAAACTTAATAATGATGATCATGAAACTTTCATCATTATCTTTTATTCATTCTTTTCTATTCAATACAGATGAATAACTATGAACAGAGAACAATCAACACACGATAGTTAAGAGATGAGTGTAATGAAGTTTGTGTGTTCACTTATGCAAGAGCAAACGAACATTTACAAATGTGAAACCGAACATGGCTTGAATAAATATCAATAATGTTCACATAGCTGCCAGATTTGACGATTTATCGTCATTTTGATGATTTTGGGTCCTAAAAATGACATGGTGACGATGGGACGATTTATACCCTCATTTTGACGATTTTAAATAATTCAAGTTTGCAACATTTATATGTACTAGTAAAGCAACCTTGAACTGCTGAAAATTGTAATGAGCAACTTTTTAAGAACTAGTTTGCTTAAAACTGAAAACTTTTATTTAACTGATTATAAAAAACATTTTTTTAAATTTTGAAGACATTTATTTACAATATTTGCCAGAGACGTATTGAAAGAAGCACAAATAAATGCAAAAGAAAAATATGATAGTAGTAATAATTGTGTTAATTTTTATATAGAGCTTTTGTGATCAGATATTATCAAGATTTGATTTTGAAAATAAATATAAAGCTCTTGGCCAAATTGATCCATTTAATATGGATCTTGGCCAAATTGATCCATTTAATATTATTAATAAAAAAAAAAGTTGTTTTTCTGAAATTATAAAAAAATTTTTCATTTTGCAAATTTTGCATGTTGAAGAAAGTGAAAGTCAAGTGCTAGAAACTGAGTTCAGACAATTAAAATTATTGTCCTGATAAAAACATATAACTATTGGATTTTTGGAAAGAATATCAGAGATGCAAACTAGGGATTCTAGTCTTTTGTTTCCGGTTTTGAGTAAATTTATTACAAAAGTCCTACTTTAACCACATTCTTCAGCAAATGTAGAAATAATCAGCCTTATCGTGTATGGAGTTTTTCGACTACGCCAAGTACTAGATGAAAGACAAACGCCAGATTTTTCATTAATCTAGTACTTGGCGTAGTCGAAAAACGCCAAACACGATAAGGCTGACTATTTAGCCAGGTAAACATAAATAAGACTAAAGTAAGAAATTCATTGAAAAAGCCGCCCTTGGAAGCAATATCATATACAAAATATTATTTAAAGCTTGAAAAATGTAGCTGCTATGATCTCACAGTTGTACCTGAATTAATCAACATGTTTAATTGCACTATATATTTGTAAAATATATTATACATATATGTACAAAGTACATATTTTCTTTACAAATTATATTTTTAAATTTTATGGCAGTTTTTGTACAATTTTAGAAAAAAATGTTTTCAAAAATGATATTTAAAATGCATTTTACTACATTGAAAAAAAAAATAACTTAAGGATTGAATTTTTTCCATACAATGTATATATATATATATGTATATATATTTTATTGTGAATTCTAATTGAAGTATCTGATCTCTGTATTTAAAGAATGCTGTTTTTTTTTTAATAAGATTTTTTTATTTGAAAGTTTTGTTATATTTTGCCTCTAATAAAATATGTTTTGTTGGTAAAAAAGCGGTTTTTTCATTTGACGTTTTTATGACGATTTCAATAAGCTATATTGACGATAATGACGATTTTTGCCAAAAAATATGACGATATTACCTCAAAAAATCTGGCAGCTATGAATGTTCATGCAAAAACAATATGCTCTCAAAGATCAGTGTTGCCAGTTGTAGGAAAACGGAAAATCATTTAAGAAATACGTTAAACATACACAATGACTAAATCACAAAAAAAGAAGCCAAAAAACTCTAAAAAATTTACAGTTTAATCATTAATGATTAATTTCATTTATTAACGTTTATTGAAGGTTTATGTTATTTAGAAATGCAAATAACAAACTAAAATACATATTGAATTTGATTTACTACTAGTGCTCTTAATATGAATAGTATATACATACATACATACGTACATGCGTGTAAAAGCTAAAACTTGAAATTACATATGCAAGTAATTACACATGGGCAGCGCATGCAAAAGATTATATGATTTCACCAAATTGGCAACATTGCTATTGCGCATTAATAAAAAAAACTGTGAGATGAGAGCGAGAACTTCGAATAAAAATCGTTTCAATGAACAAACTCTTTGTGTTAACGAAGTGAAACAAAATGTTCTGACTCATACTATGAACAAAGCAACAGTTTGTTTGGTGTTCTGATTTTTATTGGAAATAGAGTTCATATTCATATGTTCATTGATGACCACGTTCATGCAGCCCTTTATTATACAAGAATATATCAGTTACGTGCCATTGATATGTTGTGATATTTGTTTAAATGTAAAAGAATCGAATCAAATAATAAAGTATGAAATACATAAAACAATGCATGTACGAACAAACGTAAAATACGTGCATATGTAGAATTCTATAAGAATTTCATAAATTTTAGCATGAAAATATATAATTTATGTTCAGCTTGTAAATAACATTTCAATTAAGGTACAATGTACATACTACATACGTATGTAAATTACTATTTTTAATAAAATAAATTTTTAATAATTCTCCATCTATAAATTCTGAGATTAAATTTCATTTTTCGAATAGGAGCACAAAAAACTGGCATAGTATTGCATAAAACTAATAAATATGCTATAAAAGAATTTAAATTGATGCAATTTCATTACAGTTTTGGTTTAAAAGAACTTCATAAATTTTCTATTGAAAATTTAACCCAAATACAATTAAAGTTCAATTTAAACGTAAAGCATTTGGAGCAAAGTATACATGAGTGTGAGAGCCTTGTAACATTGCATGAGTTGTTAATATTATAATATTTTTTGTTTTTTTTAGGTTCCACAAGGTCTAGTTCAACACTGATGGATGACGCAAATAACTAAAGCTTTTTGGCCTGTTTAAAATATAAAAAGCTAACAATTAACAAAACCAAACATGTTTGTTTATTAAAAATTATGATATTGGGAAAGGCCATTTGCTTAGTTTGACCAAGAAACCAGAAAAATCAATCATAGATAACTTTTATTTAAAAATCCATGTATGTACATATGTATGTATGTATGTATTAAATTTTTGTTAATTATCATAAACAATTAAAATTTTAGTATGTTTCTTGCTTTGTTTGTTTAAAATTGTTATCAAAAATTTTAATTGATAAGTTTTTTTTTTGTTAATTATAAACGACAACAGCAAAAACAACACAAAACAAGCTAAAGCTTATTTAATTAACACTACCCTGGGTTTTATGTCAACCTGGTACTAGTGAAGACCCAGTTTCCCGATTTAAAAAAAAATATCAACTTAAAGAAATAGAACTTTTCGGAAATAAAATGAAATACAAATTATAATTTTTACTAAAGAGGAACAGGTAAGTGTATTAGACATTTCTAGCATTATTTATTTCATAAATTGAAAAGTTTCTCAAGTTTTTAAAATGGGGAAGTTTGTCTAGGGGTCTTGATATATAACAAGTCAGCAGAATTGCAGAAAGAAAATATTTAAAAAAAAAACTCATGTATAAACCAACACAATTATATTAAAACTAACAGTAAAAACCTGAAAATCAACAGCAAAGAAATTAAAAAAAAAATATTATATAAAAACAGAAAAATAGCTTGTGAACTTAAAAAAACATAAACAATTAATGATATGAAAAACATGTACATTAGGGATATAACTTTTTAAAATTTTTTTGAAATATCACAGTCCGATAGAACATAAAAAACTATAAGGGAACATATATTTATTTTTTCGCTAAGGTCAAAAAAGTTCACACACCAACCGCGATGAAGCTTTTAAAATTTTTAATTTTCATTTTGGTTAAGAAAAATTAATAATATGTTTATTTAAAACAAAAAATAGCTCAAGTATGAAATTTCATTAATATTTAGAGATGGTAAGAGATTTTTCCGCAATCCAAAACGTATCTTTAAGCTTTTTTAACGAAAAAAAAATTAAAAATGAATAAAAAACACCCTATAAAATTATGAATATTCAATATTGCATTTAGTTTAGAAAAACCAATTGGTGCGTGAACTTTTTTGAGAAAAATTACAAAAGATTATGACATGGACATGGTTGACCTCATGGTACTGTGCCAAAATTTGGTTATACCCCTAATGTACATATGTATGTGTTGTATTGTGTAGAAGCGTAATTATGTATAACAACAACAAAACCAAAATAAAGGGGTTTTCAACAAGAACTTTGTTTTCTAAAACAAATAAAACAAAAAATTTGGATGAAGATGATTAAAATTTTTTTTGATTACGAAGAGAAAAGTTCAGCAATTATGAATGCAAATTAATTTTATCAAGCAAATGTCCACCACGAGCACGCTGACAGATGTCGATTCCTGTATCAAAGTTTTTAATCACTTTTTGGCAAAATGGCGGGTCTTTTTCGTTAAGCACATCAGGGATTTTGAGTTTTAAGGCTGCAATCGATTCGATTGGCTCTGTATAGACTCTGTCCTTGACATAGCCCCACAAAAAATAATCCAGTGGTGTTAAATCACACGATCTGGCTGGCCACTTAACAGCTGATTTTCGTGAAATTATGCGATCGAGAAATTTGGTTTGCAATAAATTGATCGTTTCATTGGCTCTGTGACATGTGGCACCGTCCTATTGAAACCACATGTCAGTGATATCCACGTCATCAATAATAGACCAAAATTGAGTTGTTAACATCTCGCGATAGCGTGATCCATTGGCCGTTACCGCATTTCCAGCCTCATATTCGAAAAAAACGCCTCCAGACCACATAGCGCATCATACAGTGAGTGATACGTTGAGCATACATAGGCGTTGGTGCTGGCACATTTTGTATCGAGCCTATCGACTCAAATTTAACGACCAAATTTTTAATAGCGGTCTCAGAAGGACGATTATGTTGTCCGAAAATATCACGAATTTTACTAAATGTAACTTAAACATAACCACCATTTTCATAGTGGATTTTAATTATTTTAATGCGATTTGCCAATGCATCTACTACAAATACGTCAAAAAAACTACATAAATGTCAAAACTATCATGTTGTTGGTGTTGCCACAATTGAAAAACAAAGTTCTTGTTGAAAAACTATTTACATAATTCTTTACTCCAAAAATATTTATGTATGTTTGTATGTATGTATGTACATATGTACGTGTGAAATAAACTTAGTGTGGAGAATATTTTAACACCATCAAAACCAAAACAATAACCACAAACGAAACAAGAAATACATAAATTTCCATTACGCACTTTTTTCCAAAAACAACAATAAAGAATTTTAATTTAAATGTTTATTTAAAGTAAATATTTGTACTAATTTGTGTGTGTTAACCCTAGAACGTTTATGGTACAACTTTTGAAGTCTTTATGAAAGTATTTCGATCATGAGAATAAAGAAATTGTGATATGTTCATCTATACAGAATCTTGAATAAATATGTACATATTTTTGTATATCGACATACTTATATTGAATATCTATCTACCAAATTATTTTGATCTTCAGTGCTTCACAAAAGTGTAATGCGAAAAATACATATAACAGTAATAAGTAGAGTTAATTACCTCTTAGATTATTCCATAACCATGAACTAATTAAAACCAAGCCAGTTCACTTTTGCAAGTTAAAAGGGGCTCGATTTCCCCGAAAAAAAATTTAAAGGACCAAAGTGCAAGCAAATCGTACTAAACGAAAAATCAATAAGAGACGAGGGGGATAATCTTTCTCCTTGGATTTCCACAAAAACCTTTGTAGACCAAGCGGCATGCAAACTCTTTCAAACAAAAAAGGAATTTAAAAAATCGGTCCATAAATGGAGGAGTTATGCGATATACGGCGTTTGGGGGGACAACTTGCACCATCGATATCCTGGCTTGGGCAGTGGTCAAGCATTAGTCGTTAAACCAATATCTCTCCCAGCTTTTGGTAGCAACCGCAGCCACCATGTGTGCTCCTTAAAGAGACCTCACCAATAACCGTCCACGGAATCATGCCTCCAACGAGGGTGTCGCAATGGCTGCCAGCATATCCATTCTCAAGGAAAAGGATTATGCCAATAGCATATCCATCCCTGAGAGAACAGGTATGCATTTCGTAATATCATATCGTATGCTGAGTTCAATATAGGATCAACACTCTCGAACCCCGTAGACACTCTTCCGTGGGGCTTACCGGCTCCCGTGGTACCATTGTATGGTTACTGGTCAAACCTCTAAAGAGACCCCTAGCAATTAATGTTCTATCGACTTTAGGCTGGAGGGAGGCCTTTTCACTTTCAACCAGATTAACATAGATTATATACTTCCTTTTTCTACCTGATATGTACATCCGTAACATATCAGTTTTATTGGTAATTGGTCAGAGGTAAAATCTGGAAAAGCCAATTACCCTTTTCACCAGAAGCCACAGTATCAAGGTGTGAATATCACCAAAATGTGTAAACGCACTCGCCGGGGGACCACACTAATGTACATTAGAAAAATTTATGATGTTGATGACTTGCTCTGACTAGGGATCGAACCCAGTTCCTTAGTCAAAGTTTGCTTACTAGTTAACGTGTCAACCACTTCAGCCAACACCACCCTCGAAAATTTTTAGAAGATTTTTCTTAAAAAAGTTGCAAAGATGAAAAATTTATAGCATGTGGACCACTCAAAATAAGTAAAATTTGTACTAATAACACTTAAGGGGTTAAGGTTTTTGTAGCCTCTAATATATAGGCTGTTTACATACTGTAACAAATAACGTTCTTTTGTTTTGTTGTGCAGTTCCATGTTCCTTGGATTATTGATCATGTATATATATCGCGTTTAGCGTAAAATAATCGAGAGACAAAAATCACATTATTTTTTTAATTAGGACCAGCACTCAGACGATGACCCCTACGTATGCAGTGCATTGTGCCGGAACTCAGGGAGAGGGATAGGATAGAGAATATAGATGTTGAAAATTTTGAAGGCTTAACTCTTTTGCAACTCTTCTTTTTGCGCGTTATGTTCAGTTTTCTTTTTTTGAGACATTTAAGGGTTAATTTTATATGGTAAAGGGATCTCTGCTATATGTAAATTATTTTTGAAAACTTGTACTCTTCACTGACACCCTAGTAAAAATTATAAAATAATTGCTGACAACTTATGTAGAAACAAATTATGATGATGATGTTGTCGTTGAAGACACAAAATAATAGAAATTCACAGGCCAGAAAATTCCAAAAAAATTTTAGTGAATAATTTAAAAGAAAAATAACAGGAAAAAAGTTTTTTTTTTCTTTTATTTCTGTTAACAACTTATGTTTTTGTTTTACAATACATATTCAAAAAATATGTAGGAACATACATAATATACATACATATTATGTATAATTTTTTAAATTATAAAATTTTTGTTACAAAATTTTCTGTTGGCCTAATAGAAATGAATAAGTTGTTATTTTATTAAAAAAAAATAGGTATGTATGTATAAGGGATAAAGTATGATCACGTTTTTTTGTTTTAATCTAAAAGTATTTTCGACGAACTCGTATCTAAAGTATGATCTCCACAACACAGACAATCGGCTGGTGTAGATAATTTACCAAAAAAAACACATAATTTTTTCTGTTTCTTATAAAAAAACTTCTAGACGATTCATACGTTTGATATGTGGAAACCACATTTAAAAGTTGTTTTTTTTTTCAATTAGCTTTCAGTAAAAGCATAGAAAATTAAGCTATTATAGTATTTTAGCTGATCTTGTTGGCTGTAGCTTTTTTGTAACTTCTTAAATTTCCTGCTTGCCTATTCAAGCGTGCTACGCCATTTATAATTAAAAACTCACTAAATTAATTAGATTAGTTAATTAAATTAAAATACTTGAGTTATCTTGAAGATTAAATATAAATAAAATTATGGGATTTCCAAAATCCAGCTGACGGTGTAAACAACAAGCACCTGTTGGAAAGAATTCTATATAAATTTGCTTTTTTTATCGAACATGTGGTTTGTGGATACTTTTTTAAATAATTAAATATTCATTTATGTTCATGCTATTTTTTTTTTTTTGTTCTTGGTATTAAAACAGATAAGAATTTTTAGAAGCTGAATAAACGGGATTTTTTTTTAATTCTTTAAATTTTAAACAGTAAGTTAATTTAGTTACAGAACTGTAAATGAATGACTCCTTTATATTTAAAATGTGCATTTTTTCTAAAATAGGATTGCATTTATAAATACATAAAATATTCTTCGTTTTTTTTTTCGTCAACTTAAAAGTGTTTTCATTATCTATAGCATGTTCTTCTTATCCGATTTCGGTAAGGGGCTGTGCACATCTTGCGCAACGCTCCATGGGGGGTTAATGATTTGTTACGGATTGGAAATTTTGCACAGAATAATTAGTAAAAAGCGTAACGTGGGGGGGTATAAAATCTCTGAAAACAGCGTTACGTAATATGTGCACAGCCCCTAAGAGATCAAATGACCAAACTATTCAATAAAATTATAAAATTTACAATTTTATTATTATTTTTTGTAGAAAACAGCTTATCAGATAACAACAATTGTTGGAAGTCATTAAAAGTTTTATGAAAATTTATACAGGTTCCACTGTAGTTTAGTAATATTTAATAAAATGTTTTTCATTAACTGCTTCCTATCTTTAAATTTAAATAAAACAAAGTGCGTGTGAGATATCATCTACATTTTTTAAACGTTTAAAAGCTGTATTCATGCCATTATGAGTTGAATGTAACATCGTTCAAATGTCTCGAGCGCATCCGAAATGTCCAATTTTCCATGGCTCTGGCCCATAAATCAGGCTGAATTTGACCGATGGCATGGGTTATGTTCGCTGTGGTTTGGCGACTTACGAAAACCCCACAAGAAAAAGCCAAAAGTAGTCAAATCGTATGATGTCAGTGGCCAGTGTCACAGTGGCCAATGTGTGATGTGGACGCCGTCCTGTTGAAAACACATTTCATTGGTGTCTAGATCATTCAATTTAGGCCAAAAGAAGTAAGTAATATTCGACCTATAGTGCTCGCCGTTGACAGTGATGGACGGGCCAACGTCGTTCTTAAATCCACACCAAACAGTGACTTTGTGACGATTGTACGCTCTTGGATCTCATGTGGATTGGTATACTCATACATTCGACAATTTTGGTTTTTCTCCTACCCATATATCCAGAAATGACCCGCGCTCAATCGCTCAAGATGATTTTTCTATGAAAAAACTCGGGTCAGTTGTCAACAATTTTATTATTTGAACATGTTGTTGAATTCTATATCCGTCCATGGTGATTTTGCGAAACAGACTGAATAAGAGCGTTGTACGTTCTGAAAATCCAACAGCTGGTAACACTGCATATGCTGTTTTGTATCAGCTGAGCAAACTAATGACACATGCGCATCAGATGCGAAGCAGTGATGCATTTCCGAACAGGCCCTAAATCATAACTGATATGACAGATGTAGATTCAAAAATATGGCCGCTATAAACAGTGAAAATACGGAAGTCCCTTTTAGAAGCCAATCATGACCTAATTTAATACCCAATCTCAAGCAAGATACAGTACAAGCTCGATTTTCGTGACTACTTAAAAGCTAGGCCTGTTACGAAAACTGAATTTTTGCGATAATAGAACCCAAAGTTTTGTTGAATAATTGTATATTTAAAATTAGAATTGTTATTTTTGATATATGTATTTACATTTTAAACATTTTTATAAAAATTGGAGATTTTGAGCTGCTTTGTTTTTGCCACTTATTTTTTAAAATAACAGCTGAGTCGCACTTTTTTCTTGGGTACTCAGCTTTTTTTTAAGTTTTTAAGTTTTTAAATCTCTAATTTTGCTTTAAAATATGTTGAACTTTTCCTATATTAAGAGATGTATTTACAGAAAAAATCACACGAATAAAATGACAAAATTTAAGTTCAAACATCCAAAAAGGTTAATTTACCAAAAGATGGGGATTTCGCGTTTTTGGTTATAGACATTGTAATCAAATTTAAAAAAATAAAAACAGATAGAAGTTGCGAAAATAGAACACGTGTTTCGTAAACTCTCGCGATTATAGGACCTGCAATTTTAAAAATTAAGCCGTCGCGATAATTAGTAGTCGCGAATACCGAGCTAATGGCGTTTTCATTTCTGACAAAAGTGTTGCATTTATGATACATTACGTTTATTTTCGTGTTCCATTCTAAAAAAATATGTAACATATTTAAAAGCGATTTCGTTCTTCTTTAAATATGCACCAATAAATGGCAAAATATTCCACATATTTGACCCTCTACTATCAAGTCGGGGTAAGATATTGCCCTTTTTTTTACATCTTTGTTAAGCACCTTTTTATACAAGTAAGATCTTTTATTCTTGCCATTCTATTTGCTTAAGCGAAAAATTTATTATTAAAAAGTTAAAAAAGTGAGGAAGATTTGAACAAAAAATTTTAATATATGAATACTTTTGCAATAAAATTAAATATTTTGTACTATTGCAGCAATAAAAAATGTACCACTTTTTAAAGGTATTGGCAAACTGTAAAAAGTGTTACTCATTGAAAGGGCAACATTTTTTTATAGAAAATAAAATGCTATTACACTGTATAATTTACATCAAATTGATGATAACTGATTTAATTAGTAAATAATTTGCAAAAAAAAAAATATTTTTTGATGAACTGCTTTATTTTTTTTTTTTCAATTCATTTTCGAATTTTGGCATTTCAACGAATTTTTATCCGCTTTTAAGCATTTTTACAGCTTTTGCTGCATTTTTGGCACTATTCAATATATTTAAAAATTATATACAATATTAGCAACTTTTTAATAATTTTCGCAGGTTTAAAGGTTTATTTACAAACTTTTATATATTTGTTTTAATTTAAAAAGAATTTAGCCAGTCGTTTTAAATTGATGCATATTTTTTACAATTTTCATTATAAAAATCTGTTTTCCAATCTTTGAGAGTTGTCTAAAGTTATTGCAAATAAGTTAATTATAGATCTTTTTCCTTAATACCTCGATGATTTGATTGAAATTATGATGAAACAGAATGCATGCAAAAATTTTTAGAATTTCATTCGAATTTACTCGAACTCAATTTATAATTTAAGGAAATTACATATATACATTTAGCTTTTTTGGAATTTATTCTTTTATATTACTGTTTCAATATTGATATTTCATGTGCATAAAGCTCTCGTGCTTCAAAAAAAAAATGGGGGCTGATGTTAATGGGTTAACAGAATTGAAAACTTTGAAAAGCATTTTTGTCTACACAAATTTATGCCAGCAAATAAACGCAAATACATACATACATATGTATGTATGTATATTTGTAGATATGTATGTACATATGTATGTATGTATATGTAGAGCTACAAAAAAACACAAACATTTATTTAAAACAATTTAAATTAATTAATTAAATGTTTATAAACAAATGCTGGCTATTTATAATGGGTTAACAGAATTTACCAAAAAATTTCACAAAAGTTTATTTAAGCGAATTTTTTTTAAAACAAAAAGCTAAAATTGAATTGAAAACTTTCAGAGCATTTATAAAATAAATTTAAACAATTTAAAGAAACACTTTTTTAAAAAATTAGCTGCATATAAACAAAACAAGTAATAGCAGTTGTTTGATCAAAATTGCTAAATTTTTATTAAAGTTTTTTTTTTTCCAAATTCAAAATTTATTTTTTAAATGTTATTTATTTATTCTCCTATAAAGAGGCCAAAAAGTTTTCCTATAAACAATTGCTGATAATTTTGAATAGGTTAACAGAAAAATATGCCAGCTGTTTTGAAAAACAACAAAAACTACTGCACACATATTCAAAACAATGAAACAAACAAAAAACATGCCAACTAAAACAGAGCGGGCGGCGCACTATTGATTATTAATGTTTTAATGTGAAGGTCTCCACTATTTTTTTTTTTTCGTATGAGTATGTGTGTGCTTTTTTTCTTTTGTAATGATGACAATACCACAAGTGGCCGTTCGTTCGTCATTACACACTTTTATCACGCACTAATCAGTCAGCATACAAAAAGCCACAAACAAAAATAACAAAACCACCAACAATATGTATGTACATACATACAAATGTATGTACTGGAGCACTAAAATAGTCTGACTTGACTGTCTGCCCTTTTTACTTTGTTGTTTATTCGAAAAATTTGTCATTTTAACATTTCAAAAAAAAAAAAACAAAAAAACAAGCAGGGGCCACTTATAGTTTCTGTGAAGACCCCCATGTTATGTGGCTTGTTACACATTTCTGTGCTCCCCTTAATTTGTTATACATTTTAAGTATGTATGTTTAATTTTTTAATAAAATTAACTCTGCATACTTATTATGTACGTACGTACCTACATATGTATGTATGTACATATGTCTACAAACAAATAAATTAAAATATTTTAGAATACTTTTTTATTCAGGACCTGTGTTGTCTGTAGTGACTGCCTGCCTGCCTCTGCCTGTTTGGGAGAATTTTTTAATAAAAATTGAGAGAATTTCATTCTCGATTATAACAGAAGCACATCATTTGAAATAAGTAGTAAATCATTTGTAAAATATTCAGATTTTTTTATAAAATATTAATGTTATGATTTTTATAAAATAAAATTTATTTAAAGTTTCGAGTTCAATGATTTGAAATATTTGAAGGGCTTTTAAATTTTTGTTAATATGGATGACATGCTAAATGACCTCATGTAAGGCCATAGTATTAGGTGTTCAGAGAAATCCAAGGACTTCCACTTGAAATACAAAACCAAAAATTACTACTTTAGTGAATAATAACAACAAAAACATGTGTTTTATTATAAATTAAAAATATTTTCAAATAATAGTCGTAATTTATAATGATGACGATGATGTTTATAATAAAATTTCAAGGTTTTAAATAAAAATTTTGTGAATTAATTAAAAAAAGAACTTTAATAGTAATAAAAGACACAACTAAAATAGTGGTGATAATAAAATTATGTAATTCAATTTCTTAATTTTTCAAGTTAGTTAGAAAATTAACTGTGACTGTTTATACACAACGGGGGATACATAGAAATGTAAAATGTAGCGCACCGTGTTATGATACAATATGCTCAAATTAACCTCACTTTACAGAAGATTTTTTTTTTCCAATTAAAAATATTATGCAAAAATTTAATATCACTAAGAATTTTTTTTTTTCAGTTGTGTAAATTTAACTCAACGGCCACTTAATATATTGTCCTGTTTTGTAATCGGTTTTTTCCCTAATAAATTAAAGTAAATTTTTAGTCCCCAGGAAATACTAAACATGCCTGAATAACTCAACTTTATACTTTGTACAAATTTTAAATTTACTATAATGTTTTCTTTATTTGAATTTAGGAAAAAATATACGTTACAGATATGTATGTTTCCTGTCTGTAAAACGCAACCCTGTTTGCTTGAACACAATACACAACAATCACCACGTCACTATTATACTTGTTTTCAAACACTTCCCAAATATTAACAACTAAAATGGCGTCGCTGTCAAGTTTAATTAATTGATAACACATGTGCTAGCAATTCATTATCGTGTTTTTAGCTCACTATTAACACAACACTAAATTGAAGAACACCGTGTAGTAAATTCCTAATAATTTATAGAATTTTAATCCTGTCCTATGCACGCTCATTAGTTTAAAATAAAACCAGAACTTTTCGAGTGCTATTTAAGGACACAGATAAAAATGAAATTGAAAAAGAAATTCCACAAAATAAATGCCCTTCATGGTTTTATTTTTTTGGAATTTATTTCAACAATTTATAAAAGTAAAGCTCGGGGAAAAAAATTCACTAACAATCGCCATTTGTCTTAAAAGTTAGCAATTTATTTTTCCAATAAAAGTTGCAAGATATTCATTTGGCGACAGACAAAAAGGAATCTGTAGTATTATAATAACTTTTAATTGTTTAAACAAAAATTAAATGGTTTGAGGTGCTACAACAATTTTTTTATAAAACAAATTTAATTGAAATATTTGTACTTACATGCATGCATGCGTTTGCAGTCATTGCTGTGTGTGTGTGTGTTGGTTTCTATGAAGTAAACTCTGGTTTTTCTTTCTTTTAATTTTCACTCACTAACTACACTTTCGCCTTTTACACTTGTAAAATCTATTTTATTTTAATAATTTCGATAAAATGCGATATTAATTGTTAACTAAAGGCGTTAAATTAATTTATGATGTATTATAACTGCGTACAAATGTTGATCTTAATCCAATTTGTACGTTTTTAAATACAACTACAAGACCGGTGAGAACTAATTTTTAAGAACTTCGCGATTAAACTGATTGACAATTAAAATGTGTCCTACCGGATTAATTGTGTTCGGCCAAACATGGTCCTGTTATTAAGATGTTTTAACAGAATCTGTTGCTGGCATTTAAAAAATGTGATTGCAAGAGATGTTCAAGCTCCATCCAGCTCGAGTATTTTATTTTCTTCACTATTTGACCTGAAAATTTATAAGGGAAGATGGTACAAAATGTTTTAATTATGTATGTACATATGTATTAATATTTAAGCAATTTAACTAGGAAATCTAACAAACTAGTTTTTAAAAAGTTTCTCATTACAATTTTCAGCAGTTCAAGGTTGCTCTAATAGTACAAACATATGTTGCAAACTTGACTTATTTAAAATCGTCAAAATTAGGGCATAAATCGTCCCATCGTCACTATGTCATTTTTAGGACCCAAAATCGTCAAAATGACGATAAATCGTCAAATCTGGCAGCTATGCATACATAAGTAGGTATTATTAGTTGCGACATCTATGAGGAAAATAATTAAATATTCTTAATGTAATGGAGAGGAAATATTGTTACCCCACTCAAATTAAGAATATTTCCTATTTTCCTCATGATTGTCTCAACTAAAAATAGGAATATAATAATATGTAATTATTTATAAAATTTTCCTGAGAATGCTAACATATTGTTAGCGAAATATCGAAAATAAATATAAACAACAATATATGTATGTATATATATTAAATCAAAAGACCTATTGCTTAAATAAACATTCTAATAAAAAAAAAAGTCAAATTCTAATTTTAAAACTGGAGGGTACCTTTTGATTTAATGAAATACATTCATATGTACATATGTAATCCATGTGTCAATAAAACTGCAATCAAAAAAACATTAAGGGATGCAAAACCCATATGAACTCTACTTTTTTGTCCTATTTTTGTTGATTTTAATAATATTTTTTAATACATACATACATAACATATTCTCAATTTGTGCCTTCCCGTTCTTTTGTGCATTTTTGTCTGGTTGAGAGGAATTATAGTTTACGCTCATTTTACCGAACTTTGCCCAAAAAGTAAAGAAACAGAGCTATTATGTCTGAATTATTGTCATTTTAATTTAGAGCGATTTTCCGTCATTTAATGAGCTTTTTAATCAAACAGATCTTAGCTGGATGTCATCTTCGTGGTTATCTTGACTATTGAAGTAATCAAGAAAAATGTCAAATACCTGGAATCAGAGTGGTTATAAAATAAATTTGACGAGAGATGTCTGAACATCGTTACAAATTCTGTCTACAAAATTATAATTTAACGCCCATAGGTGCCATTATTGCGAACTTTTATCGATCATCTGTCATGTAATTCCAAGAGAATATGATTCAAGTTACATAGATTTTAATAAAAAAAAGTCGTAAAATAACTATGAAGACTAAAGCTACGTTCACATTTATCAAATATTTGTCGAAAAAAACGTAGACGATTAGTCCAGTAGCTACAGGTTCGATTCCGGCTAAAGACCTTTGGTGTTTTTGATAGAAAAGTTAACCGCTTCGAGGGTTATATTTAAAAAAAGAAATGTGGCACTCGGGGACTGCCGCGGTAAAGCTATTGCATAGCATTTTTTATCAACTTATGCAATTATATTATTACGTTTTGTTTAATAACTCCGTTGTTTTTCTGGCAATACGGTATGTTAATGAAATAAAAATCAATAGCATACTCTAGGGGTTAACATTCATTGGGCGATTTAAATACTTAAAAACAACAAAAGACTTAAGAAACAAACTTAGTGTCAGGTTTTTTCGTTTCAAAAACAAAAGACTTAAGAAACAAGTTTAGTGTCAGGTTTTTTCGTTTCAAAAACAAAAGACTTAAGAAACAAACGTTTCAAAATTTCTTGATTCGGTCGCCTCAAAGCCCGCGATAGAAGCTATGCAATAGCTTAAAAAATATATGTACATACATATTTTATGTTAACATAACGATCATAGTTACCATATATGTATGTATGTATGTACATATGTAAAGTTCAGTCCATCGAGGGCTTATCGATGCACCCTCGTATAATTTCAATAAGATAATTTAATTTTCACAATAGGCGTGAATTAATGTTGAAGCAGTAGTATAGCGTGTAAGAATGTGAAGAATTTTATGTGCCTTTTTCATAATTCACGCTTTTAACCTGGCTTACATGTTACATATATATTAAAATTAATCCTTTGAATATCCTGGAGAGTATTTTAGCTATTATTTCCAAAATTAAACCTTTTGATGCCGCTCTTTAATGTCTGTCACGACTTTTCAAAACGTTCTGTGGAAATAATTCTTCAACTAATGAAATACCCAAACTCCTCAAGCAATTAAAAAATGGCTACCGGCACAAAACGATAACTATTCAAAAAGGTTTAGGAAAAAAACAGTCACACGCACACACAAAACCTAGAAAAGTATTTAGAAATTTTTAAAACAAAGAAAAGATCAAAATATATTATTTGAGTTGAAAGTAGTTGGGATAAAATTGAGAAATTTTATAGCTGTCGGCAAAAACTTCTTTGAAACCGTATAAACTACCACAAACGAAAAGAAAACCCCTTGAAATAGAGCAGAAATACAAACAACATAATATTTTTTAAATAGAAAAGATTTTTAACCAGAGGACGTGCTTCGTTCAAAATTACTGACAACAACAAAAAATCATTTTAAATATTCAAAGAATTTTTCAAACCAAAGAGTACAAATTAAGGCATAACGACCTACATGAAGGCGTTCTAAGTACAAAAATATGTACATGGTACTGTTCATTTAGTTTATGAGATTATAAGCTGGAATATGTATGTACATACATACATACATATGAACAAAGTACCTGAACTGCATAGACAAATAAAAATCTATTTTTCTTTTTCAATTTATGTCTCTTCTTCAAATAGAATTAACGCTCAAAATAATGTGCTCAACAGTAATCCATCAGATAATTTTCCAATGAATTTCTATGGGTTTTATAGCATGATCCACCAAACGAACAAACTACTTGAACAACATATAAATAAGTAAAAAATTAAAAAATTTCATAATAAAATTCGTTTCGTGGGAGGGTTTGTGTAATATTTAACAAATTTCTGTTTGAAATGCCGGTCATTAATTTGTTGTTGTTGTTGTTGTAATTGTTGTTATTCTTGTTTCAACTGTACGTACGGAATGTTTGAAATCCGACTTAAAATATTTTCAATATATTCGAAATTAATCAGTAGTCCTTTAGCTGTTGAACACGAAACACAACTTTAAAAACGAAACGCTTTAAGTGAAACTTAATATTGAAATAATTTTCAAACTAGTTTATGCAAATAAAAGAGATTATTAAAAGAATTTATTGAACTTGAAAAATGTTTAAAAAGGTACGAAGGAGTTTAACAAGAAGAGTAATCGGCTTTATAAAATAAGAAAATATATCATCTCATTAATTTTAGTGAGTGTAAACGATAAAAATTAACTGCCGATTTTACGATGTCGAAAGAATTTTGAATTTTATTTTTATTCGTACAAATAAATTTAATACAAAACCAAAATTTTAGAATTAGTTTTTGCTTCAAATGTAATTATACGAATGAAAACATATGGAAAATTCGTTCGACGTAGTGAAATAGGCAGTAAGCAATTTAAATATTTAATAGAATTTTAAATGTTCTTACATACATACATATACATACATATTTGTCCATCGTACAAAGAATCAGTGCTTAAAAAACGAATATATTTACTAAAAATAGCCCTCATATTTTATAGTTTTTTGCATAACTAGAAAAATATTTAACTGATAACAAATACATTTAAAGTTATCAAAAAACTAATTTATACTTGCAATCGGAATAATATATTAAATAGTTTACACGCTAGAAATATATCCATAGTAATATGTATATTAAATAGCACACAAAATGAAAATAAATTCTCTGTAATATATTGCGCAGCAAAAATTTGTAGTGAATGAAAAATAGCTATCCATAAAAAAATGTGAAAAATCACATACACAAAATTATTCTTTCAAAAAATATGCCGCTATAAAAAATACCACACAACCAAAAATATGCCATTCCAAACAAACACAACTTTAACCATTAATACAAACTTGGCAATCTTAAAATGAATAATATTTAAAAAATTTTCTCTTTGCATCAACAAATATCAACTTTAAAAATTACTAAAATTATGCTTCCATTCAAGAAAAATATTATTTCCGAACAGCAAAAATATTATGGGTTGAAAATTGCTGATTGCAAGAAAATTTTTTAACAACTTTGAAATTTATTATAAATATTTTTTGAAAATTTTATACATGTGTTGTGGGTTAGCAAATCTATATGCATTTCGTTCGGTGCTAAATACCAACTCATCAGTATTCCTGAGTATTTGCTCCAATAAATGTCATATTTTATTATAAATATTTTAATTTTAAGAGTACCAAGTGTCATATAAATTTAAAAAACCGCCCTAAAATAAAAAAAGACTCAAAATCGATTGTTAGATTGATTGTGGTGGATGCGCCTTTTCAAAGAGTCCAGGAAAGTTTTACACTTCAGCAAATATAAATTCTTTAATAAAAAAAATGCTTAAACTGAAAAAATTTTAGTTAATTTTTCATTTTAGAAATTATTTTGATTCTCCGTTAAAATTTATATGTATGTATGTATGTTCGAAATTTCGAAGATAATTTCTCGTTTTAATTTTTCTTCTAAAATTCTATATAGGAATGATATATGTACATCCCTTAAGTACTACTCCTACCAAAAAAAAATATAGTCCTTTATAGTCAATTTAAGATCAAAAGATTCTTAATTATAATTCTATAATTTTTATTTTAATTTGCAGATAGTTTGTTTAATTTTCGTTCTAAAATTGACACAAGCACGTTACGATTTTGTACCGAAATTCTATGCTCTGGATAGTGCGATAATAGTGGATGCTGGTAAGGCTTTCGCACCAAATAACAATGCCGCCAACAAATTTGCTAATAAATTAAGAATGCCCGCGCCATTTCCTCTATGGCGGCATTATGCACGTTATCACATCATTCCACCACCAGCACCACCGGCTGGCAAAATATTGTCAATAAATACCTGGCCAAGAATAGCAAAACCGTTCACTGCAAGTTCTGACACATCAACTTCTACCACCAGTACAACAACGCTCAAGCCTACAGTGTCAAAATCCACTTACTATTCGTCACTTTCAACCGAAGAATTCCCCGCTGAATTATTGGATATAGCACAAAACAAATTGGGTCTTAAGAGTATGGACGAAATACCCAGTATATCAGAATTTGGACAACTTTTGGGCACAAATAGTGCCGAAGAGACTTTGAAATGCATCAAACAATTGACATCGAATGATCAGGGAATAGCCTTAATGAAAGCCTACATAGAATCCGCAGACTATACCGACAATACAGCAGATTTGAACAATAGAAGTGATCATTTTGAAAATGAGCAGAAAAAAGAGGAGGACGATGACAATGAAATCGATGAAATTGAAGAGCCGCTAGAAGTAAAAGATGAGGGTTTAATAGTTATAGAAGATGCGGATTCCAATGATGACTATGAATTAAATAGTGAGAAAGAGGAGCTGACGGAGCTAAATGAAAAGCCAAAAAATTTACAAAAACCTACAGAATTGCCTGAAAATAATATTGGTTTATCAGAACGTTTAGCCAATTACATGCATGAAAATAATATAATTTATAAACAAGAACAAGATGAAGATATCGAAGATAAAGATTATCCTAAACTTGATAGCATAGCAGAACACGGCAAAAAAGTTTCCAAAGAAAAACAAGAAAAGAACTCCGAATTAATTCAAGAAAATCAAACAGAGTACAA